>CM024239.1:93634697-94234697 GCA_013421045.1 Propylea japonica
ATGTCAACGTTGCCGAATGTACCCGACCTCGTCCGACGAGCTTACTAGTTATCAGAGAACTCTACGCAATATTGACAACATTGCGTATCAATCTGACAAGAAAACATATAACATAATCTAAAATTTTTATATACACAGTGAAATATGCCAAATTTCCATGGCCAACCGACGGCTTAACCTTTCGTGAACGAACTATATTTATGTGGCAACACAAACAACAGCAGTAATTTAGTGGAATTTCACAATATGATTTTTGTGAATTTCCATTTAGATATTATGTATTTTTACTGAAAATTCACCTATTGAATTGGTGTTATTTCAGATTTTTACTCAGAGTTTTTGTAATCACTTTTATCATTTGTTTTTATGAAATTTTCACCAGATGTTATGTGAAATTACAACCATATTATATCAACTAGGAATGGAAAATTTTTCAAATGATATGAAATCAGTTCATCCTCTTGAAGTTTGTTGATACAAAAATTGTTATTCAATTCATTCATCACTTTTTGTCAGCTTCTTCTAGTGACACACGCTCTGAATGGAATAAACTGAAAAGCCATATTCCTATAAATAATGATAAATGGTTAACGCCACAGTTAATGAAAACTTTCCACAAAAACAACTGTTGAGGTCATTTAAAAGAATCATTATGGACGTCATTATCCTTTGGTATGTAGAAAACACCTCCTGAATATTCAGAGCTTGAAAGCTTATCGCACCTGAAAAGAAAAAGTAAAACCCTAGACCCTTTTTTGCAATCTAACTGAATGGAATAAGCTGAAAAGCCATATTCCCATTGCGATTAAGAAAATGATGACACCATTTTCTAAGGATCATAATCGAAAAACCTGTTTAACTTACGGTTGTAGCCCATGTATGCTCAGCGAATGGGGCTATTAAAGCAACTCAGTCGGTGTTAATCTGTTGATTTTTGCATGCTGCCGGACTGTTACAACCATTCTATCCCAGGAGGTAAATTTTATCTCGGTAAAGTGTAAACAAAGTTGACAGTTTGCGAGTGTTTAATAGTCTATTCGATAAGATCTCGCTCGCATAGCCAAATGGCCTATTGTCCCATCAGGTTTCCAGCCCTGCGATTCGGAGAGGAATAATTGTTTACCCTATAATTTGCTGGAGTTTAAAGCGTGATTACATCTACTAACTGCTCCTGCTATTCTATTTCTGCATGTTTCCTCTTAGTTTGATTCCGTTTAATTGAATTTCGCGATATCTCTTCTATTAGAAACAGGTAGATAATGCGGAGATCAACTGTTATATGCCTGTATTAATGGCGGTTTATCTGAACGGATTTGTTGAGAGATTTCCAGAAAGACATTAAGGGTTTAAGAGGTTGGAAAATTCGAATTCGTTTCGGTTTAGATCGTTTGGAAGGTTATTCGATAAAACAACCAGTGAAGTTTTTGTGGGAATAGGGCGAAAATTATATTTTCCGCCGACCTCGAAATAAGAGGTGATTTTAATGTGTACGAAATTGATCATCAATGACCCATTTCAATGCTCAATTTCGGTATTTTAATGTGCAATCCTCATGGCAAACTTTCACGAAGTATTCAGAAGCACTACGAAAAATGTCGAGGGAGATGTTGATTTATTTGATTTTGAAATTTCCTGATGTCATTTCTTTCTTCAATAAATCAATCCAAATACAATTGGCAAAATTATCTACTTCATCTAACAAAATACATGTGTATTTCTCAATTTTCCTTTTATAATTATCAGGTTCCGTCATTAAGATCTTTGTGTTGTTCCTTTTCATCATATGATCTCTGCTATTTAAACATACATGATCAGCGTTTTGTGATCTTGTAATGTCTCTATTTCTGATGTTGATAAGAAAACGGGAACATAAGAACAACATCGGAAATAGAGACATTACAAGATAACAAAACGCTGATCATGTATGTTCAAATAGCGGAGATCATATGATGAACTGAAACAACACAAAGATCCTAATGACGGAACCTGATGATGATAAAAGGAAAATTAAGGAATCCACATGTATTTTGTTAGATGAAGTAGATAATTTGGCTGTTGGAATAGATCGTATTTGGATTAATTTATTGAAGAAAGAAATGACATCAGGAAATTTCAAAATCAAATAAATCAACATCTCTATATTATATTGACAGCTTTCAATGTCAATCCGATTGCAAATGAAAAAACACACAATTCTGAAGATTTTACAAGTTTGTCTGAAGAAGGTGTCCTTTTTCAGTTTTACTCGATTTTTAATGGTGGAAAAAGTAATCATTTACGCATCCATAGTGATGAAGAAAAGTCAAGTTTTTTTGACAGTTGTACAAAAAAAAAATTTTCAATTATCTGTGTTGAAGTAAATCTGAACTTTGGTGTAGCTCTGAAGATAATTCAGTGTCAATTCGAACTTTCCACTTTTTTCACCGATCAGACAAAACGAATTTCCGAGAAAACCTCAGTCTGCAGGCAGACCCACTACCTCATTTTCCAATAAACCAACTTTTCTACTAAGTCCGATATTAGTCAGGATTTGCGAAGAATAAATCCTATTTTCTTTGGCGTTACTTCGGAAAACTTCGGAACTCCTACAAATTATTCCCTACTGATGAGAATTTACTGCATGCTTCAGACTTACATAGTTAGTTGTTGACCGAGTCACTTACAAATCGTTGATCACCGAAGTCCGCCAACTATACGGGAAATCTCATAAATTGTCGGTAAATCGTTAACAGAAAGAGGATTAAAGGATAATCCTAGTTCTTAAGAAATTATGTTATAACCGGATTTCATGAGTCGTTCTTTGATTGAAACACATTTATGAATTGAATATTTGCAACACTATTTCAGCAACTCGCTAAAAAATTGTCATTTCATACAAAGTCTTTCAAGAAAACCGTCAAGACTTCCACACTGTACAGAAATGCCATTTCCTCATTATAAGGAATAGTAAGCTTCAAAGCTGTTCAAACGGAAATTATGAATGTTTGAAATTTCGAGTTTTGGGAAGAATACCATTTAAAAGGTGAAATTCTAAAGGCTTAGAGATGTCGATTCAAAAGTATTCTTTTCTGATTCAGCTACCTCGAAAACCTATAAGAACATACCAAAAACAATAAAGTCCGCCATACTTTTCAAATAAATTCAATTTATATATTTTGCATTTTTCATTTTCGAGTTGTGTTCGAGAGCCTCTGCGTGATGCTGTTCGCTTCGGATCGATGAATTTTCAACGTCAATCGATTCATTAGACTGAGCTCTACAATCATCAGTAACAACCGTTTTTGTAGATCCTACAGAATTTTTGCAAAATGCTGAAATATAGCGTTTTAGGGGGGGTTCAACCCCTTAGTCATTTTTCGCCCAAAATTTCAAAGTTTTAGATGACCATTTTATGCGCTTATATTGGAGGAGACTATAGACTGAATAAGAATATGCAATTCATTTTTCATTCAGGCTGTTCAAACGAAAATTATGAAGGTTTGAAATATCGAGTTTTGGAAAAAATGCCATTTGAACGGTGAAATTCTAAACGTTTGCAGATATCGAATCGAAAGTATTTTTTTCTGATTCAGCTACCTCGAATCCTATAAAAACATACCAGAATCGATAAAGTCCGCCATACCTTTCCAAATAAATTCAGTTCATAGATTTTGCATTTTTCATTTTCGAGTTGTGTTCGAGAGCCTTTGCGTAATGCTGTTCGCTTCGGATCGATGAATTTTCAAAGTCAATCGATTCTTTAGACCTAGCTCAATAATTATCAGTAACAACCGTCTTTGTAGGTTCTATAGAATTTTCGCAAAATGCTGAAATATAGCGTTTTAAGTGGGGTCAACCCCTCAGCCATTTTTCGTCCAAAATTTCAAAATTTTTGATGATCATTTTATATGCTTATATTGAAGAGGACTACAGACTGAAAAAGGATATGCAATTCATTTTTCATTCCAGCTGTTCAAACGAAAATTATGAAGGTTTGAAATATCGAGTTTTGGTAAAAATGCCATTTGAACAGTGAAATTCTAAACGCTTGCAGGTATCGATTCGAAAGTATTTTTTTCTGATTCAGCTACCTCGAAAACATATAAAAACAAACTGATTTCCAACTGTACTGTACTGATTTCAATAACTTTTCTTATGCGTTTGGGTGGCGTCCTGGAGGCTTTAGATTCACTAATCTAACAGGCAGATGACGCTGTAGTCGCTATCTAGGTTATTTATATATTATTCATCCCAACGGTTATTTTATTATTTGTCCTTTTTCTCATACTTTGTTTAATATGATAATCGCTTGAATTATTATGCAAGACAATATGAAGTATTTCCTTCAAAGTTAAAGGTAGAAGTAAAAGGTAGAGGTCCCAAGGAGAAGGTAGAAGGAAAAGGTTTTGCTTTACTTGGTATTCATAATCTTTTCCTTTTCTTTGCAAGCAAATCCTCACGAAAAGAGGAAAAGGTATAGAGACGCGCAATTTACGGGTACGACGCACTTTACCTATATTTTGCCGACAAGTTGCAACTTGCAGGTACATCAGGATAGCGATTATGTTATTAGTAGTATATAGTGTTTGCTGCTACTTTGAAGTTGAGTTGTACTCGAAGTTTTGATTATTTTAAGTGAGCTGTATTAAGATGGCAAGTGACGACGAACTATCAGACTCCCAATTAGAGTAGGGCTGCCATAAATGTTTGAGCATCTACCGGGACAAGTGGCACAAAAATAGGTTAATATACCGTGCAAAAAAAGCTCATCTTATAGGTCTATACATAGTAGTATGTCACAACTGAAGGAGTGAATCTATGTACATGTAATTTTAAGAAAAGAAGTTCATATAAACATGGGTCCGTAAAAGCTTCGTTACGAAGCTACAGGGTGTTGAAATTTCCGAAAAAAATTTGTTTTTGAGAGTTTGAGAGTTTTTGAGATATTCAGTGCAAATTTGCAATGCGAGCTATTTTCAACAGTCTCCATCATTGCACGTCCTGAATCTTAACTAGAATCCTCAGGTTATTTTCTTTTCCGGAGCCATGTCACCTTTTTTGCTCTCAGACTGTTTTGCGGTACCTCACTGATCAGCGTGTAATCAATTTTTGATATTTTCGTTGAGTTTGAAACTTTTTTGACTCTTGTAGTTTTTTCGTATCTCTAACCGTTCTCGAGTAAAAAATGATTTAATGATTGTATGTTGATATTGAATAAGCATGACGAGCTATCAAAATAAAAGCAAATTTTAGGCATACCTATCGAGTATTTCTATTATTTTTTTACTTAGCGAATAACATACAATCGTTCAATAATGTTTTTCTCGAAAACGGTTAGGGTACGTCCGTATAGGCAGGAGGCTTACTTAGCGCCTAGAGCCTAGCGAGTCATTTTATCACCGTGCTGACAAGCAAATGACTAAGGCAGCTCTCATTTCAGTGCGGACAAAGCTCAGTATTTATGGGCTCACTCACTCAAGCTCACTCCCCAACTGAAACACCTTTAAATGTCAATAAATGAAAGAAGTAAATGATAAAAATCCACCCCGGACTAGATGCATATTTTGCGAAGCAAATCCTTCAATTCTGTAGCAAATGCTCCTGTTTATAAATACCAAAAAAGGTAAACCTTTTAATTTAGAGCAACACCTTTTTCTTCAAGTTCGAACCTTTTCTTTCTTTTTGTTTATGAATAGAATGTGAAGTAAATGCTTTAATTTCTACAAGTAAAAGCAAATGCTCTTCTTTATAAATACGGCCTATTGTCTGTCAGGTCTGAGAGTTGAATTATAAGCTTCATGATTTTTATTTTTTTATTTTATTTACCAAAAAGAATACTAACGGGTATTTCAACCCAACAAGAGTACTCACAAGTCAAAAGAAATACTCATACAATGCATAGCATATCAAACAAAAAACATTTCAATTTATACTCATTACAATATAAGAACCGAAAAAGAGAACAATGTTTAACAGAAAAATTGATTCAAATTTTGTGGTAAATATCTACATTCTAACAAATGTTTGCTTAAAAACTAAATACACACGCATATATACATGTATAAACATATTATGCAACTAAAAAATATAATAATAAAAAAAAAAAAAAAAAAAAAGAAGGTAAAAAAAATTGCAAATCATTGTATTGAATAATACGACAGACAAATAAGTGATTGACGCCGAAAATTATTCATACAATTATGTGACCAAACGCGCCCACGCTCTCGACGTCAATTCATTAATTCACTGAATTTTTTATGACCAAAATTGGAGTGCATGAAGCCCAAGGTAGACTACACCAGGGGTGCCAACAACAAAAGTGCCAGAACGGCATTAAATAATGCCGATCGGACTGAAGGATTGGAGTTCATAAAAAGGCAATTGATGCCTATCCTTATGAACTGAATGTGACATTAATGAGGTCAATACGTACATCAGGGGTTGCGTTCCATTCTCCGAACCTTAGGGGAATTGGCGCCGAACATATGGGGTCCGAAATATATCAAAGATAGTGTCGACGACCGCAGGTTTTGTGTGGTGGGCCAAACCGAGTTACAAAGGGTTCGTTTATCTATCTATGAGGTCCTGGAGAAAATATTCAACAATTGATTCGAATATCGAAGGTATTCGAGGAAGGTGTTGATATAGTGAATTAGGAAAGTCTACACTTTTTTCATTGGAATATTATTTGGTCTGATTCCATCACTTTTGGTTATTCTGATGATCTGTTGAACGTTTCGGTCAACATTCGCCAGGCGTCGCCAGGAAAGACTCTTTACTCTTAACTCAACTTGATATGATAAAGCCTACATTGGAGAAGAAAAACAGAAACGTAGAAAATTGAAGAAATCAGCTCTTATATCAACAGCCGAAAACCCTATCACTCAACCGTCCGTGGGTTCCAAAATATCTGGGCTCCAAGAATAAGATCCAGTTCAAAAATTTCAAGAAAAACCCTGAGCAGGAGCTCAGAAATTTATTTCTGATGATGCGATCCTCTTGAAATTTTGCATGAACATTCAGTTTATCAGTTTTGATTCATAAAATGAATTTCACTTGAATCGGTTGTCCAGTTAAGGATATATGCAGTTTCTTCTTTTCAATATTGCAATTGAATTTTCTATGATTCTGTTATTACTATGGGTACGAATCTTTGAATGAACATTCAGTATATCGATCTCCATTCACAAAATAACCCAGATCGATAATCCTCTTGTGGAAATATGAAGTGTCTTCTTTTCAATATTCCAATTGAATTTTCTATGATTTTGTTCATACTATGGCCACCAAATTTTGCATGAGGCTTGTTATCAGCATCTTGCATTTGGCCGTAACATTTCATTTCGATTGATTTTGTTTTTTCTGAGATATTGAGGAACAAAAAAATTTAACGGCCATATTTTATGGAACACCCTGTACGATTTGGCTGGTTAACGAAATTAACCGAGCCATCCTGAAAATTTAAAGTCTCTAGGAAAATCCTTTCGAAAGTTATTGTGCTGCCGGACGGCCCGACCTCACCGACAGAATTGACTTTGACCACGAATTCGTCATCAGGGAGTCTAACCCTATCGTTTGAGGCCACAATTCGAAAATTACAGACATTTGGGCAAAACTATATAGCACTCGTTTCAGTAGAACGAGTGAAAACAAAGAATTGTTTGCACAAATCAAAAATAGATCAAAGTAATCGATAATTATCAGAACCATCAGAAATGACAGAAATTTCGAAGGGTTATGTAAAATGCTTTTCTGAGAACTAAAAATCCGAAGTGTCTCTATTGACGATGACGGCTGACGAATGCCGGCCAAAACCTTTTACAGAAAAAGTAAAAAGGGATGGGAATAGCCGAAATTATGTTTCAATGATTGTTTCATCATCAGGAATTTCATTCAACAACTTTTCTCTATATGTATATATGTGGTTAATTAAATATTTTATTTACTATCATATTCCAGAATTTAAGTTCATATTAAAAGAGAAATACTACTGTTTCATTCTAGTAGAGATGATAACCCAGGATAATCTGGGCATGCAGACAGTTACCTATGAAAAAACATAATTTGAAAATATTGACCTGGTTTGACAGGCTCTTCTTTCCAAGATGCATTTTCTGAATACGAAGCTCACAAATCGTTTTTTTTTGCAGATATTTGCAATGCACCACTTGGAATGGAGTCGGGTGCTATAAAAAACTCATCTATCACAGCTAGTTCGGTCTACGACTTCAGCAGTGTAGGACCACAACATGCAAGGTAAGAAATCAAAGGTTTACTCTTAAAAGAAGAATACTCTTTATATTTATAAACTCTTCTATCAGTGTGACCATTATATTTATCTTTACTCGCTTGTTCTATGGAAGGACCTTGTTATCTTTCTGAATTCTGGACCAGAAATGATCTCAAATAACCCGCCAGATCTCACTGAAAAAAGTCCGAGTTCAAAAGTGTTTGTATGTGGCCAGCCGACTATAATCACCATAATTCTGAAGGAAAGCTCCTAAAATTTTGAGGATACACTTATGAGTTTAAATTCTAAGCATATATGCTTCCAAAGGCAACATTGTACATTGTGATTCAATTATCTTGGTAACCTAATTTTTCTCGAAAAGGGATGAATATTTTTTTATTCCGTTGACGGTATTTGGTACAAGTCAATGTTGACTGGAAATGTGCGTAAAAGTCGGAAAAATAAATTAAGAAGCCAGGCGTCGCGGCGCTATTGAAATTTTTTACTCCACGAAATACCTTTTTTATTGTGTCGAAAGATAATTGCATTCTGAATGTTTCTTCTGAATACCAGTTTTATTATTCCCTGCCGTTAGTGACCTGCAGCGTGTTTTATGTTGATGCGTTTCCATATATTTTTTTCTGTATTGTGCCAGTATGCCTTGATTTAGAGACATAGATATGATTGTCTTTCTTAAAATCAAACAGACTTTGCAGCAAACTATTTCTCAATCATCAAATATTATATTTCATAACAATAAAAAATTTTTTCATAACAAACGAAACATCATATGTTCTATACATTGGCCATTATGATCCATACTTAGATTTAATCTTTTCCTTATTTCATTATACCCAAGTTACTTTGGCCAAAATATTAGGGATCACTTGGACAGAGTAACTTATAATGAACTAAGGAAAATATATAATTTATGTATGGATCATAATATAGAACATGTAAAGTTTGACATGTTGCATTTATTAAAAAAATGTTTATTCTTATAATATATATTATATGATGAATATAACGATTGAGAAATAGTTTGCAACAAAGTCTCTTTGATTTTAAGAAACACAATCATATCTATGTCCTTGAATCAAGGCATACTGTCACAACATAGAGAAATAAAAGGAATAGAATCAACATAAAACACGCCTTAGGTCGCTGATGCTAAGAAATAGAAAAAAATAGTATTGAGGAGAATCATTAAGAATCAAGTTATCTTTCGGATGAAACAATGAAAAAGGTATGTTCCTGGACGAAGAATTTTGGGAGGCGCCGCGACGCCAGGCTTCTTGATTCTTTTCTTCGACTTTTATGCACATATCAGTCAAAATTGACTTGTACCAAATAACTTCAACAGAATAAAAAAAATATTCATCCCTTTTCGAGAAAAATTAGGTTACCAAGATAAGTGAATCACCCTTTACAAAAGCTTCTGACTTATCCTCAGAGCTCTTTAGAAGTTTCCTCAACATCAGTTCAAATCACTGGAAGCTTGTCCAGTAGTGACCTTGAACTCCCACCTAGTTGACACTTCGTTGAAACACACATGTATCTATTTATCCCATATCCGATTAGATTTATTTATAACTTAATTTTCGGGAATACCCTACTCATTATCCGGGTTTACCTAGTGTAATTATCACCAACCCTAACATAATTGAATTTCACGATCAACCATATCGCGAAATGAGCATCGTCCCGTGTTCAGGCAACACCGGAAATCTGCCGGCTATTACGATTTGCGCTTTACGGCCACTAAAACGATTGATATGTATATGCCAACTAAAAGTGCATGAAATATGGCATCATTTCGGATTCCCATAAATGTATAATGCTCAACTATGAATTCACGTGAATTTGTGAGCGCAACTAGAGAGGTGTCAATGGTGTTTTTGGTTCGTTTTTGACGCACATAAGTGGCTATAGAAGAATTGTTTTTATTACCTATAGTTTAAAGTTTAAAGAAGGGGTTACAGTTCACTGCGACCTCAAGGTCTATTGTGCCTCCTTACAGAGCTGTTCTGATCACACCTTTTACAGTTCGCCTTTCAGTTCCAGAGATCTGATGAAATCAAATATCTGTGAAGGCTTCAACGAGGCTAGTTCCTCACTTTTCCAAGTTTCTCGCTCAAGACATTATCTCCTTAGGCTCGCAATGGCAAAGCATTCCGTGACTAGGTGAATGGGGGTTCCTTCCTATTCCCCATAGAACCCACACTCGTCAGTGTCCGATAATCCCATCCTTAACAGGTGCTTCCTGAACAGTGTCCTGTAAGAAAGCCAGTGAGGAGGTGTAATTGTTTCTTACCAAGATCCGCATATCTTTTGAATCTGGCTGTTCCGAAAGAACTTAGTGGAATGATCCACCCCTGCAAGATTCCGCCAGTGTTTTTCCTTTTATTAACTATTCAACGTCGTATCTTTTTCGAAAATGTTGGGATATGTTATTATTTTGTGCTTTTTTTGGACATTTATTCTTGTATATTCAAATGTCCTATGAATTGAATAAAGGTTATTATTATTATAATTATTAATAACTTTTAAGTCTCAATAAACTGAGTGAAATTGTTACATCTTCATTAAATTCGCAATGACAGTTGAGACTTGATTGAAAACCGACTGAGACACTATGATTGTGTCCACAAGGTAAAATTAACAAACAGCAAGATATGTTCTCTGGTGGAACTGAAATTTTTCAAATTTTTTCATCGTGTACGAGGATATAGAAGCATCTAATTCAACGTCAGTTCTTCTACAGAATCTCTCACAACTTGAAGATTACCTTGTTGAAAAGATTGTAGAGATTAATGAAGTGTAGAGATTGTTTTCTCCTCTTTCCCACAAAATCTACACTAGTCAATTTCTGTTAAGTTGATTCTCATCATGTGCCTCCTAAGGCCACAATGTCCTGTTTCAAAGATAGGAGGAGTAACTAATTCCTACTTAAATCTAAATATTGCTGGACTTTGTAGATTGAAAATTTCGAAGGAACTTTTTAGAATGATCCCGAAAGATTCCCCCAAAGTGCTTCTCTTTCAGAAATCTTCTCCAGAAGAATTCTTTCTTCACCATAGAAGAGATTTTGTCCACTAATTGGCATTTGTGTTCTTCTTCTGACTAATGTATTAGCCTTATCGTGTACCTTGATTTCAAAGTGACTAGCAAATCAGACTTAAGAGACCTTATAGTATTTGCCTACTTCATTGAGTTTTCTCAGGCACTATCATTTTAGCTTTGACTCGATTACATAGGAGTTCAGTGCTTCAATAGCAGCTCGACTATCAGACAAAACACTCGAATGGAGCTTTAAAGTTTTGGATATTGTATTATTTTTCCCATTCTCACTTCTTCCATAGCATCGAGTTGAAGTTCTTTTTATACAGAATTTTTTTATCATAGGTAGGTTCGTAGATGAGTTGTACTGGTACAGATAGGACCAGGTTCTCTGACTATTACCACTATGATATAAAAACCCTGGTTTCTGATAAAATCAATTTTCAGCTTCAAAAAATTCGATTATTGTAATATACAGGGTGTCCCGTAAATACCACGCGAAAGTGACACTGGAGATAGATTGGCATTAGGTCTATCAGATAGCATCAACATGACCTCAGTAAAAGTCCGCTGGTTTTCGCGATATCACCACTTTTGCAAACAAAAAATGAAAGAGAAAGTGAGATAAAAGAGAAAGACGAGCAAAAAAATGGTTGTTTGAAACGGTAGCGAGGAAAGAATATCAAGCAACATGTAATTTGGCAACAGGTGGTACTTGTGCATTTTCCCTGATTTTTAATTATTTCGGCATAAACACATCTCTAGCGACAAAATTATAATTTCTAAGGTTTTGACATTAAAAAATTGGTAGTGTTGTATCATTTTGAAAAGTGCTGGAAATGGACCAGTTTTTACGATTATTTGTCAATTCAGTCTGATTTTTTTTCACATCAGTCAGTCAAACTTAAGTTAACGTTTTAACTTCGTCATAAAATACAACAAGTTAGACATTTTTTTAAAGGATTTTGTTCTAGTTCTCGGTGAAGTTATTACTTCATTGTTTAAAGCAACTATTCAGGGTAGCCTAGGTAAAAAAAACATGAGTTTGAAGACCGAAAATTGGAGATTTTCAAAAAAACACAAAAGTGGTTATATCTCGAAAACCAGCGGACTTTTACTGAGGTCATGTTGATGCTATCTGAAAGACCTAATGTCAATCTATCTCCAGTGTCACTTTCGCGTGGTATTTACGGGACACCCTGTATACTCCTCCACCCGATGTAAATCCACACCATTTATCATCAAAACACCGAGCTCTCCACAAAGTTAGACGAATAAATTCGAAAAAACTTCTCGTACAACCGCAACATAGCACCACAAACAAGAATGTCGCCGCTGAAACTCGAACACAAACAGAATAATTCACTCCATTTCATGAACCTTTGATGCACTCCAAGGCGTTGATATAGCCCAGTTGGCGGTATGCCATGCTGTGCCTCGGCCCTTTCGGTATTCTGATCGCGCTTCCCTTTATTGGATTTGAAAATTTGGCTACTTATTTAGAGTTTTAGTTTCGCGATGCTGCGGTGGATGCTATCTCCCTCGAAAATATTGTGCATCAGGGTTGTCTTGTCTTCCCCCTCGGTTCTCGGTTTCGTCAATTCAGTTAGGAGATATGCGGGGTTGCTAGTTGCCACCCCTTCGTTTTATATTTGGAGTTTAATGAGAGGGGGTTGCTTCGGTACTCATCAATTAAAATATATTTGTATTTCTAACTGTAATTAGGCTTGAATTATACCGTTTCTAAAAAACTTTTTAGGTTTTCACTCCCAGTCTCTGAAAGAGAAATAATTTTAAAAAATTTCAATTGAGATGAAGTGCTCCTGGGAAAATCTTTGCACTCATTTGTCAGGAGCAAATTGGTTTTGAAAAAGTTGTTGCCAAACAGTGAAACTAAAAAAAGGAATGAATGAAAAAGATATTGTAACGTTTCGGTGTCTATATCGGACACCCTCCTGGCCCAAGAGCATCAATTAAGTATTTTGTATCTAAATATTGAAGGTATTTATTCGAATATTTTTAAGTTTCAATTTTGTAAAAACGGCGAGGCAGGGTTTTTTCTACTGAGGTTTTTCCCTGTGCTCTGGTATCATACGACAGAATAGTATGGTACCCCGTTTTGCACCAACCTCAGCTAGGGACTTTTTTGTTTCATGTATTGTATTTTTTAGCTCTCAATTCAAAAGAATATATATATATCGGACACCTACTTTAGACAAACTTGTAAAATCTTCGGAATTGTGTATTTTTTCATTTGCAGTCTAATGGATATTGAGAGTTGTAAACATACAGGGTGTCCCGTAATTAGACCGACAAACTTCTAGTGGACATTATAGATCATATTTTAGACAGATTCGACCCAAATCATATAATGCAAAACTGCTTCGTTAAGGAGCTAGTGCCCTTTGAAGATGACGTCTTGTCCACACTTTTTGCCACATATTCGCAAAACGGAGTTACATAAAGTGCTGAAAGTTTACACATTGGCTAATATCAAAAATACGCATTGATTAGATTGAGTGCATTTCTTTCATGTCAAGCACAATCTTATCATTTAGGGGGGGGGCAAAGGTATTTTTAGTTCAAACTTTTTGAACTTTCATTATTTCGCGAGATTCACATCATATTCATAAACTCTGATGTTTTTTCTTGATGAAAGATGCTCTAGTATAATAACGCCCAGATGCACCATTTCTGAAAAAAATAGATTTGAAATTTTCTCTCTTTTCTCAATGTTCACTTTTGTTTTGAATTTATTTTCACTTCATAATGGTAAAGCATCTTTTTTCATGAAAAAACATCAGAGTTATTGAATATGATGTAAATCTTGCGAAATAATGAAAGGTAAAAAAGTACAACTAAAACTACCCTTCGACCCCCCCTCCAAATGATACGATTGTGCTTGACATGAAAAAAATGTATTCAATCTAATCGATGCGTATTTTTCATATTAGTCAATGTGTAAACTTTCAGCATTTTATGTGACTCTGTTTTGCGAACATGTGGCAAAAAAATGTGGACAGGACGTCATCTTCAAAGGGCACTAGCTCCTTAACGAAGCAATTTTGCATTATATGATTTGGGTCGAATCTGTCTAGAATATGATCTATAATGTCCACTAGAAGTTTGTCGGTCTAATTACGGGACAGCCTGTATAGAGATGTTGATTTATTTAATTTTGAAATTTCCTGATGTCATTTCCTTTTTCAATAAATTAATCCAAATACGATCTTTTCCAACAGAACCATTGGCCAAATTATCTACTTCATCTAACAAAAAACGATATTTGAATTATACTGGGTGGAGCTGATTTTGAATCTAAACTAAATGAAAAATTTTGAATGGAGGTTGTGTCTGTTGATAGCCTGCCTTGCTTCTGAAGATTGATTAAATATTTCCTAATAAGGAACTGTTTTTATAATTGAATATAATATTTTTTTATTTTGTTTTAATATTTGTGTTTTTCTATGTTATGATATGTTCGACAATATTTAATACCTGTAATTCCAGGTCCATGGAAATAAATTCTATCTATCTATCTAAACCGAAAATCACAGATATCTGGGCAAGTCAATTGCACACTTTCCCCCTAGAAACAAGCGCGCAAAAATGAATATACAACTCCATTATCCGATTTCAAATATTTTCTGAGACAAAATTGCTTGTTATTGTCCCCCTTCTATGACTCCGTGGAGTTAGTTAATAGAAATATGGGGTTGCAACCCCTCATTGAGTAGCGCAGGTATAATAAGACTTACCCTGCTGTTCCGTCCTAATTAAGAATAATCTGCATTTCAACCTGTAATGAATTTTTTGTCCGCTTCGACGAATTAAATGGAATATCCGTTGTTGCCACGTTACCGCAGACTTGGTGGATAATTAAAATTTAATTAATCTGATCTGGTTTCAGACGTCTGCTCTGTCTACTGGTTTAGTCGATTTGAGAAGGAAATTTTTGCATCGAATTTGTGGTTCTGAGGAAACAATATTTATTCATGTTTTAAATCCTAATGAATATATAACTCAACGAACGATTTTTCTAATTAATGTTGATTTCATGAGTTCAGATTTTCGTGCCAGAGGATTATCAGTATTTTAATTATTCATTACGTTTTTACAAGCCAATGAACTTTACTAGCCATATCGATTCTAGTTTCATCCAATGAAATGAATGCTTACACGTACGTACCCTCAACCGAAATTCTGATCTTTGAATTCGTCATCTTATTTTTTCTTGAAATTCAGAGGGTTTTTTTTTCAAAATGATTTTGCTGGAAATCACTGGAAATTCTAATTGTACAGAAAGTGTTTTATGAGGTCAATATTTCAAAAATGACAATCATCATATCACTCTTTATCTTTGTAATTCATGAAATAATTAATAAAAGGTTTTTGAAACGTATTCGTTCCTTTTCTTTCTTTTTAATTCCATACAAGAGTATAAGTTTAGCAAATCGATATCCACATTTCCATACTCTGCATTGAAACACATGTTTCATTTGAATTTCGAATGAAGTACTCATACGCGACTTATATCAAATTAACACTATTCCAAATCAGAAACTACAAATTAAAACGAGAAATAATACTATTTTTATGGAAATATGAGAATTAATTCACTCGACATAATTTCCGCATTTGAATTTTCGAGGAAATTATAATTCTGATATACCGATTTGGAAATTCACATCGAAAACATACGATATACAAGGCATCAGACAGAGAATTCTTCCCTCCAGTTGCTCAGATGAATAGGCGAGATAATCAAGTGCGATAACTGAATGAATTCAACTGTCTCACTGCGATAATCTAGTCTTGTCTCTCTCTTAATGCAGTATGGTAGGGAACCCGCACTCAACGTATAGAATATTTTATTTGTCAGGCTGCCCGTAATACTCGATTCAAGTATTTACTGTTGCCTATCATACTAAAGAACTACGCTCCTCTAAATGATAAGAGAGAGACAAGACTAGAATAACGAAGTAAGACAACTGAATGCAGTGTGTTACAGCAAGTGATTGTCTCGACTATTGATCTGTGCAACTGGAGGGAAAAATTCTCTGTCTGATGCATTGTATATCGTATATTTCAGATGTGAATTTCCAAACCTGTATACCTCTCAAATATAAATCATATTTGTCAAGATTGGATTCGAGGAACCTCCACAATTTTCAGGAATACTTATTCGTATATCAAGTGAGATTTTCATGCTACCTACATACCTATATCATCATTATTCGCAGAAAAAATTTTTTATTGGATATTGTTACTTTTCCTTGAAATTTAAATCATTTTAAGGAAGGCTTTTAAAGCAGTTTCTAGAACTTCATTAGGATCTGTTAGTTTAATAAACCCAAAAGTTTTTTATTCAACTTGCATTTTCATTGAAAAAAATTATCTTTATCACACAATTTCTTAACGATATTTTTAGTTTGAGATCATTTTCGGCTCAAAATTCGAAAATAGCAGACATTTGGACAAAACGACATAGCACTCGTTTAAGTAGAACGAGCGCTCAAAAATGTTTGGCAGCAGCTGTCAGCAGTTTTTCGGTGAAAACTTGACAGTTATTGTCGAATTAACACCAAAATGACTGCATTATTTGCACTGTTTGTTCTATATTGCGATCTCTGGAAAAAAACGCCCTGCATGATCCAGCTTTTTTATAATCCCGGAATGTTCAACCTAAAATTCATTTATTCAGCGCCACTGATATAGCGAGCAAAGTTCATTATTAAAATTCAATTGAAAGCGCCAGAAATGCAATCAATGCACGAATCACCATGTCCGTGCTAGCTGGCATGCACTACCTGCGTGACTAGGAATGTGTATCATTATTACATCAAATATATCGACATTTCCATAACCTTCTGAACAAGAATTATTCGAATTATTTCAGATAACGCGAAATCAGGAAAATCCATTTGGCGCATATCAAATCAAGGTACAAGCACTCTGTATAAAGTTATGCATTTGAAAGCGTGATATTAATATTCTAGAAAAATGTTGGAAGTATTATAGTGAACGCTTCAAAGGCTTCATGGAATAATATAAAATCATAAACCTTTTTTTCGTCGACCTAAAAATATAAAGTGAGTGTAATACATACGAACATTAATGTTCAATTTATGCTATTTTAATGTGCAATTGCCATGGGCATCCGAACACGAAGTATTCAGAACCAATACGAGTAATGTCAAAACTGTACTGAAACATAGAGTCATAAAAGTTTTATTATGTCTTGTGCAAAATAAGAATGTATTTTTATCATAAAATTCCCATTTCATAGTGAGGTCAGCGGAAGAATCTCGTGATCCACTCGTTTATTAATCTAGCTACTAATGGTCTCGAAAATTTAACGCGCGAGCAGAGCGATAATAAAAAATAAAATATCTTGAACATAAGTAGCTGTCATCAATAACTTAGTTGATTAAATAATTATTATCCACACCTATTTCATAATCTATCCATTATTCGTCTGCTTGGTCGGCCTTAATAACAACCATTAATCACTAGTGGATAATGAGCCTTAAAAAAAGATTCAGTAATCGTGGATAGATTATAGTACCCATTCTACTCGCTTCCAATGACTTTTATTCACTCCTTTCACTCGGTAATTCAGGCCACTCGCCTGCGGCTCGTAGCCCTGTAGTCTACGTAGGCTTTTTTATTTCCTTCAACAGCAAAATGCCCTGCACCCATAGTAGAGTCACTTTATTGCATTTTGCCATTTACATTATGGTGTTACGGCACTCCCAGCTCAGCAGAGACCCCTGGCGGTATGAGTGACTTCACTGTTTAAGAAAAAAATTATACACTACTGGAAAAAATTGAAGGATCAAAAAAAAATTCCAAATTTTTCGGCAATTTTAAACATGCCGTAACTTTGAGAGGGATGGTCGTACAAGGAATTTAAAAAAAGGAAATTGTAGCTCCAAGTGTCTAGTTTTTGGATAAAAGCTTCAAGAATCTTGAGTTTCAGTGGTTTTCGAGTAATAATAGAAAAATCAGCAACAAAAAAATTCTCCAAATTTTACCACTTTTTTTTTCTACGAGCGTGGAAATTTTATTTTTGCATAATCGTTATAATGATATGATACTTTGTTAAATCGGCTTTAATTTATTTTTTTATTGACCTCAATACGTCCACTTTTCGCCGAGATATCGGTCTTCAAATGGAAAAGGATCCATTTGTCTTTGATTATCGATTTCTCAGCAACCAATGATCGCACAGAAAATTGAAGGAGGGTTTCAAGACCTTAAATGAACTCCCATTAATGAACAACCATTACTTATTCATAGCAATTTTTTTTCTTCATGTCGCATCAATATAAGAATTTAACAAAAAAGGGCTTTTGGTGGTTTCTTGGAAAATCTACCGCTGGATCGAAAATGTTGAGGAAACCAATAATGTTAAGTGTGACTTTCACAGTTCAATATGTTGATAAAAACCTTACGAAGAGCAATCCAGCGAGCCGTTTTTTTTGGTTGACTCGATTGAATTTTTGAAAAAAAATAAGGATCACGTTGTTTGCTCTGAGAAGCTCATAATCTTCAAAAAAGGCAAAAAAGAATTTTCTTGAGATTTTTTCACATTTCATTTGCAGATAGTACATAAATTTCAAAAAAAAATAAAATAAACTAACAAATAAAATTTTTATTAATTTAATAACGGGTATTGCCACCCCTGTTTTCAATAACTGCTCTCAAACGTTCAGCCATGTTAATGCATTTGAAGACCGATATCTCAGCGAGAAGTGGACGTATTGAGGTCAATAAAAGAATAAATTGAAGCTGAATTAACAAAGTATCCCATCATTATAACGATTATGCACAAATAAAATTTCCACGCTCGTAGACAAAAAAAAGTGATAAAATTTGGAGATTTTTTTGTTGCTGATCTTTCTATCATTACTCGAAAACCACTGAAACTTTAAATTTTTGAAGTTCTAATTCGAAAACTAGACACCTGGAGCTACAATTTCCTTTATTTAAATTCCTTGTACGACTATTCCTTTCAAAGTTACGGCATGTTGAAAATTGCCGAAAAATTTGGAATTTTTTTTTGATCCTTTAATTTTTTCCAGTAGTGTAGTTCATAACATGGTAAAATCAACTCTTCTTACATCGGTTCATATGCTCAAACAAAAAGTTCATCTTCGGTGTTGATTTTTATCTTATAAAATGGAAATTTCCATTGTCTGAACACACTTTTACAAGAATACCTACCCTTGTTCTCCAGCCTCATTATAAAACTCATGAAAACCTTCTGCTTTTGATCATCCAAACTTTATTCACCTCCGAAGAAGAAAGAAATTTTCGGTCGATAAAAAACAGCGTAAAAAAGCTGTTTCAGATAATCCTCGCAACTCAACACAAACGTACTACATCAAGATGCCGAAACAGACGGAGCAGATATCCAAGGATCAAAAACATCGTTCGAAAACGTTCGGCGGAAATGAAAAAGGGAATAATTTGTCCAATTTTGCTTTAAACAAAGCAGCGAACCGAGCATTGAATAAGGGGTCCAATTACAGCCGTTCCTTACTGAATACCGAAGGAAGAAATAATTTGTGGCGCGGAACCGGCAATCAGTAAACATCTGAAACAAGGAGCACAAATTCTCGTCGGGGCATTTGAACTACCCTACGAGAGCCCAGGAACGTTCCGCATGATTTAACATGAAGTAAAGTTCGACCACTCAATTCGAAATCGATGAGTGAGCCATTGTTGTGGCGTACAAAAATAGTGCTGCAGTTGCGTTTTCTACAGAAATCAATAAGAATTGACTCAAATAGAACCTAGAGATGCCTACGCGCATTTATTTACGCAGAGCCAAATAAAGGGTTTTCCAATAAGAGGTGTTATTTTGAAAAGGCCGCTATTTCGGTAGATGTCATGTTTGAAGCTGTCAATTTTTGACATTTAACAAGTAGAAACTACGCCATTAATAAAAATGGAACGATACACGCTTCAAGAACTTATTGAAGTTTTTAAAATTCACTATAAAAATGGTGAAAATTCGACAGACACGGTTCGTAAAACTCGAACGTTTTTGGGTCGTCGTGAAGCACCTTATCGGACCGCAATAAAGGAATTGGTGGACAAGTTCGGGCTGTCGGGACAAGTTAGTGATGTGAAAAATAAAACCCGTGCAGGTCGCTCAAGAACAGCCGAGAATATTGCTGTTCTAGTCGAAAGTGTTGAAGAGAACCCAGGTTTGCCCATTCGTCGTCGTTCTTTGGAGTTAGGCATTACACCGTATTTTGCATAAAGACTTGGGTCTTAACGCTTATAAAGTTCGGTTGACACAAGAACTCAAGCCTGCCGATCATCAACAACGTCGTCGTTTTTGGACCGTGTTATCTCTCGAAGAGGTGATGACAATTGGCCACCGAGATCTTGTGATTTAACACCTTGCGACTTCTTCCTTTGCGGCCACGTGAAGAGAAGGTCTACGCCTATAGCCCAGCGGTGATTCAAGACCTCAAAGATGGAATTCGTGAGGCTATCGAGGACATAGGGCAGCCACTTTGCTATTTGGTTATGGAAAATTCATCAAAAAGATATGGCCCTGTAAGCGTGGTCGTGGTGGTCATTTGCCTGATGTTTTTTTCCACTATTAACGCCATAGCATATTCTTCATAATGAAATAAACATCCGATCATTTATATTGAAGAAGGGCATTTTTCTTCGAATATCAAAATAACATCTCTTATTGGAAAACTCTTTAGTAATATTAGACGAATACAGAGATCTGATTTTTTTGGTCACACAACAACATTAGCTCTATCATTCCATACTCGGCGATTTTGAAAATTTAACCATATTTAAAAGAGGAAAAACAGGTTTTATCGAACCTTTGTGACCTATTATCCGATAACCAGAATGGGTCCACGACCTGATGTTGAGAAAGAAACAGAAAAAAAATAAACACCGAACTGGAAAAGCACTTCGATGTTAGGAGAATCTGTTACCGAGGAAAAATCGTTAATTGGGCATTTGTAATGTTGAACTTTACAGTGCTTTCAGATAGGGAAGAATGGAAATTGCTCCGGCCGTTTCCACTCACGTGATATCGTAACTTCACCTAGGGCTATCGATGCCCTAACGATGCTTTTATGTGCCATTCGTACTAAATCACAATTAGAATGCTGGTTCCCATAAAATTCTCTCCGTTCTACTGATATACAGGGTGTCCCGTAAATACCACGCGAAAGTGACACTGGAGATAGATTGGCATTAGGTCTATCAGTTAGCATCAACATGACCTCAGTAAAAGTCCGCTGGTTTTCGAGATATCGCCACTTTTGCAAACAAAAAATGAAAGAGAAAGTGAGATAAAAGAGAAAGAAGAGCAAAATAATGGTTGTTTGAAACGGTAGCGAGGAAAGAATATCAAGCAACATGTAATTTGGCAACAGGTGATACTTGTGCATTTTTCCTAATTTTTAATTATTTCGGCATAAAAACATCTCTCGCGACAAAATTATAATTTCTAAGGTTTTGACATAAAAAAATTGGTAGTGTTGTATCATTTTGAAAAGTGCTGGAAATGGACCAGTTTTTACGATTATTTGTCAATTCAGTCTGATTTTTTTTCACATCAGTCAGTCAAACTTAGATTAACGTTTTAACTTCGTCATAAAATACAAGTTAGACATTTTTTTAAAGGATTTTGTTCTAGTTCTCGGTGAAGTTATTACTTCATTGTTTAAAGCAACTATTCAGGGTAGCCTAGGTAAAGAAAAACATGAGTTTGAAGACCGAAAATTGGAGATTTTCAAAAAAACACAAAAGTGATTATATCTCGAAAACCAGCGGACTTTTACTGAGGTCATGTTGATGCTATCTGAAAGACCTAATGTCAATCTATCTCCAGTGTCACTTTCGCGTGGTATTTACGGGACACCCTGTATAGGTGAGTATTTGATGAGTGGAGAGTAGTTTTTGAGCTCTTCTACTCAAACGAGTGCAATATTATTTCGCCCAAATGTCTTTCCTTTTCGAATTTTGGGCTGAAAATGGTCTCAAACGATAAGGATTCGACTCCCTGATGAGAAATCTGTGGTCAAATTCAATCCTGTCCGTAGGGCCGTCCGTCGGTAAGCACGATAACTTGCGAAGGGATTGTCCTAGAGACTGGAGATTTTCAGGGGAGTTTGGTTTCCAAATGTCTCGGTTAAGCTCGTTTACCAGCTAAATCATACCGGGTGTTCGATGAAATATGGCCATTCAAAATTTTTGTTCCTCAGTATCTCAGACAAAACAAAAACAATCGAAATGAAATTTAGCGGCCCCATGTTAGATGCTCATTATAAGCTTCATGGGAAATTTCGTGGTCATAGTGTTGAAATAACCATGAAATTTCTTTTGAGAATGGAAATTGATATACTGAAAGTTCGTGCAAAATTTCTGTATAATGTTTTAGTTTCATGTTTATAACTTCAGTAATAAATGAGTTACGACAACTTTTCATTTGACTCCATTTTCCAATTTTCTCTAATAAATGATTTGACCTGAAAGTTGCGGTTTTCACCTAATGAATTCTCCCAAAAATGGAGCCCAAAATATGCCACTCATTTTGTTCTAGCTCCTCCGGTTTCTGAGATCCCCTCACTAGACAACGAATTTAGGACACCCAGTACAATTTTTCTTTTCTGTTATTCTGCGTTTCATGTCACAAAACACCATAACTAACAGGTGAAACCTTGGAATTTCCCTGTTCTTTCCTTTTATCATAACATAACGAAACATCCCATAATAGAACCAGTTCTGTTTTCATTTTCCATTTTCCAAGGTTCATCCGAGTCGATTCAGATCTTATCGTACCCCCATTTAAATCATCCCAGTTCCTGGAACTAGTAATTATTCACATTGTGACATCACAATTCGAACTATTATACGGAACGAGTTCCCAACTATAGACCCAGATCTGCCTAATTTCAGTTGGAGAGGTATTTTGTATTGATTGGCTTACTTTGAGGTGGTTTGTATCGAGTGATGATTTATTGCCCTTTCGCGTTGGTTATTTATACGAAGATTTGGATTGATAAATTGTAGTTTGCAGACTTTGGAAGTTCAGCTGGTCGTGCTTCAATCCGCCGAGCTGAAAACGAAAGTTTTGGGCAGGTGGTGAGGAGGAAAGTTTTTTCTGGACCTTGGGTACTGGATTATACCTTCAGTTGTTTCATTGGGACATGAAGCTTGATGCGGTTTAGATAAATTAAAAGATCGTTGAAATGGAAACATATGATCATTTTTATCTTCCAAGAAAATCTTTCCAGTTCAGGTGTTATATAGTGATCCATTGTCATAGTCAAGCTGCTCTTGAGACGCTGGACTTCCATGTCACCTACTCAATGCTGATATGGAAGCAGTGAAGTATCCAAGAACAACATGGTCTATTCAGTCTAGATTCTTGGTCACTCAAGAACCAAAGGAACTGAAAAGGCTAACATACTAAACCAAGCAATAGAGCTATCAAAAGGTCGATTTCGTGACAAAAATACTACCTGAAATCTGACTGTGCAGTCATGCAATAGGTAGTTTCTACATGTTTTTCATGATAAATTCCACTCCTGAATCGTCTTAAGTTTTTTTTGAGAAGCGAAAGATAGCCAAAAACAAATACAAAATTTTGCTTTTTCGCTTATAAAACGTGAAGTATTGATCTGATCGGAAAGCTGTACAGGCACTTTTTGTAGAGAATTCAAAAACAAAAAAATGAGAGGTGACACGTCTCAAGCGGATAATTAGTTTCCGAGAAAAGTCCAAAAAACTGGAAAAAAAACATCAATTTTTCGAAAATTCATAACTTGGTCAATTTCTGAGATGAAGCGTAGTTGCTCTGAATTTAAGTAGTTATTAACATATACTTTATTGGTGCACAATTACAAAGCTGTCGGATAAATAGTTTTTGCACAATCGCAGTTTTCCGAATTCGACGTACTTTTTTCAAGAAGGTCGTGATACTCGGCTACTTGTCGGATTTGAATTTTACAAAAAGCATTTTAAAGAAGAAATAAAATTCTCAAATCGTTTATTCTCTCGATACCGACCGATAATATTTAGTGGGTGAAAAACGGCGTCAAACAGGAGCAAGAAGGCTCGAATGCATCAAACTAGTCGCGGAGTGGGAGTCGCCCGCTACGCGAGGGGAAAACTGTATACCTTGTATCTTTCGAGCGTCGCGTAGCGGGCGACCCCCACTCCGCGACTAGTTTGACTGTTTGACGCCGTTTTTCACCCACTAAACATTATCGGTCGGTATCGAGAGAATAAACGATTTGAAGAATTTTATTTCTTCTTTAAAATGCGTTTTGTAAAATTCAAATCCGACAAGTAGCCGAGTATCACGACCTTCTTGAAAAAAGTACGTCGAATTCGGAAAACTGCGATTGTGCAAAAACTATTTATCCGACAGCTTTGTAATTGAGCACCAATAAAGTATATGTTAATAACTACTTAAATTCAGAGCAACTGCGCTTCATCTCAGAAATTGACCAAGTTATGAATTTTCGAAAAATTGATGTTTTTTTCCAGTTTTTTGGACTTTTCTCGGAAACTAATTATCCGCTTGAGACGTGTCAGCTCTCATTTTTTGTTTTTGAATTCTCTACAAAAAGTGCCTTTACAGCTTTTCGATCAGATCAATACTTCACGTTTCATAAGCGAAAAAGCAAAAATTTGGATTTTTTTGGCTATTTTTCGCTTCTCAAAAAAAACCTAAGACGATTCAGGAGTTGAATTTATCATGAAAAACATGTAGAAACTACCTATTGCATGACTGCACAGTCAGATTTCAGGTAGTATTTTTGTCACGTAAAAAACCTCTATTGCTTGGCCTATACCTTCTAAAGAGTAGCACAAAAGCCACTTACTCTAGAGAAATCCTTCAGGAAGGGATAATTCCAAAATATTGCTTGAGATTTTTAAAACTTCCAAGAGGTATCTCAGTAAGTATAAATTTTGTGTCAGTCAATCTACATGAATTCTTCAAACAAAAAAATACTGAATGAGCTCTTACCAAAATAACTTTCTGCGAACCTTATTTAAGCTCTAAAAAAATTGTACAGAGATATTGCTCATTTTTATTCATCATCATCCAACCACTTTCAAAAGCAGGAAAATTATTGTAAAGACGATGCTCAATTTTATTCCTGCATTGTCCTCTTCACAACACCCGTCTGCTGCCATATTCCCTTTTTGTGGATATGCATTAGCTTTCATTATGTCTTCAAGTTCCCCCATGAATATTCTGGTTCGCATGAATGCATTAAACTCTTTTCATTTGGCGAGAGTGAAAGCTGGAATCTTTGTGAAACCCTAGAAATTTTCTTTGTGTTCAAATTGATTTCCGACGACTCTGATGTACGTGCAGGAAAATTGGGATCTGATAAAAAACCTAGAATGTTCGTTCTGAATTATAACAACAAACTGAGTACATCATGAACAGATATCTCCAACAAAAAATAGTACACATATTATATGTTTGACTTTCATTACAAGGTTTTAATGAACAAGTGAACAAGAATGAGATTGAGATTTCCAAGTATAAGATTGTAATTTGAGGGAAACACTCGATATATGTAGGCTATGTGGATCGGCCTCAAAAAATACCGAGCACATATTGTGCAAATGCAATGTATTGGCACGAACCAGACTCATTTTACTGGGTGGAGCTAGCCTACATGACAGCGAAGTCTCCTAAGAATATTATAAACTTTGCAACGAAGGTTACATTCCTAGGTAAAATGTAGTTCTAGACCTATGATAATTGATAGCTCATAAAAGACAAAAGGTCGCGGATAAAGGTTTTCACTGTTCGAATCGACCGCAATCTAATCTAAGACAATTTAATATAATCTTTATCAGTACGTGTCGTAACAAGAAATATTTTGGTTGATCACACTAATCAAAATTGTCTGGACAATCTGTTAAGCTTGTGGATGTATATAATAGATTCGTTTGAAGGTTCTGACAAGATATTGGCTGCAAATGTCACACTAATCCTTTCGTGGGTGAAAATGACATTTTTCTCATTGTATGAAAACTTTTTTAGTATTCCAGAAATCTATAGAACTCCCTGCAGAAATCAAGGAATTGTTGAACAGCAGCTGAGCGCTCTATTTATTTTGTAAAATGGGAAAATGAAAAGACACAACTGGTTCTATTATAAAACGGTTCGTGATATCATGATATAAGTATAGATTCCGGAAAATCCAAGGTTTTGCTCTGATACAGAAGAGAACGGCAATACTCGCTCACGTACTTGTGTGATATGCTTCATATGTTCTGGAATATACGTATTTGCTGGAGAATACTAATGTAAGGGTACAAGTCTCAGTGTATTGTCGTAGGTACACAATAATTTATTTTTCATTCGTGGAAGATATTCAAATAGTCGTTCGAAGTTATCGATGAAGAATTCAAAAGTTATTTATATTAGACTAGCGACCCGCCCCGGCTTCGCACGGTAATATCTTCGAAAATATTCACTTAAATCATACGTCTGAATAGTCTGAATTTTTGTACCTTCCTACCCTATAAGTTAAGTAATGTGATGAAATGTCACCAAGTTTCGATCCAAGTAAAACTGTTAAATAAAGACAGTTGCATCGAAAGTTTATCATAAATTCCCTAAATTATGGCACCTACGGACCCTCTAAGTTAGAAAAGTCATCAGATACTAACTTGAAGTCTTAGTAACACTCAGTTAAAAAAAAACATCAAAATTATTTCAGTAGCTATGGCGTCATGCGCTTTTTGACACGATCACGCCAGATTTCCGCGGGAATAAGGTATTTTTCCGCCGTAAAAAGTAGCCTGTGTCCGTGCCTAGGATTCTATCTTTATATTAACCAAGTCTTATAAAAATCCGTTCAGACGTTAAGGCGTGAATGAGGTAAACTTTTAAAACAAACGATTAAAAATCACTAACTTAATTAGTTTTCTGCCTACTGCCTACGCCTTAAGTACGATAGCATGAATATTAATAGCCCATATCCTTTTCTAGATTACTATCTATCACCTAACTAAATTTCATCAAAATCCGTTCAGCCGTTTAGGCATGATAGAGCAAACTCCCAGCAAAAACCATAAAAGATCACTAACTCAATTCAGTTTTCTGCCTACTTCCTACCCCCTAAGTACGATGACGTGATCATTTTGATCTTATATCCGTTTTTAGGTAACCATCTATTACCTTACAAAATTTCATCAAAATCTGTTCAGCCGTTTAGACGTGAAAGAGCAAAAGTCCCAACAAAAACGACTAAAAATCACTAACTCAATTTAGTTATCTGTCTACTGCCTACCCCCTAAGAACGATGGCGTGATTTTTTATAGCCTATGACCATTTCTAGGTTATCATCTATCACCATACCAAATTTCATCAAAATCCGTTCAGCCGTTTAGGCGTGAAAGAGTAACAGACAGACAGACAGAGTTACTTTCGCATTTATAATATTAGTATGGATTGGTTCTTCCATTGGAAAAGTAAGAAAGTAACTTAGTGAAAAATTAATTAATCTTTGCATGGATGTATGTTTTACCTTTACCTTCCATATACTACTCTTGAAGGATTATCTGTAAAGATCAGAAGAATAGGAAAGAAGTACAATGTGAGAATTCACCACAGAGTTATGGAAAAATAGATAAAATTCCAAAATATACAACCCTTTTCTCCACCAATTATCTAAAGGGGTTGGAAACCAAAAGGTACTTAAGATGAGAAGATGCGGTTGATCCCAATAGCTCCATCATGTCAAAATCCAATTTGTCATAAGATAGTGGTAAATTTTATCTCGTAACGCAAATGCTCAAGCAACCACTCACTGTGTAGTGTTCGTTCCAAATTCCTCAGCTTCACTGATCTTGCCTCTCGTAATAGTGGGGACCACAGCAAAGCCATGAGGGGGTGTGGATTTAAGGGGTGTCTAATTGAATTCGGGTCAGAAAGTCGATGTGTGAGGGATGGAGCCTTTGCTGTATTTATAACGATGATGGGGAGGGTTTCAATCGATAGAACTTTTTCGGTTTCGTTGATGCACCATAAGCTTCAAGTATTAATTTCTGAAAGGAAAATTTCTCTGACGATGTTCCCAACTCTGTCATTTTACTATCAGAATAATTATTGAAATATTATTGGGGCAAATTCCATTTTTGTTTCGTGAATTCAACAGCATTCGCCAGCCGACATCTGGGTAAATGTTAAAAGGAAAAAATGATTCTTCCTATACCTATTCAGTTTATGTTGATAAAAATGAGGTAGGTATCGTAAATTATTATCAAAAAAAGGCAGAGGTAAAATTGACAACTTCTATAATAGTAAATAAAGTAGTTTACCTATTCTAGTATCGTATTAAGTTCATTATAATTTTGACAACAGTGCTGTAATGAACTCATTACAGAATTGTTTTCAGTTAAATTTTTCGTTTTGTGGTTGTCATTAAGAAAATAAGATATTAGATATTTGCTTCCTGCTAACTATGAATCATTTGTTCTATCAAAAAACTGCTTCAGACCTGGCCTATAAGAATGGTGGTTATATTAATAAATATACCTACACAAAATTTTTCGAGGGCTGAAGTACACATAACACCATAGATTTATAATACTAGCTAGATGGCGAACCTGTCAAAAATTTTGAGGCAAACGGCGGTCATTTGCAGTTTGGTTTGGATTTGAGAGGTGTCACATTTTCTATGAATTGAAATATTAGAATTACCAATATTCCTTTATTTATTTTGTTTCAACGAATTAAAATGATAGGATTACCAATATTGTTTAATAACTAATCACAAGAATCGAAAATATTTATAATTTTAATAGACCGAAATGTCAGAGTTCACAAAACACTAATATATAGAGTTCGTTTTTCATCACTTCTTTCAAAGGAACGTCTATGTTTCAATCAAAATTCGAGCACAGATGGCATAAAACATAATATAATAATTTGTGGTTCACCCCAAACTGCAAATGGCTGCCATTTGCCTCACTTTTTTCTACGTGACAGTAAGGAAGTTCGACGTCCAGTTAGTATTATAGGTCCATGCATAACACAAATGTATCTACAGAAAAGCTATTCTCAATCAAGTATCATTGGTGCTACAAAAAAATTATGGTAACCTATGTGTATAATGTATCTTTCTCCGATTAGAGCCTTTATTACTTAATGAATGATGCAAAATCAAGAAAATTGTCAAATACATATACATAACATAACATAAGTATTCCTAGATGGATAATATTTTCAGCTGCATGTATGTAGGTTGTATACTTTTCAAGATGACATTTCAGATTCAAGTTAATTCTTAATTGTGCATTCCAAAGAAATTTTGAGCTATAATAATAAATTATTTCAAAATTCGAAACTTAAGATTTGAATTCAAATTCCGTAATCTGTAAATTTTCGTTGTATAGAGAATCCTGTAGAGGTCTATTCGGGGAGAATAAGATTCTCACAGTCTATGCAGTTTACATCCAAGAATGCCTACATTTTGTTCTTCAGAATAAGCACCTTTTCGAAAATGATTTAGGCCAAAGCAATTATGAAAGAAGAGACCCACACTACATATATCCTAAGCATCACCTCACAATGACTGAGAAAGGTTGTCACTATTCTTGCTTGAAAATGTTCAACCGACTGCCGAATTACAAGGGAAACAAATGTAAAAAAATTTAAAAAGGCAATATATGAAAAGCTACTAACATTGGAGCCTTATGATTTAGGTGAATTTTATAATAAGTTGTAGTTCTTTTCTGTTTTTGACACTATTTTCTTTTTGCTCATTGTATGTAGTGATTAGAAATAAAGATATTTTCTATTATATTCTATTCTATTCTATTCTATTCTACAGTCACAACTACTGCCAAGATACAATGCAAAATTCACTAGGAATAGGAAGTATAATCTGAATTCTTCATTGAATTTCGACAGTATCTCAAGAAAACTTTACTGAAATACAAAAAATATCATCTAATACTTGTTGCAGATGGCAATTCTAACACTTATCTGCATTTGTGTTGGAATAGGATCTCATTCAGCAACTTATTTCAGAATATACCAACCATTGTCCCGTTCTCATTTCAAACTACAAATTAACCGTCGATTTCGTTTTAGAACTGCATGAGAAATTGAAATGAGCAACAGCGTAACCGTTCAGTTAAAAACGGAATGACCAAAAATATGTGAATCTAACTAACAGCCTTCTCACGAGACAGAAACAATGAATTTTAATTACCATGAAGACAGCGATGTAATCGTCTAAGGACATCCCGACAGCCACCTATAAATACATCCGTCCACAAAGCCAAACACATTCAGTTTTTACGACTCACTAATAGTTCTGTATATCGTCCACATTTCCTCATATCGTAAAAAATGTCCACCCGAGCAGAACGAGATAAAATCATCAGCTAACAAAGAGGGGGACATCTTTTTTCCTTTCTGAGACAATTTTCTTTTCCACGTGGAAAGCATGGCTTTTCCGAATGGACGTTAACAGAAATTCTCAGAAGTAATAATTGTCGAAGTGTTCAGAACCTCTTCATTATTTCTTTTACACTACAAAAAATATTTGAAATGCGGCATTTGGTAGTAAACCTATTATTATTATTTTTATAAAAACTGGTGTCATTATCACCAAGGAAGCCTTTCGGGAACGAAAGAAAGGTTAAGTCCAACAGGTGTACATATTGATGCACTTTTTGAAACCTCATCGGCTTTTCATATTCCTTCAACACCACAATGCCAATTAATAGAGTCTGATTATGTATCAAGTCTTTTGATCGGTTGAAATGTCAGGACGTTGCCACTTCGTCATCTGTCAATAAATTATTTGATTTTGTGAGTCTACAATTAGTTAAAAGTGTCAGGAACAAAAGACAATTCTTCTTCATTTCTAACAGCATAAACAAATAAAAGAAGAAAATAGATAGAAGTACAGGGTGGGGCAGAAAAACCTATCCGATTTCAAAACGTTATAAAATTAAAACCACTCAGCTTGTCAAAAAATTTTTTTTATTAACATATCGCAAATTTTATGCCATTTTTAAATTTAAGTTTTGAAAAGCACATCACTCAAATGTCGTCCTTGGGAGCGGATACACTTATTTAGGCGCTCACGGTAGCTTTCCATGACTTTCACCGTCATTTCCACAGGAATTTCTTCAATTGCCCGAGCAATTTCCCTTCGTAAAGCAAGAAGGGTCCTTGGTCGATGCTGGTAAACCTTCGATTTGAATTAACCCCAAAGGAAGAAGTCACATGGAGTGAGATCCGGTGAGCGCGGCGGCCAGCCAACATCACCTCTCAGAGAAATGAGGCGACCGGGAAACAGTTCCCTGAGAATGTCCATTGATCGTCGCGATGTGTGGGCGGTTGCACCATCCTGTTGAAACCACACATTTTCCACGCCATTTTCTTCCATTTTGGGTCTAAGAAAATTTTCCAGCATGAAACAATAGCGCTCGCTGTTGACCGTTACGGTTTGCCCATTTTCTTCAAAAAAGTAGGGCCCCCAGACGCCTAGGCGGGAAAGAGCACACCACACAGTCACTTTTGGGCTATGGAGGGTTTCCTGATGGATTTCTCGAGGATTTTCGTCACTCCAATATCGAAAATTCTGCCTGTTTACGGCGCCACAAAGGTGAAAATGGGCTTCGTCCGTGAAGAGCACAACATCGTCGTTTGGCAGTTCTCGGAGATCGCGCCACAATTTTCGTACGGGTTTCAAAATCCCTTTCACTTAATTTCTGTGCAACAACCATTTTGTAGGGATGCATTTTGAGGTCCCGGTGCAAAATTCGCCGAATACTGCGGTTGGAAATCACCAAAGCGAGCGAATGTTTTCGCGCCGAACGACGCGGGGAACGTTCAATCGCGGCTCTCACATTGGCCACGTTTTCAGGTCCTGTTGCTGTCCTGGGACGTCCAGGCGACTTCTTTTTCAATGCTGAACTCGTCTGTCTAAAATTTGACACCCACACTTTAATCGTAGCGTGATGTGGAATAGGATCATGACGCCCGAGTCCGAAATGAATTCGAAAAGCACGTTGTGTAGCAATTATCGAACCGCCTCATTCGATAAACCGCTCAATAACAAAAGCACGATGTTCACCAGACCAAGGCATGTTGACTACTGACAAATGGCATAAAACCAGCTTTCTAACGGTTTTTACCCCACTACTCTACCTGCTCTCTCTTCTGAGAAAAAGGGATTTGAAATCGGATAGGTTTTTCTGCCCTACCCTGTATTTGAAGAGGCACCGAATACTAAATTCGGTAACAATGCCCTGAATGAACACTGTGACGTCATAGTGGCGCTAAGTTTGAATTTACACCTATTTTCAATGCTGAATAATGAATAAATTACGTTGAACTGACAGTCAAAAGGAGAGCTAGGGCAGTGTTTCGAACTCCATCTAACGCTGTGAAATAGACAGCATTTTATAAGATCCTGGAAATTGCCACTCCAGCATTGAAATACAATTCACGAAAAAGGAATAAATGTAAAATTCAGGTTTCGTGCCTGGCTACCCTGACGAAGGATCACGTGAGGGTCTCCTAAGTGAGTAGGATTAAAGGCACCTATTGAATATTTTCGGCTCTGTTTCAAGGCAGCCACGCCGTTGTATATACGGGGGTTGTCTTTAATACACTGCGCAAAAAAATTAACGCACATTATGGATATTTCAAATTTAATGAAAGTTAACTCTACATTGACTTTATAACTTATTTTTCTTGGGAAGGTTTTGAACGAAACAAGACACATTAAATGGAAGAAAAATTCAGGATTTCACCGAATCTTATGTGAAAGAAAAAAAATAAACAATTTTCAAAATACTGGAATGCTGACTAGTGATTTAATACTTGGTGTTTCCACCCCTTGCGTTAATTACAGCTCGGCAACGACGGTTCATACTCAAAATGAGTGATCCTTAAATGTTCTGATCTAATCCTTCCCAGATTTCTCTGAGTTGGATTCCTAAGTCATTAAGAGTAGCTGAATGATTTTCTGAACTTCTCAGCCTTCTATTGAGGTTGTCCCAAACCTGCTCAATCGGATTGAGATCTGGACTTTTTGCTGGCCATTCCATTCGAGAGACTTCAACCTCTTCACGGTACTCCTGAACGATGTGCGCACGATGGGGTCTGGCACTATCGTCCATAAAAATGAAATTTTCACCAATGTATGGGGCAAATGGCACTACATGCTCTTCAAGAATGTTCCTTATATACGTACCTATCAGCATGCATAGCTCTATTATCGACCACTATAGGTCTGTGCGAGCAGTCAAAGATATTCCACCCCATACCATAATCGATCCTCCACCGAAACCAGTAGTATTCAGGAAATTGCACTGAGCATATCTTTCATGTGGACGCCTGTATACGAGGAAACGTCAATCATAATGGTAGAGGCAGAATCTAGACTCATCTGTAAAGAGAACTCTTTCCCAATCAGCCTCTCAAGTAACGTTCTTGAATGGCAGTATTTACCCGTGGTATACCCTGTCGTGGTCTTCGGACATTCATACCTGTTTCCCTGAATCGCTGCAACATTCTAGACACACTTGTATGAGAAACTCCAAACCTTTCTGCAATTCTTTTGTATGTCCACCCTTCTTCTCGCAAATCTACCGCTTGGGCACATTCCTCTTGGGTCAAATTGCGTGTTTCGCGTTGCATAGCGATCGAACGTAGAAAATTAAACGAAAGAAAAACAATTGATCACTAGTATTGATTGAGAACAACTGATTTAAGAATGGAGCCAATACATTCAAAATCTGATAATCTCATCTTTTTTTATTCCTGCTAGGAAAAAGCATCTGTATTGAAGAAAAACGTTGAAAGTGGATAACATATATGCATGCATAATTCTAATAATAATAATTATCACTCACGAACGCTATTTTTATTGTCTATACTCTATGGTAACTCAGAAGATTCGTCTTTTGGTGCAATGTTTTTTTACAACCTTCAGAGTGGACTATTATTTTTATTATTTATTAGTTGAACTGGGATTATCATGACTAGGTTAGTCTTACAGGCACTGTGACCATGTAGATCTTTTGTTCTCTTCCCTACTCGTTCATGGGAATCCACGAAGGTCGTCAATGGCGTTGATGAAACTGACAACCTCCTACGGAGCCTTGGCCGTTACCCCTTGGGTATCTAGGGTCGGTTTCTCCGTATCAATTGTTCTTAGGCCAGTCAGCTCTAGACGCTCGTATACCACGTGTTCATTGAATCTGCTTCAGGTACACAAAGCCTGCAAATCTCATCTGATTTTTCATTAGAATACAAATAATGTTTGTCCCGACAGTGCCCAGCAGCAGTCCCACCATCACTCGCTCGTGACAGCTTCAGAAGGTTTCTGGTATAGGTAGGTAAAATCATTACGAACTTTTTTAGACAGAGTAAGTCACGGGCTGTTTCTCCAGGGGGTTTAATATGTTGAGCCGGCCATAGACATCGTTATTTTTCATCCGTTCGTATAGCGGCGATAAGAACCGTCTCGACAAAAGTGTCGAAAACCGATGTGTGTGGCGAAAAACCGTCGGTACGCATCGTCGGTCCAAATATCTGCTGATGCTTGATTTTTGGAACGATGGTCCATCGGTTGTCGTGCCATACCGACTGTGTGTGGGGATTTCGTCGAGAATAGGCGGTTATTTGCCATTAGCGTAGTATAAGTCTCGTTTCTTTTTTCTTTTTTACTCAGAACCGAAACTGCGGCCGCCACTGCTAAGATATGTTTCATCTTCACGACGTGCTTATTCGCGAACGAGAGCAAATAACTGGTAGAATTTACCGAAGTGTGTGGGCAAAACAGTTCGGCGATACGACTCGGCGGTTCGAATCGCGGCGAGAAAAACAGATGAAAAATAACGAGGTCTATGGCCGGCTTTAGCCAACTCCCATTGCTGGACCGCTGCCTTAATTGGTCTTCTCCAAGCCTTTACAGAATTGCTCAGGTACTGCATGTGTGAACTTTTTGCAAGTTCAGATGCTTCTTCATATCCCTCAACAGGACAATGCTGTGGCAACCATAGAAGAGACACTTCATCTGGTTGCCTGTTTGTGTGTATGGATCTTCTGAGGAAATACTTCGAAAAAGAATGAGAAGATTTTCGATGATAACCATTCTTGTTCTCTTATCCGGAAATATAAGGGGCAACCCCCGTATACACGGTGTGCGTGACACACAGGGAAGAAACCACAAAAGCAGACGTGGAGCTCAGGTACATGGCCGCAGATTTACGAGAGAATAATTACGTTAGCAAACAGGCGACATGTCTCACGTGCTTTCGAATGGATCTGGAAGTCCTTTGGGATGTTTGCTTTTTTGCGGTTACGAGACACCTGATGGTAATTGACAGAAATTCTTTCAGTATTCTTCGCAATTCGATTAATCAGGAAATTGCTGGAAACCGGAATTCTTTTCTTCTTCGCGTATTTTTTTATACATTTCAGAAAGTTCTACCTATATTCTCATTGTCTTGCATCTTCAACGATACTTCATGTCATTCCATAATCTGTGTTTAACATTCTGTAGGTATATTAGAGAATTTTATTTATTCGTTAATGAGAAAATGTGGGGCATTGAAAAGGAGAAGTTTTGTCTAAAAATCGTGAGTACTATCAAATTAACAGATCCTAATGAAGTTGTGGAAGTTACTCGAAAAATGTTGAAAATAATAATGATGATATACCATCAAATCTTCTATTGATATAGTACGAATGCTAATTCCTGAAAAACAATGGAAATTCCTTGAATACAGTCTTGACAAATATGATTTCTTCTTGAAAAGTATAAATTAAATTTATGATTTTTTTTCTAGATGATAACAAAGGAGGAAATTATGTCGAGTGAATTGATTGTCGCATTTCCATAAAAATTGAATTATTTCTTGTTTTAACATAATGATTACTCGAAACCACTTTCTTTTCTCTTTTCTAGAGTTCAATGGAGTTGAAACTACCATTGCATGGATGATTGAATTTTTGGTAAACTCTGTTTTATTTTTTGTATGTGGTCAATTTCTTGGGAACACTAAAAAAAATCCACCATTAGTACGAAAATGGTGAATGCACCTCAATTTAAAGCATGTTGAACGTTGAAGTTACGTTAAATGATTGAAAATTATTTCAACATATTTTCCTTTACTTGTTAATATCAGAAGACAGATCATTTATTTATATTTGAATATCCCGATAATCGATCTACACTCCTAATGTCTTCCAACCAACAAAACAATATATTATATTCCTTGGAATTTATGCTCCCCATCAAATTTATTCCATATCACACGCATGAATTCAGGCACGCAGAAGGTCAAATTTTCATATTTTTTATTAAATCGAAATGATGAATTACCCCAAGAGAATGTTTGGTTCACATAATTTATTGAAAATAGTGATGTGGCGTTTTCTGTGTAGAGCTTCAGTATTTGTTTTCTATATATTGACCGAAATAAATAATTTTGAAATGATAAGAGCTCTGACGAGAAGTTGAAAGTTTCAGGGCGTTCGGAAAATTGATAATGTGAATTTGAATATTTCTAATAAACTCTATAAGTTTTTACTCTCAGTCTCTGAAACAGAAATAATTAAGAATTTTTAATTGAGATGAAGTGCTCCTGCGAAAATTTTTACACTCATTTGTCAGAAGGAAATGGTGTTGAAAAAATTGTTGCCTAACAGTAAAACTGAAAAAGAAAATAAATGAAAAGGACAATGTAACGTTCCGATGTCTAAATCAGATACCTTCTTCAGACAAACTTGTAAAATCTTCAGAATTGTGTGTTTTTTCATTTGCAGTCTAGTTGACATTGAAAGTTGTCAAAACAGAGATGTTGATTTATTTTATTTTGAAATTTCCTGATGTCATTTCTTTTTTCAATAAATCAATCCAAATACGATGTATTCCAGCAGAACAATTGGCCAAATTATCTACTTCATCTAACAAAATACATGTGGATTCCTTAATTTTCCTTTTATAATTATCAAGTTCCGTCATTAGGATCTTTGTGTTATTCCAGTTCATCATATGATCTCCGCTATTTGAACATACATGATCAGCCATTTGTGATCTTGTAATTTCTCTATTTTGGATGTTGTTCTTATGTTCTCGTTTTCTTATCTCTAAAGGTCTTGATGTCTCCTGTATAAGATTTTCCACATATACATTGAATATTGTAAACACAATTTTTTTTAGAAATGCAGAATCCTCCCAGATTATATTTCAATCGATATCTGAATTTAAATAACCTGGGAGCTTTTAACAGTTTTAACTCCATCCTATTCTCGTTCAAATCTTATTCAAGGATTAGTCCTTGATACTCATCACACACGTGGCTTGCTTTTAGCGTAAAATTAAAATGAAAATTCTCCGACTGCCATACTGAATTCATCTAATTAGCGGACTACATGAATAATACCGTACAAATTAATGGTAATGCAGGGTGTAAAAGGTGAAAGAAAAGGTCAAATTTTCATACTTTTTATCAAATCGAAATGATGAATTACCCCAAGAGAATGTTTGGTTCACATAATTTATTGAAAATAGTGATGTGGCGTTTTCTGTGTAGAGCTTCAGTATTTGTTTTCTATATATTGACCGAAATAAATAATTTTGAAATGATAAGAGCTCTGACGAGAAGTTGAAAGTTTCAGGGCGTTCGGAAAATTGATAATGTGAATTTGAATATTTCTAATAAACTCTATAAGTTTTTACTCTCAGTCTCTGAAACAGAAATAATTAAGAATTTTTAATTGAGATGAAGTGCTCCTGCGAAAATTTTTACACTCATTTGTCAGAAGGAAATTGGTGTTGAAAAAATTGTTGCCTAACAGTAAAACTGAAAAAGAAAATAAATGAAAAGGACAATGTAACGTTCCGATGTCTAAATCAGATACCTTCTTCAGACAAACTTGTAAAATCTTCAGAATTGTGTGTTTTTTCATTTGCAGTCTAGTTGACATTGAAAGTTGTCAAAACAGAGATGTTGATTATTTTATTTTGAAATTTCCTGATGTCATTTCTTTTTTCAATAAATCAATCCAAATACGATGTATTCCAGCAGAACAATTGGCCAAATTATCTACTTCATCTAACAAAATACATGTGGATTCCTTAATTTTCCTTTTATAATTATCAAGTTCCGTCATTAGGATCTTTGTGTTATTCCAGTTCATCATATGATCTCCGCTATTTGAACATACATGATCAGCCATTTGTGATCTTGTAATTTCTCTATTTTGGATGTTGTTCTTATGTTCTCGTTTTCTTATCTCTAAAGGTCTTGATGTCTCCTGTATAAGATTTTCCACATATACATTGAATATTGTAAACACAATTTTTTTTAGAAATGCAGAATCCTCCCAGATTATATTTCAATCGATATCTGAATTTAAATAACCTGGGAGCTTTTAACAGTTTTAACTCCATCCTATTCTCGTTCAAATCTTATTCAAGGATTAGTCCTTGATACTCATCACACACGTGGCTTGCTTTTAGCGTAAAATTAAAATGAAAATTCTCCGACTGCCATACTGAATTCATCTAATTAGCGGACTACATGAATAATACCGTACAAATTAATGGTAATGCAGGGTGTAAAAGGTGAAAGAAAAGGTCAAATTTTCATACTTTTTATCAAATCGAAATGATGAATTACCCCAAGAGAATGTTTAATTCACAGAATTCATTGGAATTAGTGATGTGATGTTTTCTGCGTGGACCTTCAGTAATTGTTTTTTATAATGACCGAAATTTCCTGAATTTTGAATTGATGAAAGCTCTGACAAAAAGTCGAAAGTTTCAGGGTGCTTGTTCAAATCGGAAAATTGATAACGTGAATTTGAATAACCTAGGAGAATACCTATACTTACAATACCAGTGTTTATATTGGAGTTTGCCACATATTATGTCCACAACAACTTGGACTCCTTTTCAGCCAATAGCACATTCCACAATTTCAACACAAGAACATAAACTAAAGTATGTACAGCAGCGAGTAGATTACTGGGGACCTAACATTTACAACAGACTGCCTGATAGCTCGAAATAAGCGAGTGGGAAAAAGTTCAAAAGAAGCATGAAGAAGATTTTACTTACACAATATACACTATTGAAGCATTCTTGAATAACAACGCTCTAAGCAAATCATGAATATGGTATTGTTGAAATCTTTAAAAATTACGTAGCATGTAAATTATTTATGCTGCTTGATTTTTGAAAAACAATAAAGTGAAAGCAGAGAATAAAATTAATCGATATAAATCAACCAATATTAAACTCATACTTCGTCCATCCATTCATCCGTAGGTGTTCTGATAGATACCACTTCCTCGCATTTTGTGTCGAACGAGGACGAAGGTAGCTCCGAAGTATGAGTTTAATATTGGTTGATTTATATCGATTAATTTTATTCTCTGCTTTAACTTTATTGGTTTTCAATATTCATGGCGATAATAGAGGTTTAACGCGTAGTTGAACCTCTATTCTAAAAATTATTATTATTATCGACTTGAGTTCTTCTTCCATCCTATATTTGTTCAAATCTTATTCAGGGATTAGTCCTTGACACTTATCACACACGTGGCTTGCTTTTAGCGTAAAATTTCTCCGACTGCCATACTGAATTCATCTAATTAGCGGACTACATGAATAATACCGTACAAATTAATGGTAATGCAGGGTGTAGAAGGTGAAAGAAAAGGGCAAAGGGGATATTATGAATAGGAATGGCGTAGAATGATGGCGTTGCCTAAGTTTAGGGTTGCCGATGTTCTCCCTGACTTAATGTTGTGAATATGCAATGAGAGTGCCAGACAAGCTTTTGATCATCGCTCACAGAATGAAAACACTGTTTCTGTACCTGAGAAGTAACTTGTAATGAGATTGCTGATTCGATATTCCCTGTAGCCCTACTGCTAATTCCCCAGAACTGCTGGTTGCATCTAAGATTTTTGACAGTTATGGAGGAATTACTTTTAGGTTCAAAACAGGGTAGAAATTCAGCAAAAAGTTAACCGAGATATTGACAGATTAAATAAGATCGTTAAATCTTCAGTTCCTTGCTGCTATATTTCGTTTGTTTTTCACAGATTATTATGTTGAATTGAATTAAGTGCACCTTACACGGTCAATATTATTGAAGCAACATCGTTATTGATCAATATGTTGAACATATAAGGAGTGCATTGAAACAATAATATTGATGGCAATAATATTGAGAAGAATCAAATCGATTTGATATTTATTGCAGTTCCGCCAATATATTGAGGCGCCGTCAATATTATTGACACCGTGTGAGGGGTAAACAGAATATTGTGCAATAAAATTTCACTAATTCTGGAGACGCCATAGAGGGTGTTTGCTTAAATTGTGTTTTTCAAACACAGTGCATCACATGTCTCTTCAACTATCTCGCTTATGGTTGTTGCAGCAATGCGAGACAAAAATTTCAAATCTTCAAAGCTGTTTCCAGTTGCTAGAAATCTCAATGTGACTGCAAGTCGATCCGCCGGTGAAATAGCCTTCCTCATAATCGTATCTTGTTTTATTATAAATGGTGAAACGAGTGCAACGAGTTGTTGAAAAAGTTGTTCATCCATTCTTAAAAAATTTTTGTAGTCATCTGGCTCACCGTTGAGTTCTCGAAGCAATTCCCCATGTCCATGACTCGATCGTTTTTTTAACCATTTTTCAACCACACTTTTCTCTGCTTCCTTTTTTTCCTCTTATTCAGAACCAAAGCGGATCCTATTAAAAACGATAGATCCATCCTCCCTGACTTCACAATTGAAACTGATACTTTATTGGACAATATTATCGAATCGTATAAGGGCTGCCGTTTTTTACCATATATTGCGTCAATAATATTGAATCAATAATATTGACCGTGTAAGGTGGCCCTTAGAGACAATATTTTGACGCGGTAGGAAAATTAACTGTCATCACTCTGATGTATGTAACTCAAAAGCAAAACGATAAACCTTCTAGTACTTTCGAACATCGCAGTTGTTCCTTCAGATCATTTTCAAGGAAACTTCTCTTATTCCTTTTCTCATTTTATTTTTTTATATTGTTTTCGTTTGAAATTTTTGATCAAATGTTGAATCCGTTCGTTACTCACCATCTCCAATATTTCATATTTGAACAGGTTCCATGGTTAGGCATATTTAATAAATTTATGTGAATATGTACTCAGAACTCAACGGACACATACATTCATCTCTTTCTGTTGATTCAGTGTGCTTCATTTATGAAAGATGTAGCGGTCTTAGAAGAACAGAAGGTTCGAAAATCATCACTTGGAAAGCCAGACCTGGTTTAAAACACCCTCCTGGCCCAAGAGCAAGAATTACGTATTTTGTATCTGAATATTGAAGGTTTTCATTCCTATAGTTTTAAGTTTCAATTTTGTAAAAAACGGCGAGGCAGGGTTTTTTCTACTGAGGTTTTTCCCTGTGCTCTGGTGTCATACGCCAGAATAATATGGTACCCCGTTTTGCACCAACCTCAGCTAGGGACTTTTTGTTTCATGTATTGTATTTTGTTAGCTCTCAATTCAAAAGAATATATATATATGTAAGAAAGCTTACACTTTCTTAATGTGTTTTTTCATTTTTGAACAAAGTCGTCGGCGTTTATATATTTGTCAAATTGAAATTTCATTATTGTCAAAAGTTGTGAATACGAACATTGAATGTAGTTTCTTGTTTTCAGGTTTGTTAAGATATATGTAGATTACTGATGATATTGAATAAATAATACTTGTTTTCAGAATAAGAAACACATCTTGTTTTGTTTAAACAACATAACATTATAAAACTACATTCTCGTTCATGAGAAAAATGGAAAAGCTTCAATTTGAGTTTGAATCATTATATATATATATATATATATATGAAAGATGAAGAAGCTCTTGAATAATGCTTGAGTTTTTCATTTAAGTCTAATTGGCAGGGCCATATCTAGGGTGTGGCCAAGTGGCCCCCGCCACAGGCGCAAGATCCACAGGGGCGCCAAAAAATATCAAATGAAAAAAATTTGAGCGCCAAAAAATTCAAAAAATTAAATATAGGAGCGCCAACCAAGGGATGAAAAAAATTTACGCCAATTTGGGGGCACTGAAGAGAATCTTGCCACAGGCGCAGTAGTACCTACCTAGATATGGCCCTGCTAATTGGTTCATAAAAGAAACTAACAATGAAATTACAACTTTTACCAATTCCTACCCAACACCTTATTATATCGAAATAATATATAATAAGATATTCTTCCCATTTAAATTTTCCAATGGCTTATGATCTGTTAGCACAGTGAAATAATTGCCCACTAACTAGTGTTTCAGCTTCACCATTCATGGATATATCACAATCATGCATGGAAAATTTTCAAAATTATATTATTTGTGTGATGAATTAATGACTTATAAATATATAAACTTTTAGTGCTTTTCACTCTTTGTTATATTGTTCATTATTGTTTTTCTGTTATTTGGCTCTTGCTTATTCCTTACTGTTTCTAACGAGAATCAACTTTTTGTTGATTATCACGAAATTTTTCATGATAATATGATTTCAAAATTTGATTATGCCGAAAATTAATGAATATTAGTTTTCTGAATATAATTTACTTTGGAAATATCTTCTCAGAAAGATGATCATAATTTGCATGATTCAGAACTTAAGCCGAAAAATAGAATTTCCTAGGATATCCATATTTCTCTCGGTATACTTATCCTGCACCATCTCACAAATTATAAAATTTTCCGGCACCAGAATAATCTAGCTGCATACGTTCCTCCAAAATTATCATACAGAAATGCGCATCATCCAGAAAACTGGCAAATCAGATTCTTCCCTGAATTTAGCAGGGATTTTACGTCGTAGTAATGGCAGCCCAGTTGAAAACTTTCAACGTAGCTTCTGTTGAAACTGAAAGTTCGTAACTGAAAGCTATAATCTCGCTTCGTTTCCATGAACATGACTTGTTTCTGACCTCCTGATTAGTTTAAATAGTCCTCTCATGAAAACTTCCAGATTGTCTTTCCAAATTAGCTAACGAAACAGTTAGAACAGAGTACATTCTCTTGTAATGAGGATAAGTGACTTCGTTGGATATGTATAACGAGTTGGGGACAATGTAAGTAGCTACAGCATTCATCACGTTTTCTTAGTTTGTGTTATATGGAAGATTTGTTATTTGTTTTGTCGTTTTAACTCTTTAGAGCTGTGAGCTGTAATGGTCTACTTCCTCTTATTTTGACGCGAATTCATTCATTCTGTCATATCAGAATCACACATGGTTGTATATCTTTAATATACAATGTTGGTACTAAGAGTCCTCATGACACTAGGTAATTTTAGAACAGGAAGAAGCAGATAAACTTTCTGATTCAGAAATTGAATAGAACGAAAATTTATGCAAATGTCGATTTCATTATTTTTTCATAAATAAGTGCAACATTTGAAGTTTATTTTCAAACAGTTTTGAAAATGATATCTGGCAAATCCTGTTCATTATTTTCAACATACTGCTTTAATAGATTTCAGAAACATTAAACACGAGAACTGTCAAAAGGATTGACGAGACTTGAAATTATAGTTCGGTTCCTATGCCGCAGTTGAATTCGTTAACCAACAAAATCGTACAGGGTGTTCCATAAAATATGACCATTTAAAATTAGTGTTCCACATTAAACTTTGATACTTTCAGTTATCGATTTTTTACATTTTCCTTTTCTTGCATAATTCCCAGATATAATTCCGATCATGCTGAGATTTTTCATTCATATATTAGTATCAATCTCAAGTCCTATACAAAATTTTGAGCTAATTGAGCTATTGTTCCACCAATGAACGAGCTCAGGGCTTTCCTTAAATATTTTGGCTGAAGCACTGCCCCTGAAATATGGATAATAATACAAAGGAAATTTGAAGCCTACACTGCACAAAATCCAATTCTGGAGAGTCTATAGAAGGCTTCAAATTCTAGAACACCATAAGTGTTTTAATTCTTGATATGTCGTTTGTTACCAATTTTTAAGTATGAACTTCACAGTCGTTTTTATGACGTAATTTCTCGAATTAACCTACTTTATCTCTTGATGTCATCCCATTTTATGACTTTTGAAACCTACAGGGTCCCCTAATTAGACCGACAAACTTCTAGTGGACATTATAGATCATATTTTAGACAGATTCGACCCAAATCATATCATGCAAAATTGCTTCGTTAAGGAGCTAGTGGCCTTTGAAGATGACGTCCTGTTCACACTTTTTGCCACACATTCGCAAAACGGAGTCACATAAAGTGCTGAAAGTTTACACATTGGCTAATATCAAAAATACGCATCGATTAGATTGAATGCAATTCTCCCATGTCAAGCACAATCGTATCATTTGGAGGGGGGCGAAGGGTTATTTTAGTTAACACTTTTTTAACTTTCATTACTTCGCGAGATTTACATCATATTCATAAACTCTGATGTTTTTTCTTGAAAAAAGATGCTCTTGTATAATAACGCCCAGATTAAATTCAAAACAAAAGTGAACATTGAGTACTTAGTGAAAAGAGAGAAAATTTCAAATCTATTTTTTTCAGGAATGGTGCATCTGGGCGTTATAATACAAGAGCATCTTTTTTAAGAAAAACATCAGTGTTTATAAATATGATGTAATCTTGCGAAATAATGAAAGTTAAAAAAGTTTCAACTAAAAATACCCTTCGCCCCCCCCAAATGATACGATTGTGCTCGACATCAAGAAAATGCACTCAATCTAATCGATGCGTATTTTTGATATTAGCCAATGTGTAAACTTTCAGCACTTTATGTGACCCCGTTTCGCGAATATGTGGCAAAAAGTGTGAACAGGACGTCATTTTCAAAGGCCACTAGCTCCTTAACGAAGCAATTTGCATGATATGATTTGGGTCGAATCTGTCTAAAATACGATCTATAATGTCCACTAGAAGTTGTTGGTCTAATTACGGGACACCCTGTATTTATTCACTTCGGTTTGAAAATAGCCGTATAGGCTGAAACATAAATGCCTGGAAAAAAGAATTTTAGGGGTCCTAATAAATAATTGAAGAGTTCAATTACCTTTCCTTCATCCAATTTGCTTTTCAATAATTAACATCAAGGATGTTTTCTTTTCAAAGGAGCACCCTGTATATCAAGAAATTACTCCCTTTCTCACCAGAAATGTTCCCCCCTCACAAATTTCAATCCGAAACTACGAAACAAAGATTCACATTCACTCAAGACAGCGGCGGCCTGATTGATTGACTTATGAATATGGGGGGGAATTAAAAGCTATTTGTGCCCCCAGTCCCGTCGACAGCGTTTACAAATCCCTCGGCAATCTTTCAGGCCGCAACTTAGATTTGATTTATCCGCGTTAAGTAATTTATTATGGCAATTTAAATTCACACCATATTTCATGGAGATGTGATGAGAATGAGAAAATTGGGGTTAATTGAAATGGATGGACAGAATCGAATTATACTAAGGTTGTCTTTGATGTTGACGGAAAGGGGTTTCATTTTTTTCGTTTTGCGATGCTGGATGGAAGAAAAATTAGTGAAAAGAGCTCAAACGAAGATTTATATTGGGATTCACTGCGAGTTGAGTGCTCCCTTTTATCCTTGCTGGTGTATGCCGTCCTTTAGCTCACTACCCCGTTCTAGAGTTTTCAGAAACTTAAGGTTTTTCTACCACAAAAACATCATTTTTGGAATTCATGAATCAACCACTCTACTTTCATTCGTCTTATCAACTTTTTTACTTGATTTTTTAACACTTAATTTCAACACTCAAGTTCTTTGAACTTGATTTGGTGAAATATTGAAATACTTTCTTGCATTACTTATATGAGTCTTCTTTCCTCCAGTTAATTAATGTATTTCTTGGCACTTCAATACTTCCATTTCTTGTATTCACCGGATGAGTGCCGTATATCATCTTCAACTCAATTTATTGATGAACTATCGCAATTATCAATAAATTTCTGCTTAATTTTTAATGAGTGGTTGTGTTCATGTTCTTATATGACTATTATTTTGGCATAACTTTTTAAATCATTATTCCGAAATTGAATTCGATATTTAGAATGAAATACCACTGTTTTTATCTATGGGAGATGATTACCCTTCAGTAATCATCCCTTGGAAGGCCAGACCTGGTTTAAAACAACCTCCTGGCCCGAGAGCAAGAATTAAGTATTTTTTATTTGAATATTGAATGTATTTATTCGAATAATATTATGTATCAATTTTGTAAAAATGGCGAGACAGGATTTTTTCTACTGAGGTTTTTCCCTGAGCTACGGTATCATACACAGACTAGTGTGGTACCCCGTTTTGCACCGACCTCAGCTAGGGACTTTTTTGTTTCATGTATTTTATTTCGTTAGCTCTCAAGCTCTCAAGTATTTTGAGTATTCTGCTTTGCAAATGCTCCAGAAGTGCTGATGCTGTGACTATTTTTGTTACAATAATTTAGCAAAAGAGAATGAAAAAACGATTAATTCACACGGAAAACCTCACGAAAAAAAGATGTTTAACCCATTAAGATTCTAAAACTTCCCAACGGCTCACAAATCGATCTCCGAAATTATATTTCCTCGGTCCCGTCGAAAGCCGGAACTGAAACTACTTTTCTCAAAACAAATTTATCAGTGTCTATGTCTGTTACAGAAATCTCCAATTTTCTCGTCCGTTTGAGTCAAATCGGGAACTGCTCGCAAGCTATGCGTGCTGAAAAGCGAACCCTCCATTTTCCGACTATAACAGGACCGAAAAACTGCTGCTTGTTATTTATAACGTAATTTACCTAATCGAGAAATGAAAAAAGTATGTTCTTTTCATTAGTTTAATAAATGAGTTTTCTTCGAGTGAATGCTGCAGCTGTTGTGATTCTGGACCGTTTTTTAGGTTGTAGTTTTCCGTGATAATTTGATGGAGTGTCGTAAACATGGCTACCAATTAAGAGCAACTCAACTTTGCTCAGTTTTCTTGGAATGGAGCAGTGTGCAAAAACTATAAACTTGGGAAGTTTGGGGTGACAGGGTCCACCAGGAAAACTCCCTCTTTCATTTTTCATTGGATCGTTGATAGAATAACTCACGATGAGAACAACTAGAAATTTCACAGTTAGGGTTTTCAAGTTAGAAATTAATTTTTTAACGATCAGAATGATAGACGTAGCTGTTACAAAAAATATCAACACAGATATAAACAGATGATAATATTTCTCAAGAAAAGCATAAAAAACCGATTACCGTTCAAAGTTTCTGCAGAATTATTCCTCTGGATTCTTTCACATGGCACCAGTTCATATAGCAGTCCATAGGCGTTTTCGAAAACTTAGTCAGGGTTAATAACTCGATCCATTTGGTCAAGTGACGGATCTACTCGGATCACGGACCCGGGTTCTGAGTATACGAACACATTAGGTTTAGGATTTGAAGTGTCAGACGTATCAATAACATAACCAAATATTTTATGAATTTATTTTTTCAGTCCCAGTCTATTTTTGGATTGTATCTAGATGTTCTTGCATTTATTGGCTTTTGTGAAATCTTTCTTATAATTTCTGGTGTGCCCTTCCATGTTTAATGTTATTTTCGAGTGCCTATGTTAAAGAACTAAATAATTTGTTTTTTCCAGTCCCTGTTTATTTTCGGATTGTCTCTAGCTTTGCTTGCATTTATTGGTTTTGTGAAATCTTTCTTATAATTCATGGTGCCCCCCATGTTTAATGTTATCTTCGAGCAACTAAGTTAAAGAAGTAACGAAAGCTGTGGCTTAGCACAAAAAAATCTGTATACAAAGTTATGGAGAAGTTATTTCACATTATTTTCTTGGCTCATGGAACCACACATTGTACATTGAGCAAAAGTCTCTTCTCTTTCCATAATTTTTAGGAATATAATATATGGAATTACTAGGAGAAGAGTAAATACTAATTCCCGCCTCTTTCAAATACAAAATTAATCTGCAGTGCGCAGGCGGTGACTGTACAACCCTGCTCTTGTGTAGGGTTACGATAAATCAACCTGGGTCAGTGATCGAGTAAATAGCACCGTACTTTCCGAACACGGGTTGGATGTTCGGGTTAGGTAAACGAACGCGAAGGTTAGGGATCGAGTTAACCCGAGTAAGTATCCGAAAAGGTCTCATGAGTATCTAAGAGACGAACTAATAGGGCTTTAGATAAGTCAGAACCATTTTTTGAAGAGGAAAATCACCGATATATGGGCAAAACGATATAGCACTCTTTTAAATAGAACGAGCGCTCAAAAATAATAATAATACCTAATCTTCATAATTGAATGCATTTAAAATAGATCGTGCTTCATAATCAACCTGCAGTTTTCATTAAATTTAGTCATTTGAAGCACGAATAAATTCAAATTTAGAGTAGCACAACACCCCCTCAACCAAATACTCCTATTTCTGTTCACCGTTCAAACAATGGGCCAAATTACGGAGATCTGGTGGTTTCCTTCCCTGCATGCATACCAACAAAAGACGTCGCACGACCCCGCTTTTGATATTTAGAACTGTGTACGGGAAAAACGGGATGCGCCAGTGGGAATGTCCCAGTTTCTGCACACGTTACGTTGGCATTTCCAGGCTGAAAGAGATAAATTAAGCCGTTTCATCAAGGACATGTTGGTTCTCTGCGGAAATATCAATTCGTCGGACGTCTGTTTCTCGGGGAACGTCCTATCGATCGGAATTTGTCACTGGATGTGACCTACTCATCATTCTGGCAATCGGAAAAAAGGATTTTTTTCTACCATCGTGTCTGAATACTTTTCTGCAGTGACACCGGCCGTATTTCTATAAAAGTCCTGATATTTTGGTGTTATTTCGCACCTTCTAAAATATCACCGACATTCAATATTGTTTTTGGTGTGTTTCATGAATTCAAAGGAATTGCTTTTTTCATATAAATAAATCAACTTTGACACTGCAGCGATTGTGATTTTCATACGGTTCTTTGCGACTATTTCCACCGAATAACCTAATTAGGTACATTATACAAAAAGAAAGTTTCAACGCTTGTGAAAACTGGAGAAAGTTACCTGAATCAGTTCAAGTTAAAATTCGTAGTACTTACTTGCAAACAGTATTGATTTTGTCCTCGAATCATCAGCCAAAATGAGCCTCTCTTTGTATCCCTAACAAATTTTCACCCATTTCACTTTCTTCACCTCCGCTAATTTCACACTATCGTTTCATCATCACAAACGCACATACAAGAAACAGAGATAGATAAGAAGGTGAAACCATTCGCAAGTCCTGTTTTGACTATGCTGAGGACTCTCTGTAGAACGGCCAAGAATTGGAACTATTGCTATTCACATTGTTACCAAAGTTATTCGATTGGAATAATCAGTTCATCAGACACCATGGTTCTAACTGTGTGACCGCTCATACTTTGGCAACCATGTAAAAATACAAAAGACAAACTAAAGTAAACATAGTATGGCTTTTTTCATATTTTTGGTGCGTATTTTGATTCAGTTGGTGTAAATTTTGAAACTTGATTTGGCCGAAAAACACTTGCATTTTTTATAATTTCGATAAAAATTGTAAAATTGTGACATAAAAAGGGAAAAATACATCAATAATATTCTTGATAGTTCAGTATTAGCATTTACACCGGGATTTTTTTAGAGTGTAGGGTGAAAACTAATTTTTTGTTGAATTTGCCATCGATTAAGCTACCTGACGATGAAATAATATACAGGGCGTGCCATTTGGAATGGGAAAGTAGTATGTTGTTTCCGGTATAACTTAAAGTTGCAGAGGTCTGAAAAAAATTCAGAAATAAGTCCATTGACGAAAACCTCAAAAATGCAAATTTTTAGCACCAAATTCTGATGACTAAAAGTCCATCACAGTGAATCTAATTTGAATTACTAAACTAACTAATTTCGAAATTATTCGAGCGAAGAATTATTTTCGTTATTCTTTTGTTTCCATAATTGCATTACTTTTTTTCAGTCCAGGCATCAATTTATTCCTTTTTTTATTTTTCTCTTCCGTTCTCATAAATTGATGTAAGGAAGAAAAACCTTGGGAAGACCAATCTTGGACTGCTTGAATCAATCAAACGTAACTTGGAAGTGTTTATATTGAATCCAAAGTTGGAAGACATGCCTCCAGTGAAATATTAATTGAAACTATTTAGTCTAGACAACATCTGTTTCGATTCTGTAGACACCCAGTTGAGTCATTACCAAAGCATTATACACGTGAAAGTAATAAGTAACAGAATTCATAAAAGGGCACACTCACTAAGAAGGAAGCGCGAAGGTTTCAATGCGCGTGGTACGGAATACAGTGAAAACAGTATGTGTATGGCGTTCCGCCGTTCGAAATTTGGAATGCGCAATTATCTTCGTCGGAATCAAGATAGTTTTGATTTTTAGCGTGTGAATTGCTCATCGCACGTGGAAGAATGTCCAAGAACGACTGTGTATGGGCAACAAGTCTGTGCACGTTTCATATTTTTAGCAATACAGTGTCGGGTTCGCTATTTATACATTGGACATTTTTTCCTTGATAACGATACACGCCACTGCCATTAACATCAGATCTTTTTTCGACGTCATATCACGCTTGTCGCACATCCTCACTCAACAAGCAAAAGTGTTTGTGTGTGGGAAATATGAATGCGCACGTTTACTTTACAGCTAACGTGCAGATACTTAACTGCGCATTCTTCCTTCCTAGTGAGTGGGCCCCCTATCTTTGCCATTTAATTTTTTTTAAATACATTGTCTTGTTAATGCCTTCTTTTCACACAGAATGTTTCTATTTCGAGTTATTTATTTATTCTTCAAAATACTTAGGTACATGTATAAGTACAATTACCAACAAAATTTTAATATTATGTCAAGTTCTCACTTTTCTTAACCAAATCAGATTTATTTTCAATTCAATTCAATTTGGCTCTTCTTATTTACACATTCAAAGTTTTTGTTATTCTTTCAACGCGACCGTGACAAGACCCTTCTATTACGAGTGTGGAAAAAGTCAAGTTGACACATGAGACATTTTTGGAGAACTTTCCATTGTATATTCTGTAATCATTTTCTTAAGTACTCCAACTAAAAAATATGTATATTTTTTAGTTGGAATACTTAAGAATACTGAAGAAATATCAATTTGAAGAATATTATATTAATGCTAAATCTAAGAACCATCTGACAAGAGTGAGTTATTTCTCATTGTTGACTTGTGATTAACGGATATTATTATGGTCGAGCAAAAAGACGTATAAAAGCTAGAATATACAATAGTCGTGGAAAAAAATGTATATGCTTCGCATCATTCAAACGAAAAATAGACAGAATTATCGATAATCCTTCACCAAATAAACCTCCTCCACTTCCCACCAGAACGCAGATTTCAAGAGACCAATAAAGGCAATTATCGGAAATATCGAAACGTGCTCCCCATCATCAGGATTCCCGCCTTATCGGTTCATATGATTTGCCTGAGAATTCGCGCTATTTTTGTATATCGAAGCAGCAGCATCCTTTCATATAATTCTCGTCTAAAATTCAAGTCACTTGACTGCAAAGATAGGGAAGTGGTGAATTTATATTCATGCCGTCGCATCGCATTCAATATTCCCTGTATTGACGAAAAGAAAGGCCCAGCAGAGCACCCTCCGCGTGAGTGATGGATTAGGTCGGATGTAGAAAGAATGTGGACCCATTTGTGATGTTATACTCATTGTGAATTATTTGTAGTGGCACTTTAGGGACGGTTTACACCGACAAGAGCTGTGAGAAGAGTTTACCTAATTCGGTGCCATTATTTTGATTATTTCACTTTTTGGTACCTACCAGTTGGGGTTGGTAATAGTGATTTTCAGTGCAGAAAGCATTGATGTTCTTCTAGGAGTTTGAAATTATTCATTGAAATTGAATCTTTCCAGGAATATTTTCTTTGAACAAAACCTCCATATATTTGCCTTCGTTAATAGGTGTAATCGGTAAAAGGGTTTTTGATTTATAGTGCTTTGAAATGTCATTTTTTCGAATATTTTCAAAACTAGTAAAATTAGAAAGAATACAAAGATTGACGGAAAATATTATGATATCCCCAGAATAGAGGAAACTACAGTACTTTTTTATGGCATGTGGTGCCAAAGTTCAATAAAAGGGAGTAAAATGCAAGAGAGTAGCTATTATTGGTGAAATGTGTGTACAGAAATTCCATTCTGGAATTCAAACGGTTCCTGAGATATTATCAAACAACTGACGGAAACGAAAACGAAGACCGGAATGAACAAGTGGAAAAGAAGAAAAATTTTTTTTCATGAGAAATTTCCACTTGAACGTTGATACACTTATTCAGATTAAGCCTGTATACAAAAGTCATAGATCATTGTAATCAACCAATTTTGTCTTTTTTGAAGGCTCACAGAAGTACAAATCTACAGTAAAAATTGAAAGCCCCTAACTCATTTCGTTCAAGAGTCACAGTAACCATAATATAGTGATCGGTTCACATCGCTCAGACAATAGTATATTATGCAACGAGCGAATAATAGCCATTATACGGAAGTAGCATACTATACTTTATCCACGACTACTGAATAGATTTCTTGAAGATTTCAACATTTGGCGACCGCGACAAGACCCTTTTATGACAAGCGTGAAAGAAGTCGATTTGACACATGAGAAATTTTTGGAGAACTGTTCATTGTATGTTTAGTAATAAAAAATGCTTGAATTGATATAATAAAAGTAGATTTAGCCCTCGATTGACAAGGTTTAACCATATTTGTTAGTTGCAGTACTTTATCTTGAATACTGAAGAAATACCAAGCATCTGACAGCAGTGAATTATATCCCATTTTATCACTTGTGATTAATGGATATTATTTTGGCCGAGCCCACAGACCTGAAATGGCTAGATCATATAGAGGTCACGGATAAAATATTTTTTTTTCCTGCAAAATTTCAAGATTTGATGTTGGTACTCAGTGCCAACATAAAATATTGAAATTAAACCATGAAAACTGCGTGAATCTGAAACAAAATCACCCTTTTTTGCTCCAGAAGTTGGAGTGACTCCCGATTATTTTAGCATAAATCAAAAACGCTAAATTGACAGATAAATGATCAATATAGTCCGTTCACGAAAGTTTGAGCCCTCAGTTGGTCATGACAATTTGGCATATTCCACTGTGAATATTGAAATTTTAGGTTATGTTGTTTCTTTTCTTGTCAGATTGATTCACAATGTTGTCAATAGGTTCTTTGATAACTCGGAAACTTGTCGAACGAGGCCGGGTACATTTGGCAACGTTGCCTTCGTTCATCGTTATGACAGCAAATACTGCCAATGTCAGATAAATAAACAAACGCCTACTTTGCGCTCAATCATATGTGAACAGAGTATATGTGACAGAAATGTTCTGAGTACCAACCTAGGACAAGTATGAATTCTTTGTGAGTCTGAAACAGTACTAGTAACTGTGTTTTATTGCAACAATATAAATGGCTATCGACCAAGTGTCCTTCAGCCTTTTAAATAATTTTTTTTATATATTTTCTAATGTATACATTTTATATTGTAATATTATTTAATTAGAATTTAACATTTTCAAAAGAGTCTGTGTGGGATGCTTTCTTGAAGATTTGTTTATTTCATCCTCATGGTATTGTTCGATTTTGTCCTTCTGTTCCATCAACTTAGAATGAAAATTCTTATTTAATCTTTTGATTCTTTCATTTACTGGTTCAATACCTGTCTCATCATATAATAGTTGATTTGGAGGATTATGAATGACATTATTTAGGTGTCGCATTCTTGTTGTTTTCCTTAGGGCTGTCATCTCTGAAACATTATCGCAAAATACTGCGATAAAATCTTTTCAAGTGATGGAATAACGAAAGGATTCATTCCAAAACAAGAGAAACTATATTCCATATATTCTCACCCTTCATCGACTAGTTTAATGCCGGGAAACGTAATGTCAAAACTAGGTCTTCAGAGATGAATCCCGCAGATATGAAAACGTAAGTTCACTTTGAAGTCAGAAAACAACTTCGCAGGTTCAAAGAAAGGTCTCGTCTGAAGGGTTTCATGAGCTTGGACGCATTAAACGAGGGAAATAATGAACCATGAAATGCGACTAAAGGAAACTTTGCTGGGAATTATTGTACTTGGGTAGCATGTTAATGTGAATCTCTGGTGATGTTAACTTTTTGCTGGAATATTCGGTTTCTATTATTATGAGAGCCTTTGGGCATGGCGCTTTCACCTTGGAGCGGTTCGCTTTTTTGGGCAGAAAAAGATTTAATCTCTGGCTGAGAAGGAAAAAGTAAATATATTTTCATTTTCTCCTAGCTGACAGTTCAGTATATCTCATTAAGTACAGTTTTCGGAATATTAACGCGTAAAATTAACTTAGTTATGAGTCGATTACACTGAAATACTTTACAAGCTGCTACTGAGCGAATTTAAAAAGAAGTGAATTAGCTTGTGAGATTGTGATGATTACACTCAAAACTGTATACTCGCTGAGTAGCCAACAATCTAGCGATCCATGTGAGGTTTATGTTTGTTTAGTTGTCCAGGATCTAAGATAAATATCAAATAAGTTTTCAAATTTAAGAACTTGGATTCACCGAGTAAATGAGAACTCACAAATTGTTTAGTAGCAACTGTGATTACACACGGCTTGTTTACATGCCAGCAAGTCAAACCGCCAGCAAGTCAAACCGCCAGCGATTTAGCGTTTAAAGTAGCCCATCTTTCAACTTAGCTTTTTTAAAATCAGAATATTGTCTTATGAGCACGATTACACTGAACGAATTTACAATCAGCTTCTTAGTTCGCTCAGTACCAGCTTGTAAAGTATATCAATGTAATCGACCCATTAGTGCGGTGATTTTGGACAAAAAGATTAATCAAATGAATTTGGGGCTGTACTTTTGAATTATTTTCCTAGCTTTCAATTTGGAATAACATAAAATTTAATTGGTTTATATTCAAAAGCAGTTTTTCAAAATTTTATCAATTTCATTAATCGTTAACTCTTTCAATAGCTGTGGCAAAAACAAGAATCCATGACCAAACCCGCCATCAGATATCAAGTTTGACATAGTAATCCATTCTGATGATAGTCACGCTGCTACTGAAGCACGAAAATCCTATCTATACCACCGACTCAAAGCTACTATATGAGTGTCGAAGAGAAGGTCTCTTAAGTATGAGTTCCTGGTTACACAGAAATCAAAGAAAACGAAGAGGGTGACACACTAGCCAAAACGAGAGTATAAACGTCTTTCACTAGTCCAGAACCCTTCTTTCGTATAAGCAAATGCACCTAAAAGAAAGAGTTTTGGCAACTGAAAGAGAAGCACTCTAGAGATATCTTCTGGTAATAAAATATTTCAAACAAATCCTTCTGAACTTAAAAACTACTGGAAGGTCCAACAATTTATTGAATGTCAGAAGGAATAAGTTAGATACGCCTCCTCAACGGCTTTCAACTAGACAGTGTTACTGTGAATATTATTAGAATTAATTCAATTGCTTTTTGGAATAACTGATGTTGTCAGTTTTACTGTTATTTCATCGATATAATGAAATGGCCAGGTATCAGAACGACCTACAACTCGTTTTATCCATATTGGATATGGTTTTGTTGGTTCCAAGTATGCAACAAAACATATCATCAATATTTTTTTTTTGTACTGCATGAATATTTCATTTGAAGTGATATATCAATCTTCTGAGCGTTTTCTTTAAAATATCAGTTCTAGAAAACCCATTTCAAACGAGAGATTGCACTTCTAAAAAACATTTTAGCTTTTTACTCCCAGTCTCTGAAACAGAAATAATAAAGAATTTTTCAAGCTACGTGAAATGGTCCTGCGAAAATCTTTGCACTAATTTGTCAGGAGCAAATTGGTTTTGAAGAAATTGTTGCCTAACAGTAAAACTGAAAAATGGAATACCTATATAAATGAAAAGGATAATGTAACGTTTCGGCGTCTTCTCAGACAAACTGAACATTGAAACTATCACATTGACATTGAAACTTGTCAATTAGACTGCAAACGAAAGAACATACAATTCCGAAGAGTTTACAAGTTTTTCTGATAAAGACACCGAAACGTTACATTATCCTTTTCATTTATTTCCTTTTTTACTTTTACTGTTAGGCAACAATTTTTTCAAAACCAATTTGCTCCTGACAAATTATAGCAAAGATTTTCGCAGGAGCATTTCACCTTGATTAAATTTTTTTTAATTATTTCTGTTTCGGAGACTGGGAGGGAAAACCTAAAAAAATTGTTAGGATAGCAGAATCCTCCCAGATTATATTTCAATCCATATCTGAGAGATTGCACCTTCTGCTATCTTTCTTTCGTTTAAATCAAATGAGTTGCAGCTTAACTTTGTCATAGTTTGCATTCTCCTTTGCTATAGGTGAATAGAAATCTCCAGTGACTCGCGTTAACCTGAATTTTTTTTGAAGGACCTAGAGTTGACCAGGAGTTAATCGAGTTGATTACTCGAGTGGACCATCGTCAAACTAGGATTTCGCTTAAAAATAGACTTTTATGTGTCACAAACGTCAACTGCAACAGTCATTCCATCAAGTAGAGAAACTGCATTAAAATGTGTATCCCTCGAGGCAAAATTTTAATTTTCGAAGTGTCCCAGCATAATTTCATCACTGTCATTTCTTTCAGGCTCCGAAACAACAAGAACGGAGGCGCCTGGTGTCCCCGGAACATAATTACCAGAGAGGCCAAGGAATACCTCGAGATAGACCTGGAGAAACTGCATGTAATAACGGAAACCAGGACCCAGGGGAGGTACGGGAACGGGCAGGGCAGGGAGTACGCCGAGGAGTACATGGTGGATTATTGGCGTCCTGGATTAGTCGAATGGAAACGATGGAAAAACAGATCGGGAAGAGAGGTAAGATTGGTTTTATTCGGGGATGTTACGGATGTTACGATTTTGTTATATTTGTGTTACGTTTCGGACCTGGACGGACGGTGTTACGTATAATCCTAGCAAGAAAAATGTGTTTCTTAATCTGATTTTTCGGAAAATTGACTAATTAGTATTCGGTGGAGCTGAAAAAAAATGACAACAGTCCTGAAGGTGCTTTTAAGCGCTCGTTCATTGGGATCAATAAGGATATTATATCAAATCTTTGTATAGGAGTTTAGATTGATACTATAAATGATATATGTATACAGGGTGTTTCTGAATTGATGCGAAAGATTTGAGGGGTTGGTTCCTCAGAATATTTTATGAAAGAAAGTTCCGGAAATGCATTGTTTTCAAGATTTATGCCCGATTGCACCGTTCGTCTAAGCAACGTTTAAGCCCTGAAATGACGTTTCATCAATGGAATAAACGTCACTTAAGGGCTTAAACGTTGCTTAGACGAACGGTGCAATCGGGCATTAGGATGTTGAAGTTTTACTAGAAAACTGACTGAGTCGTACGCTACTGAGATATTTTAAAGTAATAATTATTTTTGAATTCTTCGTTCAATTTTTGATTTAAAATCTCTTTTGCTTTCTTTTCGTGTAGGGTGCCTTTTTTATTGAAAAAAAATTTGTCGTTACTGCATCACATTATGTAGTAGAGATACTATACGACAATGCATTTCTAAAACTACATTTATGGGAACTTTCTTTCATAAAATATTCTGAGGAATCAACCCCATAAATCTTTCACATCAATTCAGAAACACCCTGTATATGCATGTGAGATCTCAGCAAGATTTGAATTATATCCTAGAAGTCATTCAGAAAATGAAATACATTAAAAACCTTTAACTAAAAATATCAAAATTCTATTCTGATTCCAAAATGCTTTTGGAAATTTGCATGATTATACCTCGCCAATATATATCGTCAAAAATTCCATGTCAATAGAAAGTGTAGAAATATTAGAATATTTTTGCGAAATGAAGATGAAACTCCAACAATTTTTGCGCACTGCTTTGGATTGGTATTGAACGTTTTACTACAGAATTTCATCTCGATCGAACTGATAAATTCTGAATCATTCAGAAATTTTAAAAAATTCCTGAGCAGGTGCCTTTGAGCTTTCATTCATTGGTGGAGCATTGAGGCTATTACCTCAAAATTTTCTATAAGACGTGAGATTGAAACTGAATATATAATTGCAAAATCTCGGCACGATCGGAATAATATTTCAGAAAAAAAACTGAAATATGTAAAAACTTGACAATTAAAAAAAATAAATTCATGGTTCTGATTATGCGATCCACTTGAAATTTTACATGTAACAGTCAGTATATTAATCTTTATACGCAAAATGAATTCTACTCAAATCGGATAGATATCTCGTTATGGAAATATGGAGATTCTTCTTTTCAATATTCCAATTATTTGCTTTGGTTCAGATGATGCGATCTGCTTGAAAGGTTTCGTAAATGTTCAGTGTATCAATCTTCATTTACAACATGAATTCCACTCGAATCGGATATTTTGTCATGGAAATATGAAGTTTTTTCTTTTCAATTTTCCAATTGAATTTTCTGTTGTTCTATTCACACTATATGGCCTTAAAATATTGCACGAGGCATATTATGAGTATTTTGCATGTGACCAGATAATTCTATTTCTTCTGGTTTCGTTTTGTCTGAGATATTGAGGAACAAAAATTGTGAATGGCCATTTTTATGGAGCACGATGTATGATTTGGCTGGTTAACGAACTTAAGGGAGTCATTAGGGAAACAAACTTATCTTAAAAATCTCGAGTCTCAAGGACAATCCCTTCGAAAGTTATCGTGCTAACGGACTTACGGTAGTTCCACGGACAGAAGAGAATTTGTCCACGAATTCGTCATCAGGGAGTCGAACCGTATCGTTTGAGACCATTTTCAGCTCGAAATTGGAAATTCCAGACATTTTCGCAAAACTATATAGGTAGTAAAAAAAACCGTGTCAGGCCTTTTAACAAAAATAAAACTTAAAAACTGTTTTAAATAATGAAGGATTTCTTCTTTATTGAGTCCAACCGATAACCTTCTCCAAGATGTGTTCGGAATTCTCATCTGAAACGAAAAAATCGAAGCAGAAAAAAGGAACAGAAAAATAAAATGATTAAAACACTATTAAACAGATTCAAAATTAATAACCCAATTCAAAAACGACTCGGTAACTTCATATGTATAGCTACCCTGAACTTGATGTTACGAAATGTTACCATTTGCATTTTGGTGTGTTACAATTTATTTGAGGCCAAGATAAAACGCAGGTTTTATTTCCGGATTGAATCGGTTCGGAATTGTGAATAATAAGGCCGCGAATTTAATTCGGATATAGGCCCGGAGGGTGGGATGTTGACGTATCGTTTGAATAAAAGGAAACCGGGATATTGGCCGGGTTTGTTACGTAAGGGGAAAACATATTTTGAACACTCCAATTTCAAGCGGAGGTTGAGTAAGAGGGTTCATTGATATTCGGGAATAAGGGTATAATTTCGAGGTATTTGTGGGTGGAAGTTGCATAAGGAGTTGCGAAATCAATGGCTGAGCACCTATATGAAGGAGGGCATCTTGAAGGCAGATCGCATATGGTTCGTTCTATATGTTATACTAGCGACCCGCCCCGGCTTCGCACGGTACGACATCACATTAGAACCCTCAAAAATAACAGCACTTCTCCACTATTTAATGGATGTTATTACACATATAAACCTTCCTCTTGAATCACTCTATCTATTAAAAAAAACGCATCAAAATCCGTTGCGTAGTTCCAAAGATTTAAGCATACAAAAGGGACATAGGGACAGAGAAAGCGACTTTGTTTTATACTATGTAGTGATAATCATAGATTATAGAGTATATAATCTTTGGTGATAATGAATGGCGAACAGATCCACTATAATAATAATAATAATAATCTTTATTAGTTGATCAACTATTTACAACCTCTAAAGTAAATAAAATAAAACTCAAAAATGCTCCCCAACGTGAGAAATCAACAATCTCTTGAACACTCTATAATTGGTGCAGCTCTTCATCTCTCTTGGTAAGCCATTATAAATTCTTAATCCTCCAATCAAAGTAGATCCTGATGTAAAGCTCGTACGGAATGTTTCCACATAAAAGTTGTTCCTATTTCTTGTCTGATGTTCATGAATATCGGATGTGTATCTGATGTGCTCACAAAGATAGTCTGGCAACATTCTATGTTCGACCCTATAAATAAAATCCAGTGTTTTAAACATAATCCTCTGTCTCACAGTCATCAAGTTCAGTGCATCTCTTCCCACCTACTGAAACCATAATGTTGCTCTTATTAATTTGTTTTATTTTGCTTTCATTCCCGAACAACATATAATGTGACTTCTCAAAGTTTACCACCATCTGATTATCCCCCATCCATTCATTCAATGTTTCTAGATCTTCATTCATCATTGCGACCAACATATCAATATCATCTCCAATTATATATATCATTTTATCATCGGCGAACAATCTCAGTGTACAATGTTTCCTGTATTTCACGATATCATTTATATACACAAGAAACAGTAAGTTACCCAACGTTGTTCCTTGTGGAACACCATCACTATTCTCAATACTCGAGGATACCTCTCCACCAAAATTTACCCTCTGTTTTCTCCCTGTCAAATATGATCTAAACCAATCATATAAGTCACAATCTTTGCATGTCATAAAATCATGTCAGCGTTTCTTATACAGATTTCACCGTCAAGGAATTGACAGCTTTCAAATCAAATAAAACACAAACCATTTCAGATATTTCCCAACTTTTTTGTAGGATTGAAGAACAATCAGAAAATTTATTAATGGAACTCCACTTTGTTCCTCCCCTTCCCCACAGCATCTAAAGTCTTCAGTTTATGTTGAGCCAATTCTCATCGTATACTACTGAAATCCAAATACAGTGGAACTTTCCTATAACGAGAACGCTAAATCCGGAAAAAAAATTCGTTATAAGTTTCAGAAGGATCTGTCTGTCCACCGTAATTATTTTGTTTAAGGTCGGGATTTACTAAGTACGTCCGGAAAAATTTCGGAAAAAGCCCACCATTATACCTTCTTACCAATACCCATTCAATGAGTGATGTTCTTTGAATATTTCGTTATAGAGATAATTCACTTCGTTTTAGAGGGTGTTTTCAACATGGAATCTGGATTCAAGGCGCAAAGTCTCAGACGAAATTCGATATACGGAGAAATTCGTTATACAGACGTTCTATTATAGGGGAAGTTCCACTGTATTTTACGGAAATTGCAGTTTTAAAGTTCCAAAGGAATTTTAAGGGATGACCCATTCCTGGAAGATTCACCCAGCGTGCTTCTCTTTTAGTTTCCTCCTTCCAAAAACTATTTTTATAGGTACATTTGCCTAAACCATAGAAGGGTTGGCCAGTAAGTGTCCTTTTTGCACCCTTTCTAGCTAGTGTGTTAGCTACTTCATGTGTTTCGATACCTGAGTGACCAGGAACCAAGTCAAAGAGCTTGTTGTTTTTGCCTACATTGAGTTTTCTCTGCACTCCCATATTAGTTTTGAGTCGATAATATAGGAGTCCAGTGCTTGCTTGACTATCAAAAGAGATCACTAGGTGATAGTTTCTTTTCAGGTTGAAGTGTAGGTATATTATTTTGTGTTAGGAGCTAACAAAATATAATACAGTATAACTTGAGTAGTCCGGGAAGATATCGTTCCGGTACATGCCTGGATTATTGAGGTGTTCGGATTACTGAAGTGGTTTTAGTTAATGAAAGAGAACAATTTATAAACTATCAAAGAAAAGGGGGTATTCTCACAAAGAGTACCCCCTGTTTAACCGTGGAGGACACAAAACTCACTTACTTAATATCAAAGAAAAGGTTTATTAATCAACAGTCACAAGAAACTTTTGGCATAAAATGAAACCAGACTGGTTTAAACTACTTCGGGATCCTCAGATGATTTCATGATATAAAGTTCCTATGGACCCGAGACCCGACGCATTGTATGTAAGGTACGATGTATTTATAAATTTAAAAAAAATAGGTTCTTCTATGAAATATTTTCGACACCGTATAAGTACTACTTTTCCTAACGTTTTGGTAGATTATGAAAACGTACCAAATACATTTTATCAATTCAAAATTATCTTTAATTTACACCAATGGCATCCATACATAAACCGGTATGTTTCCAACCGAGATGTAACCGTTTTCTATTCGCTTAGACAGAAAAATGATATTGAATAAGAATATTACTGATGGAGTGTCCGGGCTAACGAAGCATCGATTGTCCCTCCCTCGGATAATCCCAACAGAACCACAAGAAGAACATCGCACATGCATCCCTTTACCGTCCAACTCTCCACGCACAGAACATCGACCTTCTCCCGTACTTTCATCCCAAGGCTCTCTAGAATGTGGAACCAACTTCCTCAGAATGTTAACCTCCAGTCTTTTAAATCACGTGTTAATAGACTGAATCTGTCCCTCCTCCTCCGACACCCACGGTACACTAGTACTTAGGCCTGAGCCTTCGTGTTCTGTCTCAGATAAAAAAAAAAATATCCGAACTATCGAAGTTTTACTGTACATTCATGAAACAAAAAAGTCATTAGCTGAGGTTAGTGCAAAACTGGGTACCATACTATAGTCCGTTCACCAATGTTTGAGCGCATAGTAGGCGTTTGTTTATTTATCTGAAGTTGGCAGTATTTACTGTCATAACGTAAAATAAAGTCAATGTTGCCGAATGCACCTGGCCTCGTCCGATGAGCTTGTTAGTTATCAGAGAACTCTATGCGATATTGACAACATTGCGTATCAATCTGACAAGAAAATAAACAACATAACCTTGAATTAATATACACAGTGGAATATGCCAAATTTCCATGGCCAACCGACGGCTCAAACTTTCGTGAACGGACTATAGTCTCGCCGTTTTTACAAAATTGCAACTCAAAACTATTCGAATAAATACCTTGAATACTTCTATTTTTCTAGCTTTTTGGTCAAAAAAGTATTCTAAACCAAGCCTGGCCTTCAAAGTGATGATATAACGAATCTTTTGTTCTTCGAAGACCGCTACAGGACCCTACTGAAGGCAATCATTTCCCAGGTTGAAGTGAACTTTTCCACCTTTTCTATCGATTCAGGAAACTGTTCCGAATAATAAAGAGATATTAATACCTAAATCGATAACCCCATACAAAACCCACCTACAAACCAACCAACAAATCAATCTGTCCCTATAAAATGTCGACAATAAAATTTTCCAGTCCATATCGAACATTTATTCACTTGACTAATTGGGATCGATATTTGCTTCCCAACAAAGAACCGTCATTAAGTGAGCAGAGGTCAAATTAGCACAGAGAACTACAATACCAAAGGTGATAATATCAGACTAAAATTCATAAGGTAACCCTTTGTATACCGAATGGAATTCCATCGAGGCTCGAGCTTATGAATGTGCCGTTGTTTAAATGGAATTCCATTGAAGGCACAACTCACGACTATGGAGCAGTTCACAAAACCGTGAAGCATTCATTTGAAGCTTGCTCTGGTATGAGGGCGGAAAGAAATTTCCATACATTCTCATTCTGGCCTCGCTGTGGGGTCGAGAATTTCAGCGAGCTTATTTTCGGCAACAAAATCCCCTACTGAAATGTGGGAACCTCTGATTAGAGAAACTGAATTTTACTTTGAGTCTACCGTTGAGGTTTACACGATGGTTCAAAGCTGGGATGTGCACTGATACATTCTGTTTCAAATCCTTTGATGTCATGTATTGTTAACTATGGAATAAAATTGATTTTCTTCTTTCAAATAGTGAAAAAAAAACATATTAACAATCTACACCTAACTTCTACCGCCTCCGGTGGCTGTAGGGACATGGCGTGTGCCTACAAGTTCATACGAAGCTGGAGGTCCGGGTTCGAATCCTGGTGCGGGTATGGATGTTTGTGTATGTCCTGGTACGTCATAAATAAAAATTGTATAGAGTGGTATGTAAGATGTGAATGAAAGTTAATGTTGAACGACTAAGATAAAAATATTGAGATTGGGTACATAGCCGTTAGTTGAGCTTAGCCCATTAAAAGAGAATATGAATGAATGAATGTATACACCTAACTTCTCAAATAGTAATAAAACATTCTGAAATATGGGGACACAGATGGCAAACCCTAGATAGCACCAATAGTTTATTACATCGGTATATTGTGAAAATCACTAATAGTTTCTGTTATTTCTTTGTTTATATGGAATTAAATTGTTTAAACCTTCTTATTTCTTTATTATTCTCAGTATAAATATCTCACTGACCCATATAAAGAGAATCTCTGAGTGATAGGAAGCGAGATGATATCATAAACAAAATTGATGCAAAAGTGAGATGAAATTATGTCAATGACTATCATACTGGGTGTCAATCACTATCGAGGTATGTCAATGACTATCAAAATATAATCCGTTCACGAAAGGTTGAGCCGTCGGTTGGCCATATTAAAACTTTAGGTTATGTTGTTTATTTTCTTGTCAGATTGATACGCCATGTTGTCAAATTTGCATAGAGTTCTATTATAACTTGCAAGCTCGTCGGTCGAGGCCGGGTACATTCGGCAACGTTGAATTTATTTTACGTTATGACAGCAAATACTGCCAACTTTAGATAAATAAACAAATGCGTAATAATAATCATGGTGTTACAGTAAAATAAGTGACCGAATTCGACAACTGAAAGTATCCATGCCCTTAAGGTGTCAATCATTATAGCTTCTACCCTAGTAATAAAAACAACGTTTAAATTTGATCTGAAGTAAAAGACAGTTTCGTCCGAGTTAGATATATTTGTACTATTCCACCTACTCTTGTGTTTCAAAATATACCTTGCTTTCAACATCAGGCAAAACGCTCGATACACAAAGCCTTAATAATTCCTCCTCCGAAATCATGGCCTCTGTACCTTGAACGAATCCTGAATATAACACAATAAGATAACCCAACTCTGACGAAAATCCAGCTCAGCCTCAAAACTCGCAATTCAGCAAGGTTTCAGAATGGAACACAATGACGCAGGTTGGGATCTCTAAAACGATGACTCATAACCGAATTCCCGGTTGAGAAAGGTTTAGATACTTTCTCACATTTCACGACTTGACAAAGAGCCATTCCCCATTTATTGAGGAACTCGCTGAGAGTTCAACAGTTTTCATTGAAACTGACAATTGAAAAGTTACGAGGGTTGAGAAATAGATGAGATGAGAGATTCGGACAGGAGTTTTTTTTATAGAATAGTGGGTTTTGATTCAGTTGGAATTTTTTCAACAGGGTTCAGCTTAATGTTATTCGTTTTTTAATTCAATAATGTTTCTATGGGAAAAATAATTTATAACCTATGATTTATAATTGATATGCTACAGTGTCAGTTTCTTCCTTCAATTAAATAAAGATTTTGGAGAAGAAATAAAAAGAAAGAGAAGCCCTATTGAGGAATCTTCCGGGAATGCGTCATTCCAAACAATTCTTCGCGAATCCGAAACTGCAAGGTCCAAAAAGTATTTGGAACTCAGTAAGAATAAGTGACATCTCCTTACTGTTATCGCTTAAAGTTGTCACATCAACAATTATTTTTTTATGAATTTTTGAATTTTCAAAAAGTTCGAAAAATTTAATTTATTTACCTGAAAAGGACTCAGTCACCTTGTGGAGGTCGAAAATAAATAATAAATTTTCTTTAAAAAGTCACTGAAAGTGAGAAAGACTATAATAATTCGTTGATATACTGGGTGGCCACCCTAAGCGGATCTCATTGCGATGAAGTGAATGAAGGTATATTGCGAAAAAAAACATTATCGACATGTGTAGGGTATACATAAACATATTTCAAAATTATTCGTATGTATACCGGGTGTTCATTGGAAGAAATGTCACTTTGATCTATATCTTTGTTGTCGAACACCCGGTATACATACGAATAATTTTGAAATATGCTTATGTATACCCTATACATGTCGCCAATAATTTTTTTTTCGGAATATACCGTTATTCACTCCATCGCAATGAGATCCGCGTCTAGGGTGACCACCCAGTATATCAACAGTCTTTCCCACTTTCAGTGACTTTTTAAAGAAAATTTATCATTTATTTTCGACCTCCACAAGGTGACTAAGTCATTTTCAGGTAAATAAATTCAATTTGTCGAACTTTTTCCAAATTCAAAAATTCATAAAAAAATAATTGTTGATGTGACAACTTTAAGCGATACCATAAATTGAAGCATAGTTTAGCTTCTTTCTAAAAAGTGAATCAATTATTCGTAATTCGAAATACAAAGTGTTTTTTTTTACCTTGAACCCTTTAAATGAATATTAATGAGTCCGGCCCTGGAATAATGAAATAACTGATGTATTTCTGATTTGACCTTAGCATGTGCCAATAACGCTTCAAGTTTCAATAATATCCGTCAATGAGTTTGGATTTTATGATGGTCTAAGTATTTACATGAAGTTGGGAAAACACCCTGTAGTTTTCTAGGGAAACCCAGAAATTAATTTTTTATAGTCAATCAGTAGTCAGCTAGTGCAACTCTATCTCTGGTAAGAGTATGTACAGTTATTTCCCGGACACCTGTATACTGGAATGTAACCCCCGGATAATTCTACAAATATAAATTACAGTTTATCTGTTGATTAGGTTAAGTTAATTGTATGAATTTGAAAAAACTCTCAGCTGAAGTGAGAAAATTCTCGGTCCTCATTCAGATTAAAATTATATGATAAGAAAGGACCATAACCGAAGAATTACCACGCAGCGATATCAGGAAATGTCGTGGAAAATTACCCAAAAGTGCTGCTCTTGCAAGACAACATGGCGGTTCACAAAACTTCAGTTGCGAAGGCTGCTTTGCACAGCATGACTCCAAGTTACAGTCCAGATTCATCTGCAAGTGATTTTTTTGCTTCCCAGTAAAAAAACCTTGAGAGAAAAAAAAATTTCTAAAGACAAAATGGTAAATAAAGTATCCCATTCAAATTTCTTACAGTGTGAGCGTGTGCGTTGATTGTTCGAGGCTAGCAATCGCTAGATTAATAAACGAATTTATTATAACATTTTCTGGAGACCTCATTATGCATTTTTTATAAATTCCTAATTGTATTACATTTTCATTTTGCACAAGAGATACATTTGACAAAATATAAATCTCTATGTTTCAGTATGTATGTATGTAAATGTATTCAGTTGTATTGTAAGATTACTTAATACTTTATGTTTGGTTGCCCACTCATTGCAGTAGGAGCAATAATACATTGAATAAGTCATTATGGATTTCGTGTACCTTAAACGCTTTTATATTGGGGTCGCCGGAAATATGGATTCATTGTTAGATAACATTTGAAACCCTTCTATTCCACTTTCTGACATCACCTGGTACATTTTTTTGACGATGATGGAGAAAATATTATTTTTGGAATTTGTAATAATATTTAATTTTGTGACCAGTGCAATATAATATACTTTGTAGAGGAACACCAATTAATGTATTATCTACCTATTGATGCTGCCAAAGAGTAGACCAATCCCTAAGAACGTCGACCAACACGTCCATGTTTAGCTTAAGACATACACGTCATAACGACGAGAAAATCATAACGAGCGAGGAGGATTCAATGATCCGGAATAATGCGAGTCGAATGGAATGAAAACGCACTTTTCCATTGAGCCAGAGCGGAAGCTGAAGTGGCACTCGTTGAGAGACGATGGCTCGAAGGCTTGCCAGACATGCCTTTATATCTCCGTTTCTAAGAGCCATAATCGGGATGCACGGAGAACATTTCGCTCCCCTATAATTACTGTTGCGAAAATATCTTCCATGTGGAAGAATTATTGGCACTCGTAGCATTTTTACGAAACGATTTCTGATGAGTGGATCGGATTCGGGAAATTCGAGAAGGAAAATCGATTGAGTGACGGTACCAAGTTGGATTTGGACCGAACACGATAGTTTTTTAAGAGTTATAAAATATTGTGATCTAATTTTTCCGAAATGCGTTGCTAAGTAAATTTTTTTTTTCTGATCGAATCATTAGGTTTGTTCGCGTCGCAGTTCGGAACTATTCGGAACTGTACTTTTTTGTTCCCACCATAGAAATATATACATAATTATTATTATTATGTATATATTTCTATGGTGGGAACAAAAAAGTACAGTTCCGAATAGTTCCGAACTGCGACGCGAACAAACCTAATATTGAGCCATATCGCCTTAGTTACCATATCAAAAAAAAGTCATTTGGAGCTTCTATCGAAAATTTCTTGATCTGCTCCCGGGACAACACTGCTGATTTTTTGGGAACGGATCTTTTATTTTTGCTCTTAATAAATACTTCCACTTCATCGAACAATTTGACATTCGTTTTTCCTTCAAATGTAGCATGGATCTTAACATAGACAATTTTGTCCATAACGTGTTTGGTGAATATTCCTGCAACAGGAGATCGAATGAATTAATTATACATTGAAAAAAACAGAATCAAGCAACACACCAAATCTTCAAAATACGCTAGCCAAATATTTTCGCTGACACCGTCCACCAAACTTTTTCTTTTCCACTCCTGAAAGCCTTCATACTCTTTACTATAGGCAGCTTTAGATTTGGCCGGAATCAAAATTCACGGCTTTCGCCGCTTGAGTTTCGGCGTTGTTAGACATCATTTCAATAATTTTATTTCTGACAATACGTCAAAAATAAACCAATCAACCATGATTCTCACATACACGGCCCATAGCAATGTTAAAAATCCAATTAAATCAAAAATTCACATAATATTAATTTTTCCATTTTAAGAACGATTTTGTTTCGATCAGAAAAAAAACTATTGATTACAACACGAGAAATATGAATACATTCCCACGATTGCCTATTTATTATTCAGGCTTCGCCCTCGGGATGTAACTAGGTCCTAGGACAACCTCGGGAAATATACTATTCATATTTCCCTAGTTGTAATGATAGCTATTTCAAGCATACGTGCTGCTGGCAACAAAAATCCGAGTCAAAGACGATGAGTTTTTGTACTTTTACGAATGATTTATTTCACAATGTATTATCTTGTATTGTGTTTTTCAGATTTTCTCACAAGAAAAATTAGATGCCCGAATGGCGTTTGAATTCGACAAGACTATTTCATAAGTGACAGACTATTCTGCATGCATTTTCTGTATTATTATTAATTTGACAACAATTTGCTAAGTTTTGCCACGGGTTAGCACGAAAAACTGTTGACAGCCGCTGCCAAACAGTCTTTCCATCTAGAAACCATGTAATTCAATCAAATAGGAGGAAAAAGGTCGATCATACCAGGGGTCTATTGCACCAAAATAGTTTGCAACTTTTCACTTTGCACTTTGCATTCTGACAAATTTCAAAAGTGAAAATTAATTATATTGCACATATTTTCTCGCAATATTTAATTTCTGCGGAGTGATTCTAACTTCGCACTTGACTTTTCACATTGCACTTTTCAATCATAAATACGCTTCGTGCAATGTAATTCATTTGAAAAGTGAAAAGTGCAAAGTGAGAAGTTGCGAAGTATTGGTGCAATAGGCCCCTGATCACTTTAGATTATTCTGAAGATGGTTTTGAATTTAAACGTTGTAAGTGAAATCATAAATGAGTAAAATGAAAACAATATTTCTCAGGATGAGATTAGGTTGAGTTTTATAGGATTTTGGTCAATTTGCACCGTAACTACCTTTCTGCACTGCGACCAATTAGGTCTTTTGTGCGTTACCATACTGGAGCTACATTTGTCCAAGAATGTAAAGTTAATTATTTTTCTAAGAAACTCCGTTTTTATGCAGTAGAGTTATTAATCGCATTTACGGTCTGCCGTAGTCATATAACTAACATGTACGGGTGTCCTAAATTCGTTGACTAGTGAGGGGATCTCAGAAACCCGACGAGCTGGAACAAACTTTAATAAAGAAAAATTGGTAACTTCAATGAATTTTATTGAAATAGGTGCCTGTTTAATGATTTAGTTTCATGTTTATAACTTCAGTAATGAAGAAGTTATGAGAACTTTTTATTTGACGCAATTTTCCAATTTTCTCTAATAGCTCAAAAACGGTTTGACTTAGTAGGTTTCGGTTGTTGTTCTAAATGAATTCTCTCAAAAATCCAGCCTGAAAATGTGCCACTCATTATACGTTCTAGCTCAATGGATTTCTGAGATTTCCTCACTAGACAACGAATATAGGACACCCGATACATGTATGTGATATCGTTAATACGCTTTCGATCAGTCTACGTCCCCTTGATATTTCAACTAATATAATATCACCCAATCAAACCAGTCCAAACCTCATTTGTACCGATTCAGATTTGGCATTCATCGTCGCGAATTTGAATAATTCATCCTCGAATCTAATGACTGTAAAGTCATCAACACTGTCAAGACTCCCCCTAAACGTATTACCTATATAGATTTATCTTCCCCCGTTCGTCAAACATTTCGAAACAAGAGTCCTTAGCGAATCCTCATTGGGGCGATAGGATTCAGAGAGAGAGACCCGGGGCAGATCAATATTTTCATATCTCCGGCAATATTAGGCAGCAATTAATGAAAGACGTGCTTTGAACCGGCTTAAACGTTCGACAAGACGGTGCACCGACTAATAATTCCCGAATTATGGAGACTCTACTTGACATATTATAACTTCTCTTCCGAGGGTTGATTCCGAGGCATGGTCCTTCAAAATAGGATTATTATAACCGTCATCTTGGATTCATGCATTGAGGAATTACGGGAGCAAGGCATGGTATAATGGATGTGACAGAATGGAGGTTATATTGAAACCTTTGAATGGAGTCTGGGGATAGTCCAAAAAGAGTTATAACTATTAGGGAATAGGCTCCATCTGCATTAAATCGCAAATGTTACTCGAAGGAATCGAACGGTATCTGTCACAGCCCTACGAAGTCATTGATAGAGGACTTATGGACCAGTAGCATAAGTAGACGATTACATTTCTCAAATTCAAGGTCAAAAAGACCTTTGAAAGTTAGTAGCTCAGCCATCACCTGGACATGAAGCGTAACGTACTTTATTCCGACGAGTCACGATTCAGCTAACAAAGTGATAGTCAACTAGAAAGGATTAGTGGTGATCCAGGCAGACAATAGTGCCTTATTTTCGCCAAGAAGTTGTGCCATTCAAGACAAATCAGTATTTTCATATCCTAAACAATAATAGGCAGCAATTAATGAAAGACGTGCTTTGAACCGGCTTAAACGTTCGACAAGACGGTGCACCGACTAATAATTGCCGAATTATGGAGACTCTACTTGACATATTATAACTTCTCTGCCGAGGGTTGATTCGGAGCCATGGTCCTTCAAAATAGGATTATTATAACCGTCATCTTGGATTCATGTATTGAGGAATTACGAGAGCAGGGCATGGTATAATGGATGTGACAGAATGGAGGTTATATTGAAACTTTTGAATGGAGTCTGGGGATAGTCTAAAAAGAGTTATAACTATTAGGGAATAGGCTCCATCTGCATTAAATCGCAAATGTTACTCGAAGGAATCGAACGGTGTTTGTCACAGCCCTACGAAGTCATTGATAGAGGACTTAGAGACCAGTAGCATAAGTAGACGGTTACATTTCTCAAATTCAAGGGCAAAAAGACCTTTGAGAGTAGCTCAGCCATAGACCAGTAGCTCAAGTAGACTATTACATTTCTCAAATTCAAGGGCTAGAAGACCTTTGAGAGTAGCTCGGCTATAACCTGGACATGAAGCTACTCGTCGACAATAAGAAGAACATCTCCAAAATTAGTTTTTATCATAAATTACTTCATTTCGACAAGTCACGATTCAGCCTACAAAGTGATAGTCAACTAGAAAGGATTCGTGGTGACCCCAGCAGACGAGAGTGCCTCATTTTCGCCAGGAAGTTGTGCCTATTCAAGACGAATCAGTATTTTCATATCTTAAACAATATTAGGCAGCAATTGATGAAAGACGTGCTTTGAACCGGCAAAAAAAACCTTTGAGAGTAGCTCGGCCATCACCTGGACATGAAGCTATTCGTTGACAATAAGGAGAACATCGCCAAAATTAGCTTTTACCACAATGGCGTAACGTTTTCTTATTCCGACAAGTCACGATTCAGCTTACAAAGTGATAGTCAACTAGAAAGGATTCGTGGTGATCCAGGCAGACATTAGTGTCTCATTTTCGCCAAGAAGTTGTGCCATTCAAGACGAATCAGTATATTCATATCTTAAACAATATTAGGCGCCAATTGATGAAAGACGTGCTTTGAACCGGCTTAAACGTTCGACAAGTTGGTGCACCGACTAATAATTCCCGAATTATGGAGACTCTACTTGACATATTATAACTTCTCTGCCGATGTGACAGAATGGAGGTTATATTGAAACCTTTGAATAGAGTCTGGGGATAGTCCAAAAAGAGTTATAACTATTAGGGAATAGGCTCCATCTGCATTAAATCGCAAATGTTACTCGAAGGAATCGAACGATATATGTCACAGCCCTACGAAGTCATTGATAGTGGACTTATAGACCAGTAGCATAAGTAGACGATTACATTTCTCAAATTCAAGGGCAAAAAGTAACGTACTTTATTCCGACGAGTCACGTTTCAGCTTACAAAGTGATAGTCAACTAGAAAGGATTCGTGGTGATCCAGGCAGACAATAGTGCCTTATTTTCGCCAAGAAGTTGTGCCATTCTAGACGAATCAGTATATTCATATCTTAAACAATATTAGGCGCCAATTGATGAAAGACGTGCTTCGAACCGGCTTAAACGTTCGAAAAGACGGTGCTTCGACTAATAATTCCCGAATTATGGAGACTCTACTTGACATATTATAACTTCTCTGCTGAGGGTTGATTCCTAAGCATGGTCCTTCAAAATTGGATTATTATAACCGGCATCTTGGATTCATGTATTGAGGAATTACGAGAGCAAGGCATGGTGTAATGGATGTGACAGAATGGAGGTTATATTGAAACCTTTGAATAGAGTCTGGGGATAGTCCAAAAAGAGTTATAACTATTAGGGAATAGGCTCCATCTGCATTAAATCGCAAATGTTACTCGAAGGAATCGAACGGTATCTGTCACAGCCCTACGAAGTCATTGATAGAGGACTTATAGACCAGTAGCATAAGTAGACGATTACATTTCTCAAATTCAAGGGCAAAAAGACCTTTGAGAGTAGCTCAGTCATCACCTGGACATTAAGCGTAACGTACTTTATTCCGACGAGTCACGATTCAGCTTACAAAGTGATAGTCAACTAGAAAGGTTTCGTGGTGATCCAGGCAGACAAGAGTGCCTTATTTTCGTCAAGAAGTTGTGCCATTCAAGACGAATCAGTCTATTCATATCATAAACAATATTAGGCGCCAATTGATGAAAGACGTGCTTTGAACCGGCTTAAACGTTCGACAAGACGGTGCACCGACTAATAATTCCCGAATTATGGAGACTCTACTTGACATATTATAACTTCTCTGCTGAGGGTTGATTCCGAGGCATGGTCCTTCAAAATAGGATTATTAAAACCGTCATCTTGGATTCATGTATTGAGGAATTGCGAGAGCAAGGCATGGTATAATGGATGTGACAGAATAGATATTGAAACCTTTGAATGGAGTCTGGGGATAGTCCAAAAAGAGTTATAACTATTAGGCAATAGGCTCAGAGTACCTTCTGCATTATATCGCAAATGTTACTCGAAGGAATCGAACGGTACCTGTCATAGCTCTTCGAAGTCATTGATAGAGAACCTATAAACCAGTATCATAAATAGACTATTACATTACTCAAATTCAAGGGTAAAGAGACCTTTGAGAGTAGCTCGGCCATCACCTGGACATGAAGCTATTCGTTGACAATAAAGAGAACATCGCCAAAATTAGCTTTTACCACAATGGCGTAACTTACTTCATTCCAACAAGTCACGATTCAGCTAACAAAGTGATAGTCAACTAGAAAGGATTCGTGGTAATCCAGGCAGACGAGAGTGTCTTATTTTCGTCAGGAAGTTGTGTCCCTTCAAGACGAATTAGTATTTTCATATCTTAACCATTATTAGGCAGCAATTAATGATAGACGTGCTTTGAACCGGCTTAAACGTTCGACAAGACGGTGCACCGACTAATAATTCCCGAATTATGGAGACTCTACTTGACATATTATAACTTCTCTGCCGAGGGTTGATTCCGAGGCATGGTCCTTCAAAATAGGATTATTATAACCGTCATCTTGGATTCATGTATTGAGGAATTACGAGAGCAAGGCATGGTATAATGGATGTGACAGAATGGAGGTTATATTGAAACCTTTGAATAGAGTCTGGGGATAGTCCAAAAGGAGTTATAACTATTAGGGTATAGGCTAAGAGTACCATCTGCATTATATCGCAAATGTTACTCGAAGGAATCGAACGGTACCTGTCATAGCTCTTCGAGGTCATTGATAGAGAACCCATAGACCAGTTTAGCTCAAGTAGACTATTACATTTCTCAAATTCAAGGGCTAGAAGACCTTTGAGAGTAGCTCGGCCATAACCTCGACATGAAGCTACTCGTCGACAATAAGGAGAACATCGCCAAAATTAGTTTTTATCATAATGGCGTAACGTACTTTATTTCGACAAGTCACGATTCAGCTTACAAAGTGATAGTCAACTAGAAAGGATTTGTGGTGATCCAGGCAGACAATAGTGCCTTATTTTCGTCAAGAAGTTGTGCCATTCAAGACGAATCAGTATATTCATATCTAAAACAATATTAGGCGCCAATTGATGAAAGACGTGCTTTGAACCGACTTAAACGTTCGACAAGATGGTGCACCGATTAATAATTCCCGAATTATGGAGACTCTACTTGACATATTATAACTTCTCTGCCAAGAATTGATTCGGAGGCATGGTCCTTCAAAATAGGATTATTATAACCGTCATCTTGGATTCATGTAGTAGTAATGAATGTGACAGTATGGAGTTTATATTGGAACCTTTTAATAGAGTCTGGGTATAGTCCAAAAGGAGTTATAACTATTAGGGAAAAGGCTCAGACTACTATCTGCATTATATCGCAAATGTTACTCTCGGCCAACACCTGCACCTAGAGCTACTCGTCAACAATAGGGAGAACCCCACTAAGACTAGCTTCTACCACAATGACACAACGCACTTTTTCCGACAAGTCACGGTTCGACTTACCAAGTGATTGTTAACTAGAGAAGATTTGGACTGATTTAGGCAGACCAAAGCGACTTAATTTCGCCTGGAAAACTGAGATGAACAGCGTTGAAGCTTTGATTGGTAAAATAACGAGTCATACTTGAGATGAACTGACGTATACGCTCACCATTAACAAACTAATAACTCTAAACTACTCATTCATGGAAACCCAATCAGGTCGTGAATGACGTTGATAAAACCGACAATCTTCTTAGAAGCCTTGGCCGTTTCCTCGTGGATGACCAGGACAGGTTTCCTCATATGAATTGCTCTTAGGCCAGCATTAGGTTTCGGCTTCTGATCTACAGAGCCTGCAAATCTTTTCTGCTGACATTTCCATAGGGATGTTAACCTTGGTCATCGATTTGTACGACAAAAAGAAATTTGAAAATCTCTTCAATCGTGCTTTTTGAATTATAAACTCTCGGTACATCTCGACTGAATCTTTTACGTTAAAAGACAAAGAAAAAGCGAAAAAAAGGAAATTCAATATGTCAATCACGAATTAGATAATTTCGTTCCGCCTGACAGCCACCGTTCAAATCATGATCAGACAGGGATTGAGTTCAAACCCGAGTGACCCTGTTCCTTTTTTCCTGCTATCCAAACACTTCAATCACGTAAATGCTCCTTTATTCGGAGACATCGTTCGAATCGTTCGAGCGTGCATTTCAGCTACGCCTGTCGTGAGACCCGGGTGACGTGACTTTTCCAGCAAGAAGATGCAGACCACGCAACAGAAAACTAGCCAGTTGGCTACTTTTCGATTATTGAAGAAAAAATCCTAGATATCAGGGATTCCAGGGAAGTACGGATGTAAAGCTCTCGAGAGCAAAATTCAGTATTTAAGTGCGAAATAGAGTGTCCTTAAGGACTGCAAAATTACTTGGATATTGTCGTTTTCAAACTTTCTGTGACAATGTTATATTACGTTGATATAAAGGGTTTTTCAATAAGAGGTGTTATTTTGATATTCAAAGAAAAATTCTGTTTTTTAATATAAATGATCGGGTGTTTATTTCATTATAAAAAAAGCTATGCCGTTAATAGTGGAAAATAACTTCAAGCAAATGACCACCATGACCACGCTTACAGGACCATATCTTTTCAATGAAATTTTCCATAACCAAATCGCGAAGTGGCTGCCCATGTCCTCGATAGCCTCACGAATTCCATCTTTGAGGTCTTGAATCGACGCTGGGCTATTGGCGTAGAGCTTCTCTTTCACGTGGCCCCAAAGGAAGAAGTCGCAGGGTGTTAAATCACAAGATCTCGGTGGCCAATTGTGACCACCTCTTCGAGAGATAACACGGTCCGGAAACTTTTTACGCAAAAGACGACCGGAGGAGAAAAAAGGAACAGAGGAATAAAATGATTGAAACTATATTAAATCGTTTCAAAATTAAGAACGCAATTGTAATACCCTTTAACCATCCTGAAATTTAGATATGGAACAATTATTTATCAGATGTTCTATTGCCTCCTTTGCTTCTCTGCATTCGCAAATAGGACTCTCGACTGAATTCCAATAACAATCTACAATCATCAGCACATGCATTGAACTTCTCGAACCATCGAAAATCATCAAAAAACACTATCATCTGTTCATCACCGGGTTCTCCAGAATCCCCAGATAACGAGAAATATCAATTCCTGCCAAGCTGCAGCAATTCAGGGGCGAATTAGAGCATGGCTTAACTGTTATTCCCATTTCGAGTATGAACATGAAGATTTCCTATTAGCGACTCCAACACTCGAGCGCTGCACAGCACGCACGGGCCAAAACTAAATACCAGTTATGTCCCTTTCACGTTCAGCATCACGCGATCATATAAGAATGGGGGTTTTGTATCGTTCGCCCTCACGATAATGCTTCTTCCATGTGGGTCTAACATGGTTTAAGATGGGAATTGGGGTGAAACCCAATTTTTGTGAAGGATGGTGGACTAAAGAAGATGATTATAGTCATATAGTGCCATATTTGATCATATGACCAAAAGATAACAGATGAGTCAACAATGATGAATCTAAATAGGGCAAACCAAGTCTGAAGTTATTTTTCGAACAAGTATGAAAGAAGGATATACGAACTATAGCACGTTATGGTTTTGCGCGAACCTCTGTGAGTCTCTGATTTTCAGTCGAAAGTAGTCTTAATCGACTTAGACTTGTTGATGATTTGAGCTCAAAAACAATTCTGCCCAATCATCTGAGAACTCTAACTTTTAAGTGAAAAAAAAATAAAGAATAGAAACAGGCGTATCTGTATACCTAATTCATATTAACAAAGAAGTTTTTTGGCGCTCAACTAGCTCAAGGAAGAATAAGCTTTGAATAAGTCTAACAGTTGATCGAAAAACTTACATACGTTTGGTTGAAATTAGCACGCACTACGCAGTTACAACTTGCTATAATATTGCCCAAACGACTGTGGGTCTTACATGGTTTAAGATGGATTCCGGGTCCGACCAAATTTTTCTGGGATATGTTGCCTTTTATTTCGTTTTTTGAGCTCTCGTTCTACTTAAACTAGTGCTATATCGTTTTGCCCAAATGTCTGAAATAAAAAATAATGAAATTGCCTTCCTTAGAGAGTTTCTACCAGATAATCAATACCCAACAAATTTCATAGAAAGAACAATTTCAAATTTCGAACGAAAAATATCCAATCAAAATTCTAATGATGATCAGGTATAAACAGAAAACCGTCAAGAACAAACAAATTCGTTGAACTTCATTCCTTATAATCTTGGCCTTTCAGAAAAAATAACAAGAATTGATTCTAAATTTAACATAAGAACCGTTTTTAAAACTCGAAATGATTTGAGATCCATTCTAACCAGAATGAAACCAATGAATGAGACACAAAAATCAGAAAACTGTGTTTACAATTTTCCCTGTATAAGTGGAAAATTTAATACAGGAGATACATCAAGACCTTTAGAGATAAGAAGACGGGAACATAAGAACAAATCAAAAATAGAGACATCACAAGATCACAAATCGCGGATCATGTATGTTCAAATAGCGGAGATCATATGATGAACTGGGGGATGATTCTTGAATAATGTCGTGTTCGCGATTCGACAATTGTTGACCAACTTCCCTGCTAAGTTGGTCGACATTCGTCGATTCGCGAACACGACATTATTCAAGAATCGACCCCCTGGAACAACACAAAAATCCTAATGACGGAACCTGATAATTATAAAAGGAAAATCAAGGAACCCACATGTATTTTGTTAGATGAAGTAGATAATTTGGCCAATCATTCTGTTGGAATAGATCGTATTTGGATTGATTTATTGAAGAAAGAAATGACATAAGGAAATTTCAAAATTAAATGATTCAACATCTCTCAACTTTCAATGTCAATTAGACGGCTAATGAAAAATTTTACAAGTTTGTCTGAAGGGGGGGTCTGATATAGACACCGAACATTATCCTTTTCATTTATTTATCTTTTTTAGTTTCACTGTTAGGCAACAATTTTTTCAAAACCAATTTGCTCCTGACAAATAAGTGCAAAGATTTTCGCAGGAGCACTTCATCTTAATTAAAATTTTATAATTATTTATGTTTCAGAGACTTGGAGTGAGAACCTAAAAAGTTTTTTATAAATGCCAGATTATATTTCAATCGAAATCTGTAATTTTCGAATTTTGAGCAGAAAATGGTCTCAAACGATAGGGTGAGATTCCCTGATGACGAACTGTAATATTTCAATTAATGTAAAAACGACTGAATAAACAGCGAGCAAAATTAAATTATCTCAAATATAAACAACCGCCCAAATATTCTGACTTTCTTCACATCACAGCTCTTCTTGTTTTTCCTCCCTACTTTCTACAAAGAACTACCAATGTTGACACAATTAAACGATAACCCATTACAAGGTCGACTTAAAACCGCCTAAGAAAATAATCCCCAAACTGATAACGGAGCTTAGCGACGGAATTTCGGACCGAGGGGGAGCAGGCCGCCATTAGTGGAATCATTTCGACACTGCGTAATTGGAAACCACGAAAATAGAGAAATCTAATAATCCCCATAACGAATTAAGTCGGCGCAATGTGTCACACCCGACGCCGGGACGGGCGTCGAAGCGTGGACTGCATCCCCATGCTGAGATTCCTGTGCAGAAGTCACGCCAAGGGGGCCTTAGGGAAGGGGGTAGTCCTGAGATGCATCACGCTTGAACGGTTAGGACGGTGTCACAAGAAGCAGCGTTTGGTTGGAGAAAGAAAGTTGCGATTTTGTGAACCTACTTATTTTCTTTTTTATATTCAAATATGTAGTGGCCAAGAGGACTAGGTAAATAAAATTCCTTGATGAGATTTCTGGTCTTTTTCAAGGCTGGGTACAGAAACGACAGTGGAACATTGAGCGTATCATAGTACCGTAAAATCTTTCACAATATAAAAACAATATAATACAAAGCAGTACATAAACCACAGTAGACAAACAAAAGATATTAAATAGGGGGTGATATACTTAGAAACACATACCTAATCATATGGAATACCCCTTAGAATATCCCGAAATAGATATAAAACTGTGTCGTCAATTTTTCAAGAAAAACTCGATATACATTCGTCAAAAGATAAAATTCATTAAAAAAAATTTTAATGAATTTTATCTTTTGACGAATGTATATATCAACTTTTTTTTTAAATTGACACAGTTTTATGTCTACTTCGGGATATGATAAGGGGTATTGATTACTTATGAATAGGTATGTTTTTCTAATTATATCACCCCCTATTTATGTCTTATGTTTGTCTATTGTGCTTTATGTTCTGCATTGTATTATATTGTTTTTATATTGTGAAAGATTTTACGGTACTATGATACGCTCAATGTTCACACTGTCGTTTCTGTTTCCAGCCTTGAAAAAGACTAGAAATAAAGGTCGAAACGTCGGCATCTCATTAAGGAATTTTATTTCCCTAGTTCACTTGGCCACTACATATTTGAATATTTAAAAACTCACGAATACCAGTGATGAATTTTCTTTTGCTTGCGCCGTCTTGTTGAAAGTAAACATTGTCCAGATCAATACTATCCAATTTCGGCCATAAAAATCATTAATAATCTCTCGATAGCGCAATCCATTCTCCGTAACTGTTGCATCAGCCTCATTTTCGAAAGAGTAAGGTCCAATGACTCCGCCGGACCATAAACCGCACCAAACAGTCACACGTTGAGGATAGAGAGGCTTTTCAACAATAACTCTTGGCTTTTCCGAGCCCCAAATGCTACAATTTTGCTTGTTGACGAAGCCACCGAGGTGGAAATGGGCCTCATAAATCAAGATGATTTTTCGATGGAATTCCGAATCATTTTCATGCATTTCAACGATCCAATCAGCAAAGACACGACCTTGTTGATGATCGGCCTGCTTGAGTTCTTGTGTTAATTGAACTTTATAAGCCTTGAGACCCAAATCTTAAAAATACGGTGTGATAACGTTTGTGGCATGCCTTACTTCAAAGAACGACGAGGAATGGACAAACCTGGGTTTTCTTCAACACTTTCGGCTAGAGAAGCAATATTCTCCGCTCTTCTTGAGCGACGTACCCGGGTTTTAGTGATGTGAAATCACTAACTTGTCCCAACAGCTCGAATTTTTCCACCAAATTCTTTATTGCGGTCCGACAAGGTGCTTCACGACGACCCAAAAATGTTCGAGTTTCACGAACCGTCTCTGCCAAATTTTCACCATTTTATAATGAATTTTAATAATTTCGATGCGTTCTTGGAGCGTGTATCGTTATTGTCAAATGTCAAAAAATGACAGCTTCAAACGTGACATCTACCGAAATAGCGGGCTTTTCAAAATAACACCACTCATTGGAAAACCCTTTACATTTCCAACTCACCAATTCAATAATAATGAAAGAATCAACACTCCTCCATTCCGCAAAATTCATAATGAATGATGCAAACATACTTATCTCTTCTAGTTGCAGTTGTCGTGTCTGAGAGGCAGCCACGCTAAGTGTGGTTTCACCCAGGGTATCCGATAGGGTGAAAGGATATACCACAAAACATGGCTTCTAATAGAAGGCCAGGTTGTAGGGGTTGTTCGATTCATCCAAACTTAATGGGGGAGCCACAGAATATCGAGTCGTATTACGTTACGTGAAAATTGTACAACGATAATTAATTTTTGTCCCAGTGGCGACTCTGAGCATTCCAGCTGGATGGTTCCTCGTGTTTATTTCGAAGGGTAAAAAGCTTTCATTAACGAGAACTCGTTTTAGGAAAGACGATACCATAATGTTTTTCCCTTAGGTATTGGTGGCTTGCTTCGTTTGGCTCAAGGTTATAATATGACGTGATCGTCAAATATTATAGTTGGAAAGATGGGAAACGGGCCTGTATTCGTAGTGCTAAAAAAGCACTCAAGATAAATTTTTATATAAATTCTGTAATTTCGACTAGAAGTATAAAGAAACCTGTAATAAGAATTCTTATTCTCTTCAGGTTGTTTCATCTTTGTATTTATATTTCGAATCCAGTTGCCATGATGTGTTTCATTTGTCGTATTTTATTTTAAATTTATAAGAGACTAGGAGACCCAACAGACGTTGTTCTGTATACTCAAAAATTCATTCAATTCGATCCAGCCGTCCAGTTGCAGAGTAGATGAATAACCTAAATAATGACTACAGCGCCATCTGTTGATCTGGCATCTGGCATCAGGCAATCAAAATACATTCATACATCTCTCACACTTCGGTACCTTCTCCTACCCGCCTAGTGCCTACCTCGGAGACGCATTTTGGTGCGATTTCATCTTCAACCTGCCATATCTTTTGATGTATTTATCATAATTGAATGATGTAAAAGGCAATTTTGTTCTAAATTAAATACTAGGGATGAAAGATGTATTTAATTGGATAAGGATCAATAGCGTATTCATAAAAAAATACTCCCAAATAATGCATAATTTTGAGAAACATTCGGATACCTTTAAAAGGTAATACCGAGTAAACCTTGAAAGATAGATATATGCTTTCGCGGACTTTTTTGTAGAACTATTGAAGAGGTACAATTCCATCATACATTGTTTCCAATGTTTGTTGTTGTTGTTGTTGTTGTTGTTGTTGTTGTTGTTGTTGTTGTTGTTGTTGTTGTTGTTGTTGTTGTTGTTACGGTTTTTGCAGAGCACCTGAAAATAGCTGATCATGGCTGATTTTGGTACTCATCTTTATTATCATTGAAGTTATAGTAGATTTCCTTAATTTTCTCGGGTGAAAAGTATAGCCTATGTTACTCAGGGATAGTGTAGCATTCTAAGGGTGAAAGAATTATTGAAATCGGTCTAGTAGCTTATGAGTTAACTCGTATCAAACTCACAAACATACAAACCTTTCCTCTTATAATATTAGTATAGATATGACAAAAATATGAGGGTATTATTATGAAGTCCTTATATGGAATGAATATGCATATGCTTAGTACCTACGTCTCTGATATTATGGGTTTTTGGTTGAGCTTAACAGCAGCTTTGTTGCCCTCCATCAACGTTGTAATTTACCGAAAAAATCACTTCTCAAGTGATACCTGACAACCAAAACGGTAAAGGCAACATTCACCCTAAGCTAATTATGAGAAGTGCATTTTAGTGTTTATCACTACTTTCGCTTATTGGTCATAAGGATTCTTAATGATAACGGCCTGAATAGTGAATATGTTTCAGGTCTCTTTCGCCAGTTTCGCCACATTTAGCCCCTCGCATCCTGCATCCTGGAGGGTACCAAAGTCGTAAAAGATCACACTTTCACGTATAATCATTATTGGCGACAAAAAAACTACTACGTCATTCGGAAAAGCTGTATAATTTTTATTTCCACTGTATCGACTTATCTGTGTCTTAGTATACTCCGTTCACGAAAGGTTGAGCACATAGTAGGCGTTTCTTTATTTATCTGAAGTTGGCAGTATTTGCTGTCATAACGTAAAATAAATTCAATGTTGCCGAATGTACCCGGCCTCGTCCGACGAGCTTGCGAGTTATCAGACAACTCTATGCAATATTGACAACATTGCGTATCAATCTGACAAGGAAATAAACAACATCCTAAAATTTTAATATACACAGTGGAATATGTCAAATTATCATGGCCAACCGACGGCTCTAACCTTTCGTGAATGGGCTATAGGAATAACATAGCAAATTTTCTATCAAGTTGCAATTTGATTTTGATGAAGTTGATGTACTCCTTCATCTTAATTAGAATTTTTTTGGATCTGTTTCAGAGACTGGGAGTGAAAACCTTAAAACTTTTTTTGGAATAACCTAACCAAATCTAACCTAACCTTACCCAAAGAAGCCACAAAATCAAAATAAACCTTAGATTGAATGATCTTTTATTTCAGTTCCATTTCCTCAGTTTCATAGCTCATTTTTCATGCTACACTATCATTATAAATACCGTCGTTATATTTCCTATCGGAAATAATATATCGATACTCATTTCCCATAAAAACGAACATTTTCAGAAATATTATTATGTGCACTTTAACAGCCGGCATAATATGGAACATGCAAACATTTTCTTCCAGAAACTTTCTGAACCATTTCAAAGCTTTATCGACCCATAAAACATTATGAGATCTCAATATGAAGGTTATATCGACTCTATCAATACTTTATTTCCAAAGGCAGACGTATCAACGCGCATTAAAGTATGCTACTTATACCTGGTTGCTTGGTAATCGGAAAAGTTACTAGTTATTATATTCTCACACGAAAGCTCTAGATTGCTCGCGGGCATATTGATTTTGTCGTTTTACGATTCTACGATGGTGTATTCCATATACATAATATTAAAATGCGCTTGGTGTGACGTGGGATGATCATCGTAGGTTGGTAGTATTGATATGTCTGTTTATGTTGAAGATAATCCAACGTTGCCAAGTGAACCCGTACAGCATTATACGTGTTCGAAGTTAGATATTAAAACAAAATAAAGAAGCGTTATCTTTTTGAGCGCTCCTTCAACTTAAACAAGTTTTGCCCATTTGTATGAAATTTTCGAATTTTGAGCCGAAAATGATATGAGGTTAACTTACGAAGGGATTTTCCAAAAAACTAGAGATTTTCAGGGTGAGTTCGGTTACCAAATGCCAGCCAAATCGTACAGGGTATACCACAAAATATGGTCATTAAAAATTTTTGTTCCTCAATGTCTCAGACAAAACGAAACCAACAAAATGAAATTTTGCGACACAGCAAGATAGTCATAATAAGTTACATGCAGAATTTTGTGACGATAGTGTTAACAGAACCATAAAAAATTCAATCGAAAATTCGGATAGAAGAATCTTCATATTTCCCTAACAAGATATCCAATTCAAGTGGAATTAATTTCGTGAATGAAGATTGAAATACTGAATCTGAATCTTCTCCATATTAGGCGAAATCGCCTGTTCATTCTTCGTCCCCTTGCCTAATGAGCCGTTAGGTTGTCACTCCATCTTTTTCTAGGCCGACCCGGATCTCTGTGGCCCAGTGGGGATTTGTCGCGTGCTATTCTGACAATCCTTGTATTGCTCATTCTCTCTATATGTGAGTTCCATTCTTTTTTTCTTTCTAGTGCCCATTCGTTGATATCTTCCGTTTTACAGGTCTTCCGTATGCTTGCGCTTGTTTCTCTGTCCAGGAGTGTTTTTCCAGCAATCCTTCTGAGCACCTTGATTTCTGTTGTCTCCAGTAACCGTTTCGTCTTTGCAGTATCGGCTCGTGTTTCAGCACAGTACGTCATAATGGGTCTGATCGTGGTTTTGTAAATTCTGGTCTTTGTATCGGTTCTCATGTGCTTGTTTCGCCATATTGTGTCGTTTTAACATCCTGCTACCCTTGCTGCCTTGGTTGTTTGCTGTCTTACCTCTTCTTCTACATCACCGTATCCCGAAAGTTCTATGCCGAGGTATCTAAATCTCATTTCCTGCTGGATTATTTGGCCTTCGATTTCGAGTTTGCATCTGATGGGTATTTTTGATGTCGTCATACACTTGGTTTTAGCTACAGATATTTTCATGTTGAATGTTGCTGCTATTCTAGTAAATTGATGTAAGAGTCTCTGCAGGTCGTCTTCGCTCTCGGCAATCAACACTGCGTCATCTGCATAACATAGAATGCTTATTTCTTGTTGTCCCATTCTATAACCCCGCATTCCACGGATCTTCCGTATGATCTCATCCATGATTATGTTGAATAGAAGAGGGCTCAAGGAATCTCCCTGTCGAATTCCGCTACCCACTGGTATTGGTTCGGTAAGCTCTCCCTCCACTTTTGCTTGGATTTTGTTGGCAGTGTATATGTTCTCTATGGTTTTAATTAGGTTATATGGAATTTGTCTTTTATACAGAAGATGGACAACGTCCCGCAGTTGTACTCTATCGAACGCCTTCTCCAAGTCTATGAAGCACATATAAGCTGGTTTATTGTACTCTATCGATTTTTCTGTTACCTGCCTTAATACAAACACAGCATCCGTACAAGATCTTCCGGACCTGAATCCTTGTTGTTCGTCCAACAGGTTTGTTATGCTGTTCATCTTGTTGGTTATAATTTTGGTGACTAGTTTTAATGTGAATCTGAATCTGAACCATAATATTCATTCATCTTTTAATTCTTGATTTTTTACATATTTCATTGCCTAATTTTCGTTATATTATTCAAATCGTGCTGAGATTTTGCATTCATATTTCAGAATGAATGTCAAGTCCTATACAAAATTTCGAGATAATAGCAGTATTGCTCTACTGCTTTTCTTGAATTTTTATACCTAACTTAACTTGACACCTATAGTCCATTCACGAAAGTTTGAGCCGTCGGTTGGCTATGGAAATTTGGCATATTCCACTGTGTCTATTGAAATTTTAGGTTATGTTGTTTATTTCCTTGTCAGATTGATACGCAATATTGTTGTTCACTTTCGTGAACGGACTATACACAATGTGCATTATTGATGCATTTCATTAAAACAATTTAACAGGTTTGGAACTATTTCGTTCGTTCAGAAAACAACGGAAGAAATAAAATAGGTAATTGTATCATTTTAATATTATAAGGAGGAGCAGACTTTCGCTCAAACCTTCAACACGAAATAACGGTAACTTAATTATGGCAACGCATTTGTGCAGTAGTGTATTAGATCTTATGAATAAGGGTTCATTTTGAAGGAATATGGGGCTTATAGGCCAAGCAATAGAGGTTTTTTACGTGACAAAAATACTACCTGAAATCTGACTAGGCAGTCATGCAATAGGTAGTTTCTACATGTTATTCATGATAAATTCCATTCCTGAATCGTCTTAGGTTTTTTTTGAGAAGCAAAAAATAGCCAAAAAAATCCAAAATGTTGCTTTTTCGTTTATAAAACGTGAAGTATTGATCTGATCGAAAAGCTGTTAAGGCACTTTTTGTAGAGAATTCAAAAACAAAAAAATGAGATTTGACACGTCTCAAGCGGATAATTGGTTTCCGAGAAAAGTCCAAAAAACTGGAAAAAAACATCAATTTTTCGAAAATTCATAACTTGGTCAATTTTTGAGATGAAGCGTAGTTGCTCTGAATTAAAGTAGTTATTAACATATACTTGATTGGTGCACAATTACAAAGCTGTCGGATAAATAGTTTTTGCACAATCGCAGTTTTCCGAATTCGACGTACTTTTTTCAAGAAGGTCGTGATACTCGGCTACTAGTCGGATTTGAATTTTACAAAAAGCATTTCAAAGAAGAAATAAAATTCTTTAAATCGTATAGTCTCTCGATACCGATTGGTAATGTTTAGTGGGTGAAAAATGGCGTCAAACAGGAGCAAAAAGGCTCGAATGCATCAAACTAGTCGCGGAGTGGGAGTCGCCCGCTACGCGAGGGGAAAACTGTATACCTTGTATCTTTCGCGCGTCGCTTAGCGGGCGACTCCCACTCCGCGACCAGTTTGATGCATTCGAGCCTTTTTGCTCTGTTTGACGCCGTTTTTCACCCACTAAACATTATCGGTAGATATCGAGAGACTATACGATTTGAAGAATTTTATTTCTTCTTTAAAATGCTTTTTGTAAAATTCAAATCCGACTAGTAGCCCAGTATCACGACCTTCTTGAAAAAAGTACGTCGAATTCGGAAAACTGCGATTGTGCAGAAACTATTTATCCGACAGCTTCGTGATTGTGCACCAATCAAATATATGTTAAAAACTACTTAAATTCAGAGCAACTACGCTTTATCTCAGAATTGACCAAGTTATGAATTTTCGAAAAATCGATGTTTTTTTCCAGTTTTTTGGACTTTTCTCGGAAACCAATTATCCGCTTGAGACGTGTCACATCTCATTTTTTTTGTTTTTGAGTTCTCTACAAAAAGTGTATTAACAGCTTTCCGATCAGATCAATACTTCACGTTTTATAAGCGAAAAAGCAAAATTTTGGATTTTTTTGGCTATTTTTCGCTTCTCAAAGAAAACCTAAGACGATTCAGGAGTGGAATTTATCATGAAAAACATGTAGAAACTACCTATTGCATGACTGCACAGTAAGATTTCAGGTAGTATTTTTGTCACGAAATCGACCTTTCGATAGCTCTATTGCTTGGTCTATTATATAACTTGAAGAATCAACCTGTACGCTGAAGATTTCGTTTGAACATAATGGGCGTAGCTCAGACGACCTCCAACCCTAATTCTTTTTTCTTGTGGTCATAACCAAGTCGTAAATAATCCATATGTTCCAGGCCAGTACACGAATATCCCGGCATCCTAGTACTAAATTTTGCAGAAATTCCACGGGTCAAGTCGTAAAATAACACACCTTCACCTATGCTCGTATCTGCCACAAATAGTCTGCTCGATAACTCGGAAAAACAATATGATATTCGCCCTTACAGATGACCTTCGTCTTTTATGTACCTTCGCAGGAGAAACGACAAAATCAATATGCCCGGCAAGCAAGCCAGAGCTTCGTGTGAGATTATAATAACTAGTTTTTTTCGGTCCTATGACCAAGGAACCAGGTGTATATGATGTCCGTTCACTTTTTCGACGCGGGTTTTTGGAAATTTGACTTATTCCACATTTTATTTTGAAGTTTCACCTATAGTCCATTCACGAAGGTTAGGTTCTTTATTTTCCTGTCAGATTGATACGCAATGTTGTCATTAATGCATAGAGTTATCTGACAACTCGAAAGCTCGTCGGACGAGGCCGGGTACATTCGGCAACGTTGACTTTATTTTACGTTATGACAGCAAATACTGACAACTTCAGATAAATAAAGAAACGCCTACTATGTGCTCAACCTTTCGGACTATAGTTTCTTGCTCCGCTCATGTTCCAAGACCATTCATCGAACTATCCAAATGAAGTATTTGATGATTTTTCAAAACAAAACAACTAAACCCACATCCTCTGTATCTAAGAGATATCGATTGAAATATATTCTGGAAGGATTCTACATTTCTGTCCCTGAAACAGAAATAATTTGAAAAAATTTAATTGAGATGAAGTGCTCCTGCGGAAATCTTTGCACTTATTTGTTAGGAGCAAATTGGTCTTGAAAAAAATGTTGCCTAACGGTAAAACTGAAAAGGGAATAAATGAAAAGGACAACGTAACGTTTCGGTATCAGAACCTTCTTCAGACAAACTTGTGAAATCTTCAGAATTGTGTGTTTTGCATTTGTGGTCTGATTGACATTGAAAGTTGACAATATTAGAGATGAAATTCTGAAATTTCCTGATGTCATTTCTTTTTTCAATAAATCAATCCGAATACGATCTGTTTCAACAGAAAAAATGGCCAAATTATCTACTTCATCTAACAAAATACATGTGGATTCCTTGATTTCCTTTTTATAATTATCAGGTTCCGTCATTAGGATCTTCGTGTTGTTCCAATTCATCATAAATGATCTCCGCTATTCGAACATATATGATCAGCGATTTGTGATCTTGTATGTCTTTATTTTTGATGTTGTTCTTATGTTCCCGTTTTCTTATCTCTAAAGGTCTTGATGTCTCTCCTGTATAAGATTTTCCACATATACGGGGAATATTGTAAACACAATTTTTTTATTTTTGTGTCTTATTCATTAGTTTCGTTCTGGTTAGAATGGATCTCAAGTCTTTTTGTGTTTTGAAAACAATTCTCATGTTGAAGTTGGAACCAATTCTTCTTATTTTCTCTGAAAGGCCAGGAATATGAGAAATCACGTTCAACAATTTTGGTTGTTCTTGACGGTTTTCTGTTTGTACCTGATCATCATTAGAATTTCGATTAGATATTTTTCGTTTTAAATTTGGAATTGTTCTTTCTATAAAATCTTGTGGGTATTGATTATCTAGTTTTTTTTTTGAAATGCAGAATCCTTCCAGGATATATTAAAATCGATATTTAATTTTGGGAAGTTATCAATTCAATTACAAAAACTATATTACCTAGGTAATAAGCAGGAGGCACATCTACGAAATACTTCTAGAATCGACAATGCCCTCGAGAACCATTATTATCATTTTGCGCTACCCATTTTGAATGAACTCATATCTCATTTTGAATATTAGGTAAACAAAGATATAACTATTCATGCATATTTATTAATTCTGGAATATATTTAACCAATTCTGAATTACGATTTTTCATTTCTCAATTACGATTTTCTTTTCCTGAATTTTCGGAAGTTCTCAATTCAATTACAAAAATTATATTACCTAGGTAATAAGCAGGGGACACATCTATGAAGTACTTTTACAATCGACAATGCCCTCGAGAACCATTATTATCATTTTGCGCTACCCATTTTAAATGAACTCATATCTCATTTTTAATATTAGGTAATCAAAGATATAACTATTCATGCATTTTCATTAATTCTGGAATATATTTAACCAATTCTGAATTACGATTTCTCATTTCTGAATTACGATTTTTTTTCCTGAATTTGAATTTCGTATTTTCGAATTACATGTTATTATTCTGAAACTCAAATTACCGTTTATGAATATCTATAAAATTATTATTCTGGAATTCAAACTCCCTATTCTGAAATTCAATTGGTTTTTCTGAATTACATTTTACGTTTCCTGAATTACAATTTGAGAAGGTGTAATTTAACGTTTTGGTTATTTGCGTTTTACTTTAGTTTTTCGCGCGATTGTTCTTATGAAAACATCGTGTTGTAGTTTCGCCTAAATGTCTGTGATTTGTAATTTGGGTCCGATAGTGTTCTCATTGATAAATAGTTCGAGATCAAAGAACATTATATCTAGAAAACCTTATGCCATGAAAGAAAATTTTACAAAAACTCAATTTAAATGACAGCCTCTTTTTTATTTGCAAACAAGCGTTTGGTAGTAACCATAGCCTTATTTATCATCAAAATAAGATAGTTAAACAAAAAACGATTTATGATGTTTATATCAAAACTAATTTTATTTCTTTCGTGAAATTGTCCAATTTTCAATTCACAAACATAACATCAATATCTTTTTCACCGTGAGACATCTTATCAGCTGCTCCAATTATTTCGAACTTCGATGAAAAAATTATGAGGATCATCCAGCAAGAAATCCCCGAAAGAAAAAACGGTAATTTCAGTAGGAATAAATAAAATATCGAATCGTTCATTTCCTGCGAACGAGACAGGCAAGAACCACCCAATTTCTGTAATATATTCAACGGTTCGATGAAACTTTTCGAGCTTTCGCCTCTCCAAACTTCCGATTGGTTGCTAAGGTAATTGATAATCGATCAGAATGTCTAATATCGTTCGCAACTTTTACCCTGATGGACTGAATACTCTTTTTCAAGAATTATTCCCTAATGATTGGTTATTGAAGGAAATCATTTGAATATCGTCGAGTTCAAGAGATCTACTCTAATTTTAGGGATTAGGGTAATTGTAGTTTGAAGTCTTTCCGAGGATAGTAATCAGATCGAGTTATTACATCGAGTAGTTGCGTTCTTTTTCATCAATATTCGAGTCTTCTAGTTTTGTTTCAAAAATAATGGTTCCGTTTTCGAAAGACATAACGTTAATGTACCTACGAAATGTAATACCTTCATTATATATCATGACCTGAAGATTCTTCACGATTTTTTTCTTGATTACAGAGTGGTTATCATAGATTTCTAGCGATCTAATCTTATTTTGGGAATTGAGTAGTATCAAGTCTTTCCTAGTGTTGTATAATGAATCAGGGATGTATATCGTATATCAGAATGTCTTATATCGTTCGCAACTTTTGCTCATAGACTAACTAAACGGAGAATAGAATAATAGATGAGACACTAGTAGAACAAGCTTCAACGCCATCTGTTTTTGTACAACATTACTAATTCGTGAAAAAAGCTCAATTGAAAAAGGAATCTGTATCGTGAAGTTGCCTCAAAAAGAATTCTGTAGTGCACCTTTTGAATAGGTAGGTACACCCATATACAAGAGGCAAAAAGTTTTTTGAAATTCAATTTCCAAAAGGAAATCAGAAATGGATTCGTGCAAGTTATCGATGAGTGATGAAATTTATTTTCATGAAAATAATACCTGCAACGAACTTTCATCTGATTTTCTTTTGGAATCGAAAATGAGGATCAATAATCAAATTCTGGATAGAATAAAAATTTATTAACTGAAATAGGTATCATCAATTGAAAATACAGATTTATTTCATAAATATCTAATCAATAAACTAATAATTGCATTGAAAACATTTTCAAAAACTAACAATAATGAATTCAATAATACAAAATATGAGTATTTACCGACTAAACTTATTCAATACATGAAAAACTTTTTTGAAAACTACGAGTACCTATCTTAATTCTTATAGGTAACAGAATATACATATAATTTGATAATTACCTTCTTGCATCTTGATTTTCACATCCAATAACACAGCACGTCTTCACTCTTGCAGGCATATCGAAATTTATTATATTTCAAAAAGAACGTGTCAAACCACTCCTTGTGTCAGTTGACAATTCAAAGGTTTTTGATAATAATGATTTTACATACTTACTATTTTCTCGATAGGATTTCCATGAATGCAACGACATCTAACTATCAAATTGAAAATAATTTTTTCGTGTATTAGTCTCCTCCTCCGACAGATGGCGCAGAATATACGAGTGGCTCATCTAATTTTTTAGTTTGTCTATGCTTTTGCTGCTGAAAAATAAGTGCAAAGATTCTCGCAGAAGCACTTCATCTTAATTAATTTTTTTTTAATTATTTCTGTTTCGGAGACTGGGAGTGAAAACCTATAACGTTTTTTGGAAAATCTGAAATTTAATTTGTCGTTTCTGAATTGCAGTCAACTATTCTGAATTATAACTTCCTTTTCCTGAATTCCGACCGCCTAATCTGAATTTCAATTTCGTTTTTCTGAAAATAAATTAACAATTCTCAAATTAAATTTTTTTCTCAATTACGTATTCCTATTCTGAAATACACGTTCCGTTTTCTGAAATAGAACTTTAATTCTCTGAATTACAACTGCAAAAGGTGTAGTTCAGTTCAGTTAAACGAAACGAAATATGAATCTCAGCTTGAAAATTTGCACGAAATACGAAGAAAACGACTGATCTCACAGGAGAATTTATAGCACTTCATCAACATGTAATCAACTCCATCGTCCACAGGCTAGTTCCTATTCAAACCCCATGTATTTTCCAAGGAAACACTTCATCAAAACGTACCATCTCCGAGATTATTATTAATGCATCAACAGACACCTATGTTTCATTAGAGTCCCTGCCCCCAAGTGCCTCTTCTTGTACGTTTTTCCTCTTTATAGGCTCTGGAGAGTTATTAGTCTCCTCGTAACTTTCGGAATATTATTATGATTTACGTGTACGACGTTACCCTAAACTTTTTTAGGCGGCTTATATCGCATTTAGAGTACTGCGAATTTACAACTTTCCTAGCGTAACTTTTCAATTAAGTCAAGTTTCTGCCATTCATGAGTGTTTTTTATTCTTGAAACCGTTTTATTATTTCTTGCTTTGTTTAGTCTAATAAAGGGTTTTTTAATAAGAGGTGTTATTTTGATATTCAAAGAAAAATGCCATTTTTCAATACCAAACTCGGCGTACGTTATTTTATACAGGGTGAAACAAAATCTGTTTTTTACCATAACTTTAGAACCACTGGAATACACCAGGGTGTAGTCCAGTTGTTCCACCGTATGATTTCTTATTTCATCATCAAGAGACATATGCTCAGTTGCAGGAACGTCCATTAAAATTTAAGGTCCATTAAACCCTTAATCCTCCATTAGTTCCTTGTAATATTCACATATTCTCTTGACAATTTAATCCTTCATTTATAACAAAAGCTCAATTTTTGTTGAAGGTACAGGGTTTTCAATAAAACATTAAATAGTACTTCTAAAAATTCAACCTGAAATTCGAACCTAATGAGAATAAACTGAAAACGTATTCAAAAACATAACATGTTTTCCGCTCAGACGCGGATAACAGGTGCAATTAGTCTCGGCATGTCCTTATGTTTTCAATCAATTACAGCATCACTGAGTTGCTTCAAATTTTCAGGAGTTGGTAAGCGAGATCAAATTTTCCTCCCAAGAGTGTCCAAACATGCCCAATTGGGTTCCAATCTGGGCTTAGAGCAGGCTAATTGAATTCTTAGATATTAACCTCTGCTAAATACTCCCTGGCAATCCTAGCCACATGTGGTTGATGCGGTTGGGCACTATAATGCATTAGCTCGAAATTGTCTCCAATAAACGGTGCATAAGGAACAATATGTCGCGCCTAAACTTTTTTTGCGTTATTTTTTCCCCTAGTTCTCAGTTTATTTACATAACGCTTGGATTAAAGGTTAAATTTGTGAAAGTACTTTCATAGCCATGGCGAAATTGTGCAGTTTAATGTTGTTCTGAAAACTCTGTATCTTTAACAAAAATCGAGATACTGTTATAAATGAAGAATTAGATTGCCGAGAGAAGATGGTTCTTGATGATGCAATAATATATCACACGGTGGACCAACTGGAACACTCCAGGGGAGGTTCTAAAGTTAGGTTAAAAAAACAGATTTTGTTTCACTTTGTATAAAATGTAGTAACCCGAGTTTTTTCAAATTCAAAACTGATGATTGATTAAAGGTGAACGTACCTTCAATTGAAAAAAAAGATTTAATCGAATCGGACTTGATATAACATATTTATGAATTAACAAACTTTTTTTTTTGAGTGGATCGATTATTTTGCCGGTGAGTGTATTTAAGGTATATCAAATGAATCTCCTATGAATGTATCTCAAACAAGGATTAGGTAATACTGAATTCATAATACGGTCGGCGGAAAAATCTTTTAATCGAGCGATCAATAAACTATTTGATTGAATAACGACTATTATCTGCTTCTTGGAAAAAAGTTAAAATTATCTATGAGACTATTATGATGAAACCTTCATTTCAATGATAAATTTGTCTTTATTTGATGTTCTCAAAGTATTCAGAATACACCTCCTTCAATGAAATAAGGGCACATTATTTCGGTCCAGTGATTAGGCTGTCCCTAAACCAGACAGGAGAGGTCTGTTTTCCGATTCATCCCTACCAGGGGCGTAAATCAGGGGGTGAGTTTCCCATAAATTCATCACTTGGAAGCCGCTAAAGTTGGATCCAGGAATTTCGAAAGCAAATCCAACTAAATCAGGATCGATGGTAAAGTTTTACCGCTGAGATCTGTGGTCAGTACTCCTCTAGATATTCAGGTGTAGTTTAGATTTGAGGTTGAACCATAGAGGATTGTGTATAAATTCTTGGGATTCTTGAATGATTCAACTCTGCCAGAGATATTCTCTCAACTTAAATTCTGATTGAACCATATCAGATTCATATTATCATATTCAAGGAAGGACTTCTCAAATTACCCATCTCGTTTTTTTCCATTCCTAATAGGTATTTCAGGGAAAATTTGTAATCATTAAATTTCCTATTTTCCTTCTAGTTGTTTTGCATTGATTGAAATAAAATCTTCATATAGGGAAAACGATAGTTCAAAAGGATACACGACACCCCCTCGAAAGTTGAATTCATAAAGAAGAAATACCTAGATGAAGGGTTTTCCAATAAGAGGTGTTATTTTGATATTCAAAGAAAAATTCCATTTTCAATATAAATGATAGATGTTTATTTCATTATAAAGAAGAAGCTATGCCGTTTATAGTGGAAAATAACATCAGGTAAATGACCACCACGACCACGCTTACAGGACCATATCCTTTTTATGAAATTTTCCATAACCAAATCGCAAAGTGACTGCCCTACGTTCTCGATAGCCTCACGAATTCCTTCTTCGAGGTCTTGAATCGACGCTGGGCTGACGTAGACCTTCTCTTTCACGTGGCCCCAAAGGAAGAAGTCGCAAGATGTTAAATCACAAGATCTCGGTGGGCAATTGTGATCACCTCTACGAGAAATAACACGGTCCGAAAACTTTTCCCGCAAAAGATCAATGGTGTCGTTGTTTGTGTAACACATAGCGCCGTCTTGTTGAAAGTAAACGTTGTCCAGATCAATATTATCCAGTTTCGGCCATAAAAAATCCTTAATCATCTCTCGATACCACAATCCATTCACCGTAATTGTTGCTCCATCCTCATTTTCGAAAAAGTAAGGTCCAATGACTCCGCCGGACCATAAACCGCACAGGTTTTATTCTTCTTATCACTAAGTTGTCCCAACAGCTCGAATTTTTCCACCAACTTCTTTATTGCGGTCCGACAAGGTGCTTCACGACGACCCAAAAATGTTAGAATTTTATGAACCGTCTCTGCCAAATTTTCATCATTTTTATATTGAATTTTAATAATTTCAGTGCGTTCTTGAAGCGTGTATCGTTCCATTTTTATTAATGTCGTAGTTTCTACTGATCAAATGACAAAAATGATAGCTTCAAAAGTGACATCTACCAAAAAAGCGGGATATTCAAAATAACACCTCTCATTGGAAAACCCTTTAGGTCTCAGGATATCGACATTTGAATTCTTCAATTCGAAACACCCTTTATTTAAAACTGATCTCAATGCTGTCACATTAACCATTTCACTTACTGGAAATGCTCATTCTCAGCTGAACAATTTCAACAATGACCTACATTCCAAGATAGCCTGTATATACCTTCAATACCCAATCAAGACCCGCAACAATGTCACCTTTAATTGAAATTTCCCAAAGCTGATCAAGTGAAATCAACCCAATTTCTTTTCGTTTCAGCTGCTGAAAGGAAACACCAACACCAATACCATCATGGAACAAAAACTGGACCCACCTATAATTGCATCGAAGATACGCTTTCTTCCTTACAGCGAACACGTCCGAACAGTTTGTATGCGTGTTGAAGTCGTGGGATGCCCCTGGAAAGGTAAGTAAAAGCATTATTCCAGAAAAGAATATCCTGTAATTGGAGCGGTAATGAAGAGATTTGGTCGTGTAGAATTAGTCCTGTGGGAAGCGTTCCGGAAATTGATGTTACATGGTCGGTGAATCCTTTCTATTGGTACATTTTTTTAAGTGCCTACCAGAAATAATTCTCTCATCAATAAGAGGTTTAACGCGTAACGTCGCCATGAATATATAAACAGTGAAAGCAAAGAATAATATTAATCGATTGAAATCAACCAATATTGAACTCATACGTCGGAGCTAATCTCGTCCTCGTTCAAGACAAAATGCAAGGAAGTGGTATCAAACAGAGCACCTATGGATGGCCATTTCGTCCTTATAAGGACTCTTCAGCACAGGATAGCTCTGAATGATACACAGGTATTTCTTGGAACTTACAGCGAGATGGCATCTTCTTCAAGGTATAAATATACCGAAGACGCCATCTCTAGTTCCGTACGAAAACCTTCTTCCATAGCATGTACATTTAACGAAGTAGCGAGATGTTTACCATTTGTGGCATTGACTGAAGATACCTTGTATCATTCAGAGCTATCCTGTGCTATAAGTCTTAAAAAGGGCGAAATGGCCATCCATAAGTGCTCTGTTTGATACCACTTCCTTGCATTTTGTTTGCATGAGTTTAATATTAGTTGATTTCAATCGATAAATTTCTATTGCTTAAGTTACAATATTGAAATTAACCTGACGTTTCCTACTAGCAAAAAGACACTTATCCAGTTATTTATTTGGTTTACCCCATGGTTGTAAGGGTGGGAAACGCAACCCCTAAAGTTTATTTCCAATGTAACTTTTTGTCTTATTATTTGTTTATCATTTAAAAATTTATTTTCGATAGCCTGTTTTATTCTAAACAAAAAATGTCTCCTGAGTTTTTTGCCCAAAATAAACCAGTTCGCAGCAAAAAATTATTTTACGAACAAATACAATTAAAAATTTATAAACTGACAGCGTTATACCAATTTAATTGTCACTATCGCTAAAAGTGTCCTACTAGATAGATTAGTTTCGCATTTATGACGATCTATCTCTGTAGTTATTCGTAAAATAATTTTTTACTGCAAACTGGTTTATTTTGGGCAAAAAACTCAAGAGATATTTTTTGTTTAGAATGAAACAGGCTATCGGAAATAAATCTTTAAATGATAAACAAATAATAAGACAAAAAGTTACATTGGAAATAAACTTTAGGGGTTGCGTTTCCCACCCTTATAACCATGGAGAAAACCAAATAAATAACTGGATAAGTGTCTTTTTGCTAGTAGGAAACGTCAGGTTAATTTCAATATTGTAACTTTTTTGGTGCTTGTGAAAAAAGTTGTTATACAAATTTTATATACTTACTCCCTTTGAGGGGCTGTATCTTAACAAGGGATGATCCAATGAAGTTTCTTTAAATGAAAGTTCCTATCTTTTTTCGATGAGGAATCACTTCCTTAAATATTTTACACCTATTTAGTTACACCCTGTATCTATCTTACATATATCAAATGAGACTATAATGTGTACCTATGTCTCAGTATTAGCTAAGAAAAATGTAACCGAAGTACCATGAATTTCTGCGTATAATATTAGGGAACAGAGAACTGAAATAATCATATCGCAATCTTCTTCGCATTGAACAAAATTTTTTTTTCCTCTCAAATCTGATTTGTCTACTAACAATTTCATCTAAAAAAATAAAACAACCGAAACTAAAACTTTGTGTAACAAATTACAGTCACATTCAAACTTTTCCATGGAATTCTCCGATATTCGAATCAAATATAAACCACATTTTTTAGACCCAGCTTGTAGATTACCCCTGCTCCCCATCACCAGCTCCGCCCCTGTACCACACAATGTATCGAACGCACCCACCTTCCCTGATAAGGTCAACCCAAGGCGGACTGATCCACTAAGCCCGCTAGACATGTAGAATCTTGCAGGGCTCATGTGCCACACAGCAGCTGTAACGCGTCTCCCATACAAATCAGCTTCGTAAAACAGCATATACATGGAGACTCAGCTGCGTGTTAGGATTATGAAATATGATATATTTGACATGTACGCTTTATCCAATACGCGCAATTCTGAACAAAGGGTCGGAGTAATAATAATTGATACGAATGGAACTAGAGGTAGGGCTGACAGAGGATTCTGTATAGTTTTAGACGAGAATTATGTCTTGTTGTTGTTCAATTGATTAGTTAAATCCATCTAGGGAACTCATTCGTTGGTATATTGTACGATTACATACAGGGTGTTTGGTAAATCGACGTGATCCTTCGAAGGGTATACAGGAGGACTGTCAAGAAATGCGAGGGACTTTGGGAGATGATTCCTCGATGAAAATAAGCAGGGGTAGTTCATATAAATTTTTTTCGAAATCGACCCCCCTTCCAAGATACAGCCTTTGGAAGGCGATGACTAGTTGACAGTTATTATTTTTTTTAGAAGTCCTAAAAAACTCTGAGTCATAAAACTATACATAATATGGTCCATTAAGTAGATGTTACACACACAATTTTCTTTGATCCCATAACATTTTTATTAGGGGTTGAAAATAACAACCCCTTATGATTATCCTTCAAAAATTGTTTTCGTGGGATAGATTTTCGAAAAATAAAATTCTTATGGTTTCCCATTCAATTCTGGAGAAATAACGTCTGTTGCAAAATTTCTATACAGTCAATACTTTTCTCGGAAAATATAAAAACTTACTCTTATGAAACTGAAAATTGTAGAAAGAATAATAGAAAATCTTTTCTCTTCTGTCAAAACCAATTTTGACCATAAACAATATCTTAGAGTATTAATTCTATGGAACATAAGTACGATGAAATAGAATGAACAGTGATCATAACTGCTTGTGAGTTTTCATTTTTTTTGAGAAAAGTGTCGACTATATCGAAATTTTGCAAGAAACTTTTTTCTCCAGAATTGAATGGAAAAGCATAAAAAAATTATTATTCGAAAATCTATCCCACGAAAACAATATTTGAAAGAAAATCATAAGGGGTTGTTATTTTCAACCCCTAATAATGAAGTTATGGGATCAAAAAAAATTGTGTGAGTAACATCTACTTAATGAATCATGTTATGTTTAGTTTTATGTCTCATTGTTTTTTTAGGACTCTTAAAAAAATAGAAACTGTTAACTCGTCATCGCCTTCTAAAGGCTGTATCTTGGAAGGTTGGTCGATTTCGAAAAAAAATTATATGAACTACTTTTGCTTATTTCCATCGAGGAATCATCTCCCTAAGTCCCCCGCATTTGTTTACAGACACCCTGTACACAAGTCTAGCATAAACAGATTCCATAAAAACTGGCCATTGAATTTTCTGGTCACACGACATTTTCCGCTATTGTTCAAATTTTTTGCATAACAGACCCGACTATTTCGAATGCACATATATTATTTCTCTGAAGTTTCTTCAGCGCTAGGACCGGAACAAGCAATCACCCTCGTCAACCAAGCGCTTTCTTGTAAGGTGATGATGAAACAAAGGGAAACTGGATGTCAACGAATAAAGAACTGTTTGAAATGCCTCGGCTTTGGTTCAATGCATTTATTCATCGAATTTCAATGAGGTGGTTCACCATTTTCTCCACTTAAGGGTATTTATGTTTCCAATTGTGAAGCAAGGAGGGTGGAATTCAATGTCGAGATTGGCATAAAGGACTTTGATTGCGTGACATAAAAATGAGAAATGTTTTTCTTGGGGTAGGTGAATTTTGATCCGAGTCATGCTTTTCATGATTTTATCCGATGTGCTGAATATTCATTTCGAGGAAATCGAAATTGATTATTGAATAAAAAAAGGTTGCTGGTATTTTGGGTAGTATTTAATTCTGTTTGCTCAATCGGGTGTGAAGTTTGACTGAAATGCCACGAAAAAAGGGCCAGTTTCAGTTTTGGTTTTCTTTTTCAGTACAGGGTTTTTCACTATAATTTGACCCCCCATTTAACCTTGTTACTAAAAGAGATACAGAAAAATGTTTCATACAAAAATTTCACCAAATCGACTAAGGTTTCACAATATGAATTCACATAATGGCAAATATACAGGGAGGCCAACATATTGATGGCAACTTCATTTTTTCAAATGGAACCCCCTGTATATTTTTCCATATTTGGCTTGTTCTTTTTCCCCTGATTTCGAATATGTAACATATTTTGGTCTATCTCTGTTATTCTGAGTACACCGAGTTTCACATTTTAAGAACCACCTGGGAAGCTCTGTAATCATTTTTCAAATGGCAGACTGCGTTTACTGAAAATGCCCATTTTTGGAGTTATGATGAAGTCAATTGGAATATATCCAGGGTGAACAACATATTGAATTCAACTACATTTTTCAAATGGGACACCCTGTCCTGTATATTCTCCTGTCTCTTGATAGGCTATTTCCTCCTGACCTCGAATATATATGCGCATGTGGTTGTGTCTCTTCAATTTTTAGAGTTTCAAAGTTTTGAAATGATAATTCCGACTAAAAAAATATGTGAAACACCTACGAAATTCTTTATATTCAAACAATTTTCTAGGAAGTATTATTTTAAATGAAACCTTAACAATTACTTAAGCAATAAAAATAATAAACTATGGTAGTATGGTAATTGGTATGAATGCCATCTACTAAAGAAATTGCTCGAAATTACCACCTTCATTCATTACACATAGTTCATATCGTTGTCTCAAGTTGTTCACACTATTTTACAAATGAATTCTTCCATAGTATGTTCTCTCGAGATTAAGAAATGTAAAATAAAATAAAACACACTATTACTGTTTATTAAAATCTTTGGCTATCGATTTCGGAATTATTCCATCATCAGGCCAGTGTCTTGAATTAAAATGAACAAAAACTGTTTAAAAACATTAAAAATGGTCTCCCTTTGTCAGAATTGTTAAAATTTGAATTCTAGTCAACCTTTATAACCGATATATCTTTCTTGTGGGATCCCCACAAGAAAGATATATCGGTTATAAAGGTTGACTAGAATTCAAATTTTAACAATTCTGACAAAGGGAGACCATTTTTAATGTTTTTAAACAGTTTTTGTTCATTTTAATTCAAGACACTGGCCTGATGATGGAATAATTCCGAAATCGATAGCCAAAGATTTTAATAAACAGTAATAGTGTGTTTTATTTTATTTTACATTCTTGTTCACACTATTTTTGATAGCATTATTATGGCTCTAATTCAAATCAGAAATAAAAGTGATTGCTGAGCTCTCCAGATGGTTATTTAAATTTGAAACTCTGTGGTGCCCAGAATAAAAAAGATAGACCAACATATGTTACATATTCGAAATCAGGGGAAAAAGAGCTAACTAAATATGGAAAAATATACAGCTTGTTCAATTTGGAAAATGGAGTTGCCATCAATACGTTGGTCACCCTGTAAATATTTCAGTTTGTGAAGTCATATTAAAAAAACCTCAGTTGATTTCGTAAAACTTTTGTATACATTTTTTTTTGTATCTCCTTGAGTAACAAGTTGAATGGGGGTCAAATTATAGTGAAAAACTTTGGACATACCTAAATAATTCCTTCACGCGATCAAAAACTGTGGCAAGAAAACCGTCAGACTTTTTCGACTTATTCAGATATCCCCTACGTCACTCGTGATTCGTGAGCAGGCCTTGGTTCGAGTGAAATAAAGGAGAATGGGATATCTGAAAAAGTCTGTTATGTATTCGGTTTTCTGGCCATAGTTTTTGATTGCATGAAGGAATTATTGGCTTACAGTTCTTCTTTACATTTGTACACCCAGTTCATAATACTTTTTTTGAGTAATTCTCAATTATTTCATCAATATTTTAAACAGGTGCATCTATTTCAACACTGCATATCTTGTGTTATCAGAATTTTAGTAGATACATTTTTGCAAGAAATGAGGACCATATCTTTAGCGTTGAAAAAAATATTCATTGAACACTTTGAGTCAAGTAATTTTCACAAAATTGATAATTTTCGATAACGAAGCAGAAAATTTCAAAAAATCTTCGTGAACATGTAAAATATGCTGTTGTGTTATCGATAGTATGAGAAAGAAAATTCAATTCGATTCTACATTCGAAATTCTCAACCCCAAATCCGCATATATCACTGTGGAAAAAAAAGTGCACGTGAATAGTGCGAATTCTAATTGGATTTGTGTGTATCCTCATTACGTGACCCAGAATCTAGCAAACTGGAATACAAAGAGAATATCTCAACGTGACATGCACGTTACCGTGTTCAGGTAATTCCGATTCAGCCAATTCTGCTGATCCTACTCTTTGAGGAATCTTCCTATTGTTTCGGATCAATTGAATTGTACGGATTATATCCAATGAAAGGGTGGAAAATTTGGATTCAGGCTTGCACCTGAAAATGCGATGGAACGTTGCATTTTCTTGCCGAAACTTGTTATTCAGTGGTACGAGATTGTAATTTATTTTCTTTGAATGGAATTTAGTGATACATACAGGGTTAGAAAAGGTATATTGGTAGATATATTTCGCCCTTGCCCTAATCTACAAAACTTCATACTAACTGTCCTCTTCATTCAAAGGATATTTACTTGGTTTCATATTTCATCTCAATCCTGCAGGATTGAGTCATAAAACTATATATACTATGAGGCACTAAGTGAATGTTTCTCACACAACTTTTCTAGATCTCATAATTTTATTATTAGAGGTTGAAAATAACAACCCCCTATGATTTTCGTTCAAAAATGTTTTTGTGGAACAGATTTTCAAAAATTAAAATACTCTTATGGTTTCCCATTCAATTCTGGAAAAAAAGGACTCTTGCAAAATTTCGATACAGTCGATAATTTTGTCGAAAAAAATAAAAACTTAAATGCAGTTATGATCACTGTTCATTCCATTTCATCGTATAAGTGTTATAATTTTTTAAGATATTGTATGTCTATGACAGGAGATATCGATTCTATAAAAAAATAAAGATGTTCTATAAATCTCTCTGAAGGTTTAATTACTTATTTCCGGAAGAAAATTATATCCGTAATATTTTAATTTCACAAATGAACTTTTTTCGATTAATAGGCATACATGCAAAACTAATTTTGAGCATAAACAATATCTTAGAATATTTATTCGTTCTATGGAACATACGATGAAATGAAATGTATAGTGATCATAACCCCTAGTAAGTTTTCATTTTTTCCGTGAAAAGTAGCGACTGTATCGAAATTTCGCAAGGGAATTTTTGTCTCTAGAATTGAATGGGAAAACATAGAAGAATTTTATTATATATCACACAAAAACAATTTTTGAACGAAAATCATAAGGGGTTGTTATTTTCAACCCCTAATAATAAAGTTATGGTATCAAAAAAAATTGTCTGAGTAACATCTACTTAATGAATCATATTATGTATAGTTTTAGGACTCAGTGTTTTAGGACTCCTATAAAATTAAAAACTGTCAACTCGTCATCGCCTTCCAACGCCTGTATCTTGGAAGGCAGGTTGATTTCGAAAAAAAAAATTATATGAACTACTGCTTATTTTCATCGAGAAATTATCTCCCTGGCATTTCTTTACAGACACCCTGTATTATTTCCTTCCGTACCTGCATAATTTCTCATAAAGCCTAGCATAACATATTCGTGATTGAGTGTGTCGAAAAATGATGAAAATGAAAATACATACATAGGTAAAAGGGATACAAATCAACTTGCTTTTACCCGCGACTTCGTCCACATAAGTTTTTTTGTTTTCTCCCGGCTGTAAGTCCCCCTGTAACAACGTCCCACTATCGTGTTCCAGTCCTCAACTTCACATCAAAATTTGTTCAAAATCAACCTGAGCTACATAATGGATAGCGATAGCTCCGAATGTTTCCTCAGTAAATATAAAAATAAATAATGTAAATCGGTTTAAAATACTACTAACTACCTACCTGCCAGCCCCCGATGTTAGACAGTGTGACATCCGCAACATCGTCTGCGTAGGAAGTACTAAATTATGGCGCCTACCGACCCTCTAAGTTAGAAAAGTGATCAAATACTAACTTCTTAGTCTTAGTAACACTCAGTTAAAAAAACATCAAAATCATTTCAGTAGCTATGGCGTCATGCGCTTCTTGACACGATCACGCTAGATTTCCGCGGGAATGAGGTATTTTCCCGCCGTAAAAAGTAGCCTGTGTCTGTGTCTAGGATCCTATCTTTATATAAACCAAGTCTTATAAAAATCCGTTCAGACGTTAAGGCGTGAATGAGGTAAACTTTCAAAACAAACGATTAAAAATCACTAACTTAATTAGTTTTCTGCCTACTGCCTACGCCTTAATTACGATAGCATGAATATTCATAGCCCATATCTTTTTCTAGGTTACTATCTATTACCTAACTAAATTTCATCAGAATTCGTTCAGCCGTTTAGACATGATAGAGCAAAACTCCCAGCAAAAACCATAAAAAATCACTAACTCAATTCAGTTTTCTGTCTACTTCCTACCCCCTAAGTACGATGACGTGATCATTTTGATCTTATATCCGTTTTTAGGTTATCATCTATTACCTTACTAAATTTCATCAAAATCTGTTCAGCCGTGTTTAGACGTGAAAGAGCAAAAGTCCCAACAAAAACGACTAAAAATCACCAACTCAATTTAGTTATCTGCCTACTGCCTACCCCCTAAGAACGATAGCGTGATTATGTATAGCCTATGACCATTTCTAGGTTTAAATCTATCACCATACCAAATTTCATCAAAATCCGTTCAGCCATTCAGGCGTGAAAGAGTGACAGACAGAGTTACTTTCGCATTTATAATATTAGTATGGATTCGCATTCTTCAACAGTAAGACCAACATCATAGTTCATAGAACGAAGCTCGCACAAACGTCGGAAAACCCAATCCGAAAGAAAAACTCACCACCGCACTGAACAACCCTCCAGCAAGAAAAATAACACAGTAATTTGGGGAATGTATGTCCCTCTCCAAGAAGCAGAGATCTCAGTTCCGCAAAGCTTTTCGAAGCAATAAATGCAAATTAAGGTCTTCTCAGACAACAGCGAGGACGTCTACGCTGAAATAATGCTTTTTCATGGGAAATAGCGGAAGAATTCGTATCATTCAAACCTGAGGACTAAATTAAAACTGTCCTTTCATGCCGGGGGTAACCAGCACCTATACGAATTCAAATTTTTTCATTCTATGCAAAGCGCAGTTGAGCCGGCCTCGAAATAAGGGTTACTTCGAATGGAAATTCGATGAATTTATTGTCCTTTTGGGTAGGTCACTAAGGGTGACTAAGATTCAATTTGGGGATGGTCGAACAAAGGAGAATTAGTGGTACAAATGACTGATTGGTTTCTCGTTTTGACTCCGCTCAAAGAGGGTGTCTGGGTGTCCATGAATAAACATTAGAGGTTTTAGAGGAACGTTTTGATGGTGCCGATCGGAATGAATAGACTAGAGTTCTTGCATTCATTCGAATATTTCGGTCTCGAGTGGTGTAATCGAATTCGAACCCATAATTCCGTATTCTTTACATGAATATTGATTATTCCAGATGTTTTTTGAGAGAAACGACTGAAAAATATCAATCCTTGCCCATTTTAATGGTCGTTTTCTGTTTTTTTAGTGTGACATGTTTTGAGGTATTGAAAATTAGTCACCATTATCTTTGTTTTCTTGGAGTATTCAGTCCCTATCTGTTCAAACTGCGTCTGAGAAAAACACACAAAAGATCATCAGAAGCGATCTCAAATTGGACAGCTTTGAAAAACACAACCCCAATAGGTAATATACTGCACCAACAAAAAGATGACAACACCCAAAGAAATACCTCCTTTTGACAAGGGGTATGTAGATATCGATTGAAATATAATCTAGGAGGATTCTGCATTTCTAGAAAACTTTTAAGGTTTTCATTCCCAGTTTCTGAAACAGAAATAATTAAAAAATATTTAATTAGAATGAAATGCTCCTGCAAAAATCTTTGCACTAATTTTTCAGGAGCAAAATTGTTTTGAAAGAATTGTTGCCTGACATTAAAACTAAAAAAGGAAATAAATAAAAAGGATAATATAACGTTTCGGTGTCGATGTCAAACTCCTTCTTCAGACAAACTTGTAAAATCTTTAGAATTGTGGATTTTTTTGTTTGCAGTCTAACTGACATTGAAAGTTGTCAACCCATAGAGATGTTGATTTATTTAATTTTGAAATTTCCTGATGTAATTTCTTTCTTCAATAAATCAATCCAAATACGATCTATTTCAACAGAACAATTGGCCAAATTATCTACTTCATCTCACAAATATCTCACAATACATGTGGATTCCTTAATTTTCCTTTCATAATTATCAGGTTCCGTCATTAAGATTTTTGTGTTGTTCCAGTTCATCATATGATCTCCGCTATTTGACTATACATGATCAGCGATTTGTGATCTTATAATGTCTGTATTTTTTATGTTCTTCTTATGTTCGCGTTTTCTTATCTCTAAAGGTCTGGACGTCTATCCTGTAATAGATTTTCCACATATACAGGGAATAATGTAAACACAATTTTTTCATTTTTGTGTCTCATTCATTGGTTTCGTTCTGGTTAGAATGGATCTCAAATCATTTTGTGTTTTGAAAACAGTTCTTATGTTGAATTTGGAACCAATTCTTCTCATTTTTTCTGAAAAGCCAGGACTATGAGGAATGACGTTCAACAAATTAGGTTGTTCTTGACGGTTTTCTGTTTGTACCTGATCATCATTGAAATTTTGATTAGATATCTTGCCTTCTAAATTTGAAATTGTTCTTCCTTTAATGAAGGCAATTTCATTATTTCTTATTTCACGTGCAGATTAAATGAAAAAAGGGGTAAGTATAGTCCATTCACGAAAGGTTGAGCAGTTGGTTGGCCATGGAAATTTGGCATATTTCACTGTGTATATTGAAATTTTAGGTTATGTGGTTTATTTTCTTGTCAGATTGATACGCAAAGTTGTCAATATTGCATAGAGTTGTCTGATAACTCGCAAGAGAAAGAGGCCGGTTACATTCGGCAACGTTGACTTCATTTTAGGTTATGACAGCAAATACAGCCAACTTCAGATAAATAAAGAAATGCCTACTATGTGCTCAACTTTTCGTGAACGGACTATAGGTCTAGCTTTTCCTTGAGATACGAGGCATGTTTTTTAAGTAAGTACCGTTTTGGAATTAAAAAAAGACGTGTAAGGATATCGCAATAATTTTATTTTTACATGAAAGCCTGTATCTTAATCTACTTTTCAACATAATTTCCGTGAATATTGACGCACTTGTCATAACGTGGCACCAGTTTTGGATACCCTTCTCATAAATTGTGCCGCCCGACTTGTTAACCACTGTGTCACAAATGTTATGAATTCATTATCGTCTCGCAGACGCTGACCGCCCAGGTGTTTCTTCAAGTGCAGGAACAAATGGTAATCACTAGGTGCCAGATCAGGGCTGTATGGAGGATGATCTAGAGTTTCCCATTTAAAAGATTTGAGGAGATCTTTGGTCCGATTAGCAACATGTGGACGGGCATTGTCATGCAGCAAAACGATACCCTTACTCAAAAGCCACGTCTTACGTTTTGGATTGCACGACTCAGATTGTTCAAAGTCCGTTTTGTCCGTAAACTTCACAGATTTCACGATGAATATCGATCTGTTTTACGCCTTTAGCACTAAGAAATCGTATAACAGCCCGTACTTCACAATCAGCGGGACTCACGATTGTCGGAGGCATCTTAAACACTCAGTAAACAACGTATACAATGAAGAATCAGACTGTAATGGCGTCAGTGCGTAGACAAGAGATGTAGGCAACCAGCGCGCATACGCGGAACGTCGACCGTAGCGCTACGGCAGCGGAATCGCAAAACGGTACTTACTTAAAAAACATGTCTCGTAGTAAAGATCCAGCTTTTGTGTATATCATATCACCTATTTCATGAATTCGTTGTCTTGGAGTATTCACTCCCCATTTTCTCAAACTGCGTCTGAGGAAAACCACACAAAAGACCATCTCAAACAATTAGACGGACTCGAAAAAACACACCCCAATTTGTACATAAAATAATTCGAAAATTTCCAGTCGGGCAAACCCAGTTTCAATTATGTCGGCTGTGTGTCTGAGATCATCACAGCAAATTGTCCTAATCAAACACACCCTGGCTAGACGCTGCTCGTTATGTACCTTGGGGTCTACTACCCCTGTATTATCAGGGTTTGAAGAATTCGATTTCGTCAAAAATCAGTTTGCTCTCTTTCCACTGCGCAGCATATTGAACAGCTTTCATACGGAATCTCTACTATCGTTACGCTCCGAGAATTTTCAGCGTTAAATTTCTACTCGTGGTTTAAGAAATTATGAGGGGAGTTAGGGTGGTATGCCTGCATTGTGCTGATATACAGTGTTCGGCTTTTTCAACCGATTATTTCAGTGCTGAATTGTTGTTAATTGATTTAATGCTTTTGCAATTATTTGAAGATATAAAATAGTATTTTTACTCTTTAAGGATCCTTCCTCTGCAGTTTTCTCAAATTCGACAAGTTTTTGATACATCAGTAATCGAAGATTGTTTTGAGCGCTCGTTCTACTTAAACGAGTGCCTGATCGTTTTGGTCCAAATGTCTACATTTTGAGCCGAAAAATGGTCTCAAACGATTGGGTTAGACTCCCTGATGACGAATCCGTGGTCAAATCATCTTGTGTTTTGAAAATAATTCTTATGTTGAATTTGGAACCAATTCTTCTTATTTTTTCTGAAAGACCAGGAATATAAGAAACGACGTTCAACAAATTTAATTTAAACATTCGTTTATTGTTGCCTTAACAAATTTTCTCCTTCAAACCTTAAATCAACCCTGAAAATTTAGAGTTTCAAAGTTTCTATCCATGATTCATGACGAACTGCCAGAATTTACTAAACAGTTTGACAATCCCAACTGTCAAACCATAGACCGTCAAATCTTCCCATGCAGCTGAAAAACACTGCAAATTAACTGATAAACAAGAGTGTTGAAGCGACGGATTACTAGTCTATTCTTTTCTCGAACTTTTTCCGCTCACAGTTTATGCAAGACGTATGTTTGATAACAATGAGTTATGCTGAAACAGTGTATATACCCTGAATTCGCTAACGTACTGGAATACGACGACAAATGGGGTGTTTCACGGACGATACAATGGTCGCTTGTTCGTGGAAGGCGTTCATTACTACAGAAGCGAACAATGTCATTGCATTGTGAGTGAAACTCCAGAATCTTTCAATTAAAATTACCAACAGTTATTAGGTCCGAATAGTTTCAATGCGGAAAATGCAAATGAAATAGATAAGAAGTGCATCATATTCATCGATTAAAATCAACAAATGTCACATTCATTTTTCTGAGCATAGCCTCTTTTACGATCAAAGAACCTACAAGGGCTATTGATTTAATTTTTATTCACGAATTGAACTGACATGTTCCAATCTTTAACTAACTCTGAAAATTTCAATTATTGAAATTGATCATTTTGAAAGCTATAATGTTGTTTCTTGCTTTTTCGCATCATCTTCAACATTGCTTGAAGATCTTAATGATAGTTTTAGTAATTGAATGAAAAATGCTATTTTACCTATCATGAATATCCTTTGAGAAATTACCTTTTCTCCTATGCAATATTAATCAATACTGCATATGAATATATTACTCCATGCACTCAGTAGATTATGCATATAACATCATTTAAATTATAAAACCAATAATCTTGGTGATTTTCATAATGTATCTACTTTAATCGGCATAAGATCGAAATGAATGAATCATAGATTGTTTTCAAGTTATCATGTTATTAAGATTGTATGTATTTTATCCACAACTCTTCAATTCCATTATGACAATGGACTGTAAATGTTAATAACTCTGATCATAAATTAATAACCATAAGACCTGTGGGTTAATCGACATAACAATTTTATCATCAATTAATTATTTTTCATTCGTTCGAAATAGAAGGAACTGATATTAATTCATGGAGTGAATGGATGAGCTATATATTTAGCTTATGCAGCAATAGAAAGGTTAATATGGTAATACATTTAACAACACTTTTATTGCATCTTGATGTAGTCATTAAATTAATATGAGAATGAACAGCTGAATTTAGAAGTTTAATATCTCATCGACAGATCTCCTTGATGTAACTGAAGTTAAACAGAGTGTTGTCCATATCAAACAAATATTACAAAATATAAATGGAATGGAATTCATATTTTTGCAAGTATAGAGAAACAGCTGCCCAATGAAGTTATAAACACTTGTGCAAACTATTTCAAATAGAAGAAGAAGCGAGAATGAAAATAAAAAAATTTTCAATTACTGATTCATCAAAAATTTAAGAAAGCCCTGAGCAGAAGCTTTCGAGCGCTCGTTCTTTGGTGGAGCAATAAGACTATTACCTCAAAATTTTATATGGGATTTGAGATTGAATCCAAATATATAATCTCAGCACAATCGGACGTATATTCTGAATATTATTCAAAACATGCAAAAATAAATAGTTATAAAATTTTATTCTATGGTTCTGATCCCATTGAAATTTTGCATGAACATTCAGTATAGTAGTTTTCATTCTCCAAATAAATTTCAGTCGAATCGGATATTCTGTTATGGAAATATAGAGATTCTTCTTTCAATATTACCACTGAGTTTTCTATGATTCTTTTAACCCTATGGCACAAAATTTTGGATGAACATTCAGAATATCGATCTCCATTCACAAAAAACATTCCAACGAATCGGATTTTTTTCAATGGAAATATGAAGTTTTTTTCCTATATTCCAATTGAACTTTCTATGGTTCTGTTTACACTATGATTACAATATTTTGCATGAGGATTGTTACCAGCATCTTGCATTTGTCCGTAGCATTTCATTCCGATATAGGTTCCGTTTTATCTGAGATATCTAGGAACAAAAATTTTGAATGGCTATATTTTATGAAAGACCCTGTACGATTTGGCTCATTAACGAACTTAACCGAGCCATTTGCAACCCGAACTCATCCTGAAAATTTCAAGTCTCTAGGACAATCCCTTCGAAAGTAAATGAGAAAACACACAATTCCGAAGAAGTTTGTCTGAAGAAGGTGTTTGATATAGACACCGAAACGTTACATTATCCTTTTCATTTATTTCCCTTATTAGTTTTTTAGAAATAACGAAAGGTTTTCTCCTTGTGCCACTTCATCAATATACTGAGTTTGTGGGTGATTTTCATTTCTACCGATCTCCAATAACTATAGTGAATAAACACATTCACAGACTTTTATCGAAATACTGATGAAGTAGTATTTTGTTGATGGCATTACTAGTATCTTTCTTCAGAATAACCTTAGACAAAATTTAGTGAAGGGATATCGTCATAATTCAATTATATAAAATTTGTGATGCTGACCTCCCATATCAATATTAGACCTCATATTTTTATAGTTACGAAATGGAAAGCTACAAATATCAGTTGCAGAAAAATATAATATCTGCCAAGAGAAAAGATAAGGACACTCCCAATCCTAATGACACCCTTCAATAATTCCGAGAGACTGATCTTGTTTGTTTTAGGTAAAGCTTATGTATTTTTATCCTGCGGGAACCAGCTGTATTTAAGGAGAGCTTATTTGTTCAGCATCAGCTTCGACATATCATAAATCTCAGAAAGATCCATTTATTTCTTCAATAGAATTTATGAGGTTTGAACCAATCAGAGAGAGTATTGAAATCGATGTTTCTCGATAAGAATAAAAGTTTTCTAAATTGACGCATCTATTATAAAGGAGAACAAATTTCATTTTTAATTTGCGTACCGAGATGTGTTTTTTTTATCTTTTTCCTCATTTCTGAATGACATAATAAAAAAGGTATGATCCTGGGGAAAAAAAATTCAAAAGCGCTGCGACGCCTGGTGTCTTAATTATTTTCTTTGACGTTTACGCACTTCTCAAGTCAATTCGAATCTAAGGTTTGCTAACAAAATTTCGTGACGAAAAATAGAAAAAAATACAAAAAAAGATGAAAAATCTCATTCTTGGTCAGTTTTTTACTTATTACTCAAAAACTTTCAACTTTTCGTGAAGAACCTTTCCATACAAAATGAAAGTACATAATATTTCCTACAAATGTACTACAACAGCTTGTTCTCGACAACCTGTTCTAACTTAAACTGAAGTTTAAAATGAGGTTTTTTCTATTACTCAATAAATGAAAAAATTGAATTCTATGCTTCAGTCTCGATTCACACAAAAAATCACTCGAATCGGATATCTTGTTGTGGAAATACAAATATTCTTCTTTTCAATATTCCAATTGAATTGTCCTCAATATCTCAGATAATACGAAACCAATCGAAATGAAATGTTGCGACCAAATGCAAAATGCTCATAATAAGCCTTATGCAAAATGTGTGACCATAGTATGAACAGAACTATAGAAAATTCAATTAAAATATTGAAGATATGTTTTCCATCTTATTAATTGGAGCATGTGCATGTGCATGTAGCACAGTTCGATTAAACCAATTTTGGAGTAGACACGAAATCTTTCATTTATTCGGAATAAAATATTGAAAACAAGATATCCGATTCGAGTGAAATTTTTTTTGTGAATCAAGACTGATATACTAAATGTTCATGCACAATTTCAAGAGGATCGCATCATCGGAATTTATTTTTTTTTTCATTCATTGAGTTATATAAAATACCTCAATCCAACTATAATTTGAGCCAGAATAGATTGTCGCAGAACTAGCTGTAGTAGTACAATTTGTAGGAAATTTTATGCACTTTCATTTTGTATGGAAAGGTTTTCCACGAAAAGTTTCCGAGTAATGACATTTTATTTTTTTTGTATTTTGTTTTATGTTCCGTCACGAAATTTTGATAGCGAACCTCAAATTCGGATTTAGCACCCCAAAAACATAAAAAATTAAAGAAATCAACACTACCCCAAAATTTCCAGCTGAAAGCACAATTCTACTACATTAAGATTATTGTGAATAAAAGAGTTCTTCAAAATACATATAATCAATAAATGTCAATTATAAAAAACATGTATTTATGAAAAATAATTTTTTTCAAGGGCGCATTTTGAAATTTCACCACAGGCGCTACAATCTAGTTCAGGCTCTAATACTCAACGTCCTACACCTTCCCCGAACCGCCACCCGCCCCTGCGTACACTCCCGATCAAAACCACCAGTCATCCAGCAATCTGGATTACCCCGCTCCCACTTACCCCTAACTTGACGCGGAACGATGGACTTGGCAGGGGATGTTCAAAACTCGCAAAGGTAGTTTATACGCCTGCAACTTATCCCGTTTAAAACGGCGGGAAGAGCTCATCATGGGGCGTATAAGCGTCCCTCAGGCTCTCGCACCTGTGTCCTCCATCGTTGGATTACTAATGGTAATTAATAATCCCCCCACATCGTACAAATAACTATATCATTAATCACTGTTAGTCAGGCCCACGCTTATGGAAATCTATTCTTCGGCATGAAGCAAACAGATTGTACCGCTTATTTATATGAAAAAGGGTGGATATTTGGAATAAAGAGAGGGAAGAGTGTCAGGTCGATGCATCATCCATGGGGCGCTGGGTTGGATACGATCGTTAAGCTCAGGTGAAGAGGATCTGAAAGCTTGGGGGAACACAAATCTTTGTGCTAAATCATTCATTTCTGTTAACAAGGCGAAAATGAATAATTTGAATATAATTTGGGCTCTTTCTATCATTTTGCATCTTCTGATCACTTTACATAGAGTTGGAAAATGAAGGAAATCATAGGAATGAATATACTGACTATAACCTCAAAGAAAATACCGTAAAATGCTATACAGATGGTTCCAAAACCTCTACAGCAGCTGACGCTGGGATATATAGGCCAAGTACCAGTGTGCACTGTCGCTAGGCTCCTGTATGAGCGTCTTTCGAGCGGAAATATTAGCTATTGAAAGATATATAGATATAATTCTAGAAAGAATCTATCAGAAGTGCGATATAGCAATACACTCAGTTAGCAAACTGCTATTAAAGCACTGAGCTCCTACGTCATCGACTCAAAAATGATCTAGGAGTGCCGGAACAAAGTTAGTAGGCAAGAAAAATAAGGTCTTTGTAACCTGGGATCCCGGACATTTGGGAATCAAAGGAAACGAAGAGGCCAATACTTGCCAAAGAGGGCGCACGAATGTCACTCATTGGCCCAGAACCCATCTGTGGTATAGGTAAATGTACTTATAAGAAGGAGTTTCTGGAGAAGCCGAAAACTGAAAAGGAGAAACTCTGGAGGAATCTCCCAGGAATGGACCATTCCACTAAGTTCCTTCGGAACTTTGAAAGATCAAGATCCAAAAGATATCTGGATCGTGGTAAGAAACAATTGCACCTCCTCACTAGCTTTCTTACAGGACGCTGTCGCCTCAGAAAGCATCTGTTGAGATGGGATTATCGGACACTGACGAGTGTAGGTTCTCTGGGACAATTTCAAGTTAGAACTTTTATTTTTTCACCAAAATTTCTTCGTATTTTTAATGGAGGTAAAGCTGTTCGCGTCCGTGATATAACATCACACGTGCCTCCGGGGTAATGCTGAATGAACAGCAATAAAGAATACCAGACTGTCTTCGGATCTCCTGGTGAACACACTGCCATTTCAAAAATGCCTAATACGACCAACTCAAGGCTCTTCTAACACAAGAGCCACTCAATAATCGGACCTATGGGTATACCAGATCAACATTGAAAGTGTATGAGCTGCAGTAAAAGTGAATACAATATTGGAAGACTCCTTATAAATATATGAAACTCACACAGCAGACTCAAGTGGTACAATTAGATCCTTATTGTTAGAATATGGCAATGTGTAAATTCGTACGAATATATATATATATATATATATACCTAGTCATAGAATGCTTTGCCATTGCCGGCCTAAGGGAGAATGCCTTGGGCGAGAACCTTGTAAGAGTGAGGAACTAGCCTCATTGAAGCCTTCACAGATATTGGATTTCATCAGATCTCTGGAACTGGAAGGCAAGCTGTAAAGTGTGAGATCAGAACAGCTGTAAGGGGGCACAATAAATCTTGACGTCACAGTGAACTGTAAATCCTTTTTAAAATATAACTATAACTACAGCTAACAAGGCGAAAATGAATAGCTGAAATATAATTTGGGCTCTCTCTATCGCTTTTGCCTCTTTTGATCAACTTACATAGAGTTTACCATGGAAAATGACGGATTTGAACATTAATGGCCCATTTTAATGCTCAATTTATGCTATATTTTAATTTGCAATCCTTTGGCAACCGTACACAAAGTGTTCAGAAGCACTACGAGAAATGTCAAAACTCTACTGGAACATAGAGAAATTCCATTATGCATGTCAAATGTATGTGCAAAATGAGAATGTATTTCAATCACGAATTCATACACAATTCATGTTCAGATCGTCGGAAAAATCTTGTAATCAACTCGGTTAATAATCAAGCGACTAATGGTCTCGAACTATTAACGCGTTCGCTCCGCTCACGCATTGAAATATCTTGACCATTAGTCTCTGTCTTTAATAACCTAGTTGATTAATTAACTATTCCGCCAACCCCAAAATAAAAGGTGATTTAATGTGTAGGAATTTGATCATTAATGATGCATTTTAATGCTTAATTTATGCTACTTAATGTGCAATCCTCATGGCAACTGTTCACAAAGTATTCAGAAGCATTACGAGAAATGTCAAAATCTACTGGAACATAGATACATAGAAATTTCATTATGTCAAATGTAAGTCTTGTACAAAATGGTAATGTATTTCAATCAAGAATTCATACACAATTTATATTGAGATCGTCGAAAAAATTTTCTAATCAACTCGGTTATTAATCGAGCGACTAATGGACTCCAACTATTGAAATATCTTGACCATTAGTCGCTGTCTCTAATAATCTAGTTGATTAAATAACTATTATTACTTGTAAAATTCCATATTATTGAGCACCAAGTCAATCGTGCCTACATTTCGAGAAAAGTTTTAATGAACAAACCCCATCAGGTGCATGCGTATATTTTTGTGTATCTTTCGGTATAAATTCCGTCCAACATCCCCTATTATTAGCTAGCTACTCCCCCATGTAACCCAGATGTAAACAGTGCAGCCTATTATGCTTTTAAAATTATCGATACTCCTAAATCCCGTTAGATTAGTCTTGAGCAAGGGGAATGTTCTCCTTGGAACTTGGGCGGTTAATGGAATCTCATTTTAAAAGAGAAACAAAGTAAGAGGGAAATGAGAAAAAATCCCAAATTGCGAACGACAAATTCCTTCAGTCTTCATAACAGAAGAGCGGTGGAGGTTTTTTCGTAAAAATTCAAATTAATTTAGAAGCATATATTTGCTTCATTTAGGAGATCCGAAGCGCCCGCTATGTTTCACTTAAAATATAATTCTCGTACTCTCATTTGAGAATCCAGGATTATGAGAAACACTAATGTACCCAACTTTGCTTTGAAAAATAATGAATTAATTTTTTCCTATAGAACTACGGTATATCATTTTTGTGGACGGAGAGTGAGCAGAATTAATGAGTTTGAAATGAATACAGCTTCACAATTTGTATTTTGGAGATGCTAGCCTGTTCATTTCGTTATCAGGTGAATTTATTTTTGATATTCAGTTGATTCTCTGGATAATTGTCATTAGGTACAAATATGTTGTTGTAGCACTCTTGACTTTTTCTTATTGATTATGAAGGATTTCACACTCATTTCAATATCAAAATTTCATTTCTTCATTTTCCACTTATGTTTTGGTATATTTCTCCTGAAACTTTCAAAGACAGCTTCAAAGCAACTCGTGGTGACAAGGTTTCCCACTAGACACATTTATTTCCGAAGCAGAACTTCACTGTACAAATTTTTTTCTAAAATTTCAGTGGTTAAGAAAGGTACCCGTTGTTACGGACTTTCTGGGAAATACTGTGAATTGCAATCACAAAATTGCTCAGACTCAGAGGAACTGAAACTTGTTCTGTATTATCATTTTCGATAAAAGTCGACATATTATTTATATTTCAAAGCCAAAATGTTATCAAAAACTGTGAATGGAATGCATAGATATATGTACATGAGAAACAGACGCGGATACAGGCCCGACTTTTGGGAGGGCAACTTTTAGATATTAAAAATCAAAACGGATTGGTATTTCAGGCAATTTCAAATTGATTAAATTGAGTAGCTCCCAATCGAAACAGCATTCAGAAATTCGGAAGAATTCAATTTTTGCCTGTCCTGTAATTATTTTACCCTCAGTATGTCAGCAAAATTTAAGGTGGGCGAGGGCCATCTGGGGGATGAGGGCGTTTCACCCCTAGATCCGCGCTCAGAAGATGATTTAATTCTGAATGTTTCTTCTGAATACCAGAATAGCGCCATATAGTACAATATTTCAGGAAGACTTGAAGTGAGTAGACGCAACAAGAATAAAAATCCCAAAAATATTTGCTTCATTCAGAAATGCACGACAACTTAACCCCTCAAATGCAAAAAAAACATCATCCAGAGTTCACTGAAGAGTAAAATGTTATCATTTTCCACATTTATCGGGACCATTCCACTACTGGAAACGAATCGATAGAAAACAGGACATAATAATCTCCACTGTATGTATGATACTCAATTTTATGCAGAGTGTCACCATTTTCCAGAACATGCCCACTCAAAAACATAATGGTGATTTCGATCAGTAAATAATTGTTTATCTATGGATATCAGCTATTCCATGATAGAATGTCCCATTAGGATTGGCCAGCACTTGTGACTGTCACACAATGGTTAACGATATTACAAAGCGATGTGATTATTCTCCCATATAGGCGGACGCACTCAAAAACTCCCAGCTCTGACCTATATTGTGGCATCTGAATTACAGACATCAGAGGGATACGCTTGGTTGTATACATTTATGAAGATACAAACGATGTGAAATTAGCTTTTAGCGTTTTTACGATCCAGGTTTACCCGGAAGGATTGGTCAATATGAAAATATTACCTGTAATAACTCATACGAATATGACAAATTTCGTGCTCATGGTTTATGTTTCTACTTTAATTTTGGACGATTCAAGAATGATGGCACTTGTAAATTTATGGTAATTTTATATCATGAAATACTGGGTGAATCTTCATGCTGAATGTTTATTGAGTAATAGAAAGTTTGCATATAAGCTCACAGCTTTTCAGGGTGGAAATGGGTAAATATACACCTTTGAATTCAGGTTTATCTGAGGAACAATTGATGAATCAACCATGGTATAACGAAAATTATTCTCAGTGAGACAGATTTCCAATAACTGTAATATAATTTGGTCTATTTCCATTATTTGCTCCTCTATTATCCACCTTAGGAACATGGAGAAATGATATGCCCTTTAGAAGTTTGTATTGAAGAATATAAACAATTAGATCGACAGAAAGTAATAAATAAAATTACCAGTAATACTTTCAGCACAAGAACTAACATTAAATCCTTCAGTATGAATAACTTTCAACATGAATGCATTTGAATTTGAATTGAATTATTTATCGAATGGATTTTTTCACATTATGTTCTCTAGTAATAATTTCATTCTTCGTTGTTGAATGGTCGTGCTTTTCTTAATTGGTCATCACGTTTTGTGGTTCCGCAAATACATTTTCCTTCGCTGTTGCAGTGTCCACCACCTAAATGACCTATTTCCAGGCATCTTATTCCACAATCAAAGTCTACACATGTTGATTCTCTCAGAATTCTTATAATGGAACCTGTAATGAAAATAATTTGTTGTGAGCTGATTGAAATTCGAATATTTTCAGATAAAAATGAAATAATAACATAATATTTCTGATCAAATTTTCACAGAAAAAGTGCTATCAATTTCTTAGAAAATGTATTCTGAAATTTAACTGGAAAAAATCATGTTCGCAAAGACAATGTTTGCTTTAGGATTTAAATTTGTTGAAAAAATTAATTTCTACGAGAACAGAAATTATTTTGGATATGAATATAACTTTTCTAAAAAATTTTTTAGGTTTTCACTCCCTCTGAAACAGAAATAATTGAAAAAATATATAGACACCGAAACGTCACATTATCCTTCTCATTTATTTCTTTTTTTTTAGTTTTACTGTTAGGTAACAATTTTTTCAAAATCAATTTCCTCCTGACATATAAGTGCAAAGATTTTCGCAGGAGCACTTCATCTTAATTAAATTTTTTTTAATTATTTCTGTTTCAGAGACTGGGAGTGAAAACCTATAAAGTTTTTCAGAATACCTCATTTATGTTACAAAGATCAAACTTTTCCATAAAAATATTTATTTACAATTAGAATTTTGTCTGAAAATTCTTGTCACTATATCTTTCGTTATATCTGATTGCAAAGATATTTCAATAAATATTAAGATCATACCTTCATCGTTTTTTGCTTCTTCAAACCAAAAGCCCGAAGATGCTTCAATCGAAAAAATTATAACTACTATAGCTATTGAAACACACTTCATGTTGTATCCAGCTTCGCTTCTTGAATCGTACACTAGAAAATTCTGCCCGATCAATTTTTCTATTAGTTAATAGTTCAGATTTTGATATGAAGAAATACATAATAATATACAAGTGAAGACCTAATGAGTCCAAATTTGTTTTGAAAACTGGTCTAAACAATAATAGGAAAAATTGCTGAGATTGTTCCGCGTTGACTTAGTTTATGAACGCTCATATAACTGCCTTTCTTTTGGAACTATTTATTTGGATATTTTTTAACAGAACATGAAAATTTTTTGAAAAATCGAATATGTTTTGATAATTTCCTGTAGCATTAGGTGAATTCTTGCTGCTTTGAAAATGAGTCGAGATATATTACCATTTTAAACATTCATCAATGGGTAAATAAACAATTCATAACATAGTGATATATTTCTAGAAATAATAGGAGATTACTGCTGCATTTTATTCCGTGAACGTTAATTAAAATCGTAATGTTTTCGTTCATTTGGGTACAAGATCAAGTTCGTTGAATTTCCTAGTTTAAAATTATCAATAATTGCAAATTTTTTCGATAGTATTTGAGGAAATGTGCGGGAGAAGAAATCCGAAGTATCGGACTATTTTGAGTTGTTTCCATTTATTTTTGTGCGCTCATTTCTAAGGAAACAGCGGGGGTGATCAGTTGACGCCATCGTTCCCTCGAGCTCTAGATCTACAGGGTGTTCCTGAACTGATGTGAAAGATTTGAGGTGATGATTCCTGAGATTTTTTGATGACTATTTGCCTCGTCGTAATTTGCACCAATCAGAAACGCGCAATTTTGAATTACAAATGGTTTCTAGGTGGAAAAACTGTTTGGCAGGACCTGTCAGCAGTTTATTCGCGTTAACCCTCGGCAAAACTTCACAGTTGTTGTCACTCAGGAAATAGTCTTGTCAAATACCATTCGGGCATCTAATTTTTCCTGTGAAAAAAATCTAAAAAACACATTGCAAAGTAATATTCTTTGACAAAAAGCATTCGTGCAGGTGCGAAAATCCTCGACTCGGATTTTTGTTGCCACCAGCACTCATGCTTCTTGTCAAAATATTACTAAGCAAAGTGTTTTTTCTATTCTTTTCGGAAAAATTAGATGCCTTTATGATATTACTTACGAAAAAAAGATCCTGTGAATATAGGTCTGGAAATTCATTGTTTCCAAGAGAGAGGGTGTTGAAATTTTACTTGAAAACTGACTACAAGGAGTGGTTTATTTCAAACAAACAATTATTTTCGAATTTTTCGTTCAATTTGTGACGAAAAATCTTTTCTGTCTTTTTTTCATGTTTTTGGGGATCGAACACTTTATGTTGTAGAGATGCCACGTAGGTTCAATTTTTTTTACATACAAACTGTGCCTACACAAAAAAGGGCAAAAGAGTTTTTTTTCACAAATCGGACGAAGAATTCAAAAATAATTATAAGTTCAAAATATTTCATTGGCCTACCATTTTTTAAGTGAAATTGTTATACCCTATACTTCGGAAACAATACACCCTGCAAAATAGGATAGAATAGTTTTTGATAGATTGAGCAGTGAACAATACTCCTTGTATAATGAGAAAGAATCTTAGTTCATAGATCAATCAGTGAACATTATAGATTTACTCGGTGTTGGAATAGCTCTCTCCGGTTGATCAACTGACGTAATTGTTCTCTAGATCGATAGATATAGAAAGCGATAGATACCTAGGTTCTGTAATAGTATATTATGCAACGAGCGTATGATAATAGCTATTATTCACGAAGCGAAGTTTAGGCCACGAGCCGTAGGAGAGTGGCCCAAATCACCGAGTGAATAACAGCCATTATACGCGAGTAGCATTATATACTTTATTCACGACTACTGAATATATTTCTGGAAGATTTTAACATTTGGCGATCGCTACAAGACACTTCTATGACAAGCGTAAAAAGTCAAGTTGACACATGAGACATTTTTGGTCATTGTATATTTGATAGTAATGCTTTAATTGATATAATAAAAGTAGATTTAGCCCTCGATTGACAAGGTATACCTACCTATATTTTTTAGTGGGAGTACTTCAAAATGCTGAAGAAATATCAATTTAAAGAATATTATATCAAAGCTAAATCAATGAAGCGTCTGACAGCAGTGATTAATATCACAGTATTCCCTTGTGATTAATAGGTATTTTTATGGCCTAACACAGGGACGTACAATGGTCGGATTTTAAAATAGTCTTGGATAAAATATATTATGCCTCCGAGAAAGAAGTTAACTTTTTCCTCTGAGTATTATGCTTTATTGTTCGATTTAACAGAAATTTTATGAGACTCTATATCGAAAATCGAAAGAATTTGTGAAATAATATCATGTATAGCAACTTTTCCGATACCGCTTCGATGATCAAAATATGCTTATAACAACATTCGCACCCAATTCTTCCGCGAATCCAATATATTATCTCGACTCCCATCTATACCACAACCACAAATCGCCAAGACTACCAACGCCGTCTGCGGCGCCTTATTCAATTCCCGAAACTGCGCCGAATGTAAATTTCTCGTCTGCAGATCCAGACACATATTCAACATTTTATCACGGGTAGTTAAACATTGATAACCAATTTCCTCACGTACTGCAGCAAACACAAATTTGTTTACAAGCAATATAAAATCAATAAAACGGCCTGCGAAAGTTTCGGCGAACGTTGCTATTAATATTCAACAAGTAAAAAAGAGGGAAGGAAGAGGGAGCGGAGACTCCTCGACGGTACGACGGGATAACTTTGTTACCCATACAGGCCGGCAATTTTTGTCCAAAGGAAAAAGAGGCTTTTCACAGAAAGAAGAGGCGGTATAGTTTCCGTTTGCATTATACAGATCTGGGAACAAGGAAGAACTTTGATGTGTCACACACCCTTTCAGTGGGGTGAAATCATATGGTTCTGATAGAAAATGCGTTGAATGTGCATGATGTAACATGAAAAACATTTAGGATGGCTTTTTTCACAGAAAGCGGTGTAATTTCATACAGGAAGCAGACAAGGGTTGGCCTTTTGCAGTTGTACTTCCTTCAAAATGATGCAATGAGTGAATACACAAACAGGCATATCTGGGCACATATTTCTATGTCAGAATTCTATTCATCGTATTGAGGACCATAACTATAACTACTTTTTTTCTTTTTAAGAATGCGGCTGTGTACCAGACGAGATGGTTTTCGCAAAGTCAATCTAACTCCCCACACTTTCTTGGCGATCACCAGATCCCCTATGATTACAACGTGATTGAAAAAATCTCTCGGTAGTTTGAAGAGTTCGTCAGTGAGTAATTTCGAAGAGCTCCCATGTGCTCGCCTAGACCCTGTGTGATTCATTCTGACTGCAATCATAATACCTTATCTCTCGCATATACCCTATTCGAAGCATGGTTTAGTGAAACTTCTACTGCAGTTGTAAGGATTGGTTACAGTATACAGGGTTTTACATAAAAGTATTTCACAACTTGAGGGGGCGAATCTACAAGTGAAAAGGAGACATGGCTCCGGAAAAGAAAACAACCTGTAGATTCTAGTTAAGATTCAGGACTTGCAATGATGGAGACTGTTGAAAATAGCTCGCATTCCAAATTTGTACTGAATATCTCAAAAACTGCAGGAGTTTTGAAGAAAAAACCAATTTTTTTTGGAAATTTCAACACCCTGTAGCTCCGTAACGAAGCTTTTGCGGACCCGTGTTAATATGGACTTTTTTCTCGAAATTATACGTAGATATCCCCTTAAGCTGTGACATATTATTATGTATGGTACTCAAAAGGAGAAAAGAACAGCAGAAAAGGTTAAATTCAGGTTTTTTAGTAGAACTTTGTTACCCATACAGGCCGGCAATTTTTGTCCAAAGGAAAAGAGGATTTTCACAGAAAGAAGAGGCGGTATAGTTTCCGTTTGCATTATACAGATCTGGGAACAAGGAAGAACTTTGATGTGTCACACACCCTTTCAGTGGGGTGAAGTCCAAATAACCTATCCACTTTCTTTGCGATAACCTATGATCACAATGTAATTGGCATCAAGGTCAAAATCCATTGACAATGAATATGTCGGTTGTGCTAGAAGTTGAGCAGTAAGTTATTTCAAAATACCCCCATGTATTTCACTAAACCCTGACGGATGATGCATTCTGAGGGCAATCGTTTGTTCTTTTTCTTCACATAATATGTGCAATGAACTGAATTTCTATAAAACTTCTACTGCAGTTGTGAGGTTTGTGTATTTCGTATATTTAACACGAAAAAAGAAAACAGAAGAGGGTTAAACTCAGATTTTTCGGCATTATGACGGTTCAACTTTGTTACCCATACAGGCCGGCAATTTTTGTCCAAAGGAAAAGAGGCTTTTCACAGAAAGAAGAGGCGGTATAGTTTCCGTTTGCATTATACAGATCTGGGAACAAGGAAGAACTTTGATGTGTCACACACCCTTTCAGTGGGGTGAAAATCGTGAAATCATATGGGGTAAATGTGGCTGTGGATGCATGATGTAACATGAAAAACATTTTAGGATGCCTTTTTCTACAGGAAAGAGAAAATTTCATACTGATAAAAGACACAAGGGTTGGTTTATTGCAGTTGTCCTCTAACAATAATGCCAAAGAGTTATTACACATACAGACGGTTTTGGGCATCTTTTCATGGCCAGAATTTCGTTCATTGTACCTAGAACCATTATGCCATGCCTTCTTCCATCTTTTTTCTTTCTTTCTTTGTTTTCCATCTGCATACCAAAGTAGCAGTATAACGGTTCAAGTTTCTTACCCATACAGGCCGGCAATTTTTGTCCAAAGGAAAAGAGGCTTTTCGCAGAAAGAAGAGGCGGTATAGTTTCCGTTTGCATTATACAGATCTGGGAACAAGGAAGAACTTTGATGTGTCACACACCCTTTCAGTGGGGTGAAATCATATGGTTCTGATGGAAAATGCGTTGAATATGCATGATGTAACATGAGAAAAATTTTAGGATGGCTTTTTTCACAGAAAGCGGTGTAATTTCATACAGGAAGCAGACAAGGGTTGGCCTATTGCAGTTGTTCTTCCTTCAAAATTATGCAATGAGTGAATTCACAAACAGGCATATCTGGGCACATATTTCTATGTCAGAATTCTGTTCATCGTATTGAGGACCATAACTATAACTACTTTTTTCTTTTTAAGAATGCGGCTGTGTACCAGACGAGATGGTATTCGCAAAGTCAATCTAACTCTCCACATTTTCTTAGCGATCACCAGATCCCCTATGATTACAACGTGATTGAAAGAATTTCTCGGTAGTTTAGAGAGTTCATTAGTGAGTAATTCAAAGTGCTTCCATGTGCTCGCCTAGACCCTGTGTGATTCATTTTGACTGCAATCATAACACCCTATCACTCGCATATACCCTATTTGAAGCAGGGTTCAGTGAAACTTATACTGCAGGATACTGAAGGTCTGTACGATGCATTCTGAGGGCATCATTGGTGCTTTTTCTTCACATTATATGTACAACGAAGTGAATTTCAATAAAACTTCTACTGCAGCTGTAAGGTTTGTGTACTTCGTATATTTAACACGAAAAAAAACAGAAGAGGGTTAAACTCAGATTTTTTGGCAGTATGACGGTTCTACTTAGAGGAGAAAAGGCTTTTCATAGAAAAAAAGGCGGCATAGTTTCCGTTTGCATTATACAGATCTGGGAACAAGGAAGAACTTTGATGTGTCGCACACCCTTTCAGTGGGGTGAATTCATATGGTTTTAATGGAAAAATGCGGGTAAATGTGGCTGTGGATGCATGATAAAACATGAGAAGCATTTTGTGATGTTTTTTTCACAGAGAGCGAGGGAATTTCATAGTGGTAGTAGAGACAAGGGTTGCTCTATTGTAGTTGTACTCTGTAAATAATGCAGATAATGATTACACATATAGACAGATACGGTCACATCTTTTTATGGTCAGAAATTTGTTAATTTTATTCAAGGACCATAGATGTCGTTGCCTTCTCCTTTCTTCCTTAGTAATCCAGCTCATCTAGTAGATAAGTCTGTTTTCAGAAAGTCTTATTAACCTCCAAACTTTATTGGTGATCACCTATCATCAAGGTCATATTCAATTGGTCTAAAATGTGTCGGTTGTGCAAGAATTTCAGCAGTAAGTTATTTCAAAATACTCCGATGTATTTCACTAAACCCTGAAGGTCTGTATGATGCATTCTGAGTCATCAGTTCTTTTTTTTCGCAGTATGTGCAACGAGTTGAATTTTATAAAACTGCAACTGTGAGGATTATTTACTGCGTATATCCAAAAAGAAAAAAAAAGTAACCAGAAGAGGGTTAACCTAAGATTTTTCGGTAATTTTATAGTTTGTTTTGAGAGATTTAAATGACTTTTTATGCTTTATGTTATACCAATTTAAAATTTCTCGAAATTTTTGAATACTTCTTACTTATAATGTTCACCAAATTGTGAGTTAAATTTTCAAAAGAGTAGTTTTTCATTTCATTTCAATAGAAATTCATGAAATATTTCCACAAATATTCTTCAGTGATTTTTGCTGAGAAAACTGTAAGTTGGCAGTTTAAGTTTTCAGAATTGACCGATAATAGAAATCCGTGGCTTACTGACTTGAGAATTTCGAGTTCAAATAGCTATTTATGATATGATATGAAAAAGTTTGTGGAATGAGCGTAGCGAATTGAACAATTTCACGAACAAAATAAAATCACTTTTAACGCAAATACCATACAATGTTTTTTGTACAACTGCCCTATTTTGATAATGAAATGGGCGAATTTGAAATGACAATAAACTTCTAAATGATACGAGTGTTAAAAGTGACGTTAATTAACGTGGAAGCGTGTTAAAAATATGTTTTCTGCCGACCTCGAAATAAAAGGTGATTTGAATGTGTACGAAATTGAGCATTAATGACCCATTTTTATGCTCAATTTTTTATCCATTTCAATGTGCAATCCTCACTGGAACATAGAAACATAGAAATTCCATATTGTCAAATGTATGTCTTGTGCAAAATTAGAATGTATTTCAATCAAGAATTTATACACAATGCATATTGAGATCGTCGGAAAAATCTTGTAATCAACTCTGTTATTAATGGAACGACTAATGGTCTCGAACTATTAACGAAAATATCTTGACCATTAGTCGCTGTCTTTAATAACCTAGTTGATTAAATAACTATTAACACGCCTCCACGTAAACAATCAATTTTAACATTGTTTGGTGTCACTAAAAGTGACACTTTTATTGGCTAATATAATAATGAATGAAATCATGAAATCTTCATGAGTTATTCCCCTGCAATTTGTCTCTACAAACGATGAAAAGAATGAATTAAATCAAATAATTAGAAATAATGATATACCAATTCGTAAATGCAACATAGCCGTATGAAATCAAATTCTTATAATTTATCATCATCTTTTCGATTTCTTCAGGCATATCACTATGCCCTTAAAACCCCCAAATCTCGAATCGTTGATGTGTCGTCGTGAACTACGTTAACGCAAATCGTCCCATAACCTTGCTACATGACCGAATCAAAGTTGAAAAAGCCATTTCGTATACAATCGTACATGACAAGGTTTTCTCTCGATTCCAGATGGCATTCTGAGCTACAGCATGCCCCAGGGTACCAAAAAGGAAAACTCGATCTCAGGGACGAGACCTATGACGGCCTGGAGGATGCAGGCCATGTGTTCCAGGGCCTGGGCCAGCTGGTTGATGGACACGTGGGTCAGGATAATTTCAAAGTTGACCTGACGGGATATGGAAAAGGTAAGGCCGAGTGTATAGGGAATATAAGCGATGATTATTGCGAGGATGAATAAATGTTGAAATAGTAACTTGGTTATCATCCATTGTTTTGGAATAAGAAAAGAAAAATATTGGGAAAATTGGACACTATTTATTATCTATTGTTTATTTCGTGATAATGCCGACGTTTCGAAACAAATTCGTTTCTTTTTCAAGGCTGTAAATAAATAAATTACATTATAAGACATACAACATGACAAAACATGAAAATAAATTACCTAATCACGATAAACAATATTGTACGTTTTTTTAAAAACATTAAGATTTTACAAAGAAATCAATTTCTTTTTCTTAAATGTTGAAATATTGCGAATGTTGAAATATATGAAATTCAGGTCTACGGTCTACACTTAGACATCAGAAAGGGAGACATACTCGTAGCATTCAATCTGAATACTGTAGCTATAATTCAGATTGTTTAGAATTAGACTGGTCTGTTTTTTCGATTTGTATGAAGAATATCGTTGCATAGGGTGTTCCTAAATAATTGTATATTTCCTCCGGGTCCGTTGCAAAGATACAGGTTGTCGAACATTTAAATTCCGTTCAGTTTTTAGCTAATATTTCAGGAACCGTTTGAATTACAGAATCGTATTTTTGTACACACATTGTCACTAGTGATGGCTGCGTTTTTGAACTTCACTCGGTTTTATTAGATGCGGGAGATATCGATATATGGTACTCCTAATTTATTGCTCTGAAATGAACCGTTTCCGAGAAAACTAGAATTTTGTGATGAAAAAATTTGCAAGCGCATTTTAACTTTCTTGTAATTAGACAAATGAGTAGGGTAGTCATAACAAGTTTGTCAAAATTTGACAACTTGTTTTTCAGTTCAAATTGCAAAGTTATTTTTCAATATGTTCAAGGACCATAGTTAAAAAGATTGCAAGAATTGTTCGAAATTACAATGCAAACTGTGTTAACTTCAATTTTTGATCAAAACATTAAAAAACATTAAAAAACATTCTCGAAAACGGTTCACTTCAGAGAAATGAACATAGAGTACCTTTTCATGTAGAACATTTGTCTTGCGGTGTGAAAGTTGGGGTGTAAATTAAATATTTGCGCCACTGGCACGTCTAATAAAACTAAGAAAACAATAAGAAAGTAATCGATTGAAATATATTCTGAGAGGATTCTGCATTTCTTAAAAACCTTATAGGTTTTCACTCCCAGTCTCTGAAACATAAATAATTAAAAAAATGTTTGATTAAGGTGAAGTGCTCCTGCGAGAATCTTTGCACTTATTTGTCAGGAGCAAATTGGTCTTGAAAAAAATTGTTGCCTAACAGTAAAACTGAAAAATGAAACAAATTAAAAGGATATTGTAACGTTTCGGTGGCTATATCAAACACCTTCTTCAGATAAACTCTTAAAATCAGAATTGTGTATTTTTCATTTGCAATCTGATTGACATTGATAGTTGTCAATCTATAGAGATGTTGATTTATTTGATTTTGAAATTTCCTGATGTCATTTCTTTCTTCAATAAATCAATCCAAATACGATCTACTCCAACAGAACAATTGGCCAAATTATTTACTCCATCTAACAAAATGTAGAGTTTGTCTGAAGAAAGTGTCTGATATAGCCAGCGAAACGTTACAATATCCTTTTAATTTGTTTCATTTTTCAGTTTTACTGCTAGGCAACAATTTTTTTCAAGACCAATTTGCTCCAGACAAATAAGTGCAAAGATTCTCGAAGGAGCACTTCACCCTAATCAAACATTTTTTAATTATTCATGTTTCAGAGACTGGGAGTGAAAACCTATAAAGTTTTTAAGAAATAAAAAAGTAGCTAATCCTGGTAAAAATGTGCGTACAGAAAATAAATTTTCTAATTCGAATTGTTCCTGAGATATTGCCAAATCTGAAAAAATTAGGAACATCTTATAAAATGAGACGCTGTGAAGTTCTTTCAATTTTCTGATAAATTAACATTGAAACTCATCGGAAAGTCATTTGATTTTCTTACTTCTGTAATAATGAAGCTAAAGAAATTCGTTTCCAAGATTCACGCAAGAATAATAATGAAAATTTCAGCTTGTGAAAATAGGCGAATATAATATTGCAATTTTATCAATGTTCTCATAGCGCCGTGTGATATTCATGTTTTTAAACTTTTTCCAGCAGTGTTGTTACAACAGCAAAATTTAAGCATATTTTCAGTTCAGTGTCCCATTTGTAGGAAATTGGAAAATTTGAACTCTAATCCAAGTTTTCACAGGTGATAGAACATTGAATATCATTTGAGCTATTTCCATCATTTCTGCTTCTTGTATTCGACGTTTTGGCCAGTCAATAGAGAAATAAAGAATTTCTTACCCCTCAACAATTAACTATGATTAACTGCTTTTTTTCGTACGAGCTGAATAGCTTTCGAAGAGCTCTATCAAAGCCTGAATCATAAATCAATTGATTAATCGAGTTGTTATTGTTCTTCAAAATTCATTCAAGTGGTACTTGTACACTGCGTTTTTCATCTTTCTAAATGGAAGATACTGGAAATATTTATTTTTGTATTAAGTGCGTAAAATGAGTGTTTTTTTCATGGCACATGAGAGTGTCAATTTTTGGTCGAGACCCCAGGTCGAGGCCTAAAATTCACTCAAATGTGCCATAAAACACAAATTTTATACGCACGAAATACAAACAACATTTTTTGTACAACTGTGAATACGAATTTAATTCGTCTGAAATAATTATTGAAGATAATGCTTCAAATACAATATTTCTAAGTATCCAGTGATCTTTCTGTGTCGTTATTATAGAAACTTACTTTTTTTAACGGTAAAAAAAGGAAACTCTTTATTTAACGGTGAAAAAAGGGATCATTTACCCATCCACAGTGATGGAGAAAAGTCAAGTTTTTTTGATAGTTGTACAAAAATAGTATATTATATTATAAGGATTAAAAGTGCATATTTTTCTTACGAGCAATATTTGCAGTTGCGAGGCGCAGCCGAGCGAATGCAAAATTGCGAGTTAAAATAGGCACTTTTAATCCGAATAATATATACCATTTTTTTCCAACCAAGTCAAATTACAATAAAATTGGTTTTAGTGAAAAATCGTTCATAATTTGGTTATGAATTTGAACACAGAATCATGACAGTTATTGTCAAGTAGACTTCAAATGCATTTACTTTTAATCCTTGGATTAAAAGTAGCGTTTTTAATCCTAGTATTAAAAGTGTTGCTAAGTAACGAGTGAATTTTTGTACGGTAAGTAAATGTATGACTTTTGCACCTGAAAATAGTACAAAAATGTCAACATTTTTTGATGGTTGTAGAAAAATGCATTTTTTCTACAAACGTCAGAAAATGACAAGGTTCGCGCATTGGCAAGAATATGCGAAGTGACCCTTTTTTTCATTTCCTTCGTTACTATGACACCGTGCGCGAAGTAGTGTGCGAAATACTTACTTCGCACACTGCATGTAAACTATATGGGATTTTTATATTTTAACTTGGTAAATTTCTTGAAATCCACGTTTTCTTTAACATTGAGTGTTGCTTTCAACATAGAATATATTGCCCATAGTTATAATACCTAATTACTTGATTTGGAAAAACAGTTCAAACCAGTTCAATATTTTTTTTCATATTAAGCTAAGCGTTGTAGAAAAAAATTTTGTTGCATCTCATGCGCGAAATACTTTGGTGATCTCGACTATTTTTTTTAACTCGGCTGCGCCTCGTTAAAAAAATCAGTTCTCGATCACCAAAGTAGCATTTCGCGCACTAGATACAAAAATAACTATTTATAAGAATAGCAATGCACTATCTTGCATTATAAAAAGCCATTATTCACTCCTGAAGAAAACTCTAGTTCTCCAGCCGCATATTCAAAGAAAAATACCAAACGCAGAATATATCCGGTGGAAAATATGAAACCGTTCGGAAAATGGCAGGGCTTCATCCATTCCCTCATAAACGTCGACGTCCTGCTGATACTCGCTCATAAAAACCGCCTAGTGGAGGAAACACGATAAGTTCCTAGCAACAAAGTCGTATAATAAAGACCTGGAAATGAAAATCAGGTGTACGGTGCAGGGAACACATACGGGTTCATGCATTTTCCGATGAAATATTCGATATGGAAGGCAGGAATGGATAAATGTTGACGGTAAATGGGGTGAGAATCTTGCGAAGTTTCATATTCGGTGGCGATCTATAGAACTTCCAGTTGGTCTATCACAAAATGGTCTCTGGAACTGCGAGTAGGGGGTATTAATGTTAAATTAATGAGAGAATTAATAGACGTTATAGAATATCCAGCGGTTGGGGATTCATAACAGAAATTTCTCGACGTACGGAAAAGAATTAAGAAAGTCCTGAGCAAGAGTGCTTTTGAGTTCTCGTTCATTTGTAGAGAAATGAGGCTATTAAGTACATCAAAATTTTGTATAGGACTTGAGATTGATACTAAATAGGCAAATGAGAAATCTCAGCTTGATCGGAATAATATTCTGGAAACTATTCAAGAACTGAAATATGTAAAAACTTGGCAATAAAAACAATTGAATTCGATGGTTCTGATGATACGATCCTCTTGAAATTTTGCAGAAACATTCAGTGTATCCATCTTCATTTGAAAAATAAATTTCACTCAAATCAGATATCTTGTTATGAAAATATAAAGATTATTTTTCTCAATATTCCAATTGAATGTTCTATGGTTCTGTTCACACTTTTGCAACAAAATTTTGTACGAGGCTTATTATGAGCATCTTGCATGTGGCCGCAAAATTTCATTCCGATTGGTTCCTTGCACGTTTTAGCTGGTTAACGAACTCAACCGCTGCACTTGGGAACCGAACTCACTCTGAGAATCACAAGTCTCTAGGACACTTCCTTCGAAAGTTATCGTGCTTACGAAAATAACAGACATTTGATCAAAACGATAGAGCTCTCTTCTAAGTAGAATGAGCGCTCAAAAACTGTTGACAGCTGCTGCCATACAATTTTTGTAAATCAAACTTGCATGTTTCTGAATGGCGAAGAGTTAACTGGTCATAATCAGAAACCTACATAAAGGTTTTGACTAGTTTAAATGGGATAACCTAATCTTCTGTACAGGCTGTCCCAAATTCGATCATCACTGAGAGCATCTCGGGAACCATAGGGGTTAGAGAAAAAATGTTCAAGGACTTCCGATCTCTTTTTTCAAAATAATTAATTGCCAGCAAACAGATCCGAGATATCTGAATTAAAAAATATAGGTCTCATTCAAAAAACACAAACTTTGTTAATTTTTCGGATCAAATGGAAGTAGTGTGTAGGCAATGAAAATTACAAGGGGAAACGTTTTGGAATTTTCGAGATATTTCCAACAGAAAACAAGATATAGCGAAATTTGAGACAGCAATTTTTCAGATACTCGAGAACTAATTCAGATATCTGGAATCTGTTTGCTGGCAATGATTATTTTGAAAAAACAGATCGGAAATCCTTGAATATTTTTTCTCTAACCCTTATGGTTCTCGAGATGCTCTCAGTTATCATCGAATTTGAGACACCGTGTACATAAAGCGCTCCGCGCAATCATGATATCCTAATCAGGCCATATTTGTCGAATCAATACGTCAATTATCGGCGTCCCCTATCTCAATACCACCTGAGTATTTTCGTCCTATGATCGGGTATATGATTAGTAACCCTTTCAAACGATTGATGTTTACGACCATTCGCAACGGGATAAATCGCCGATATTTGTGAGCCGGCCATTCAGGGTGATTTATACAATTGAATTTCGTCGGACTGAGGCAATATCTAGCGATCTGCGTAGCGTATTTCACAGAATCAGGATATTAATTTTGGACCTACCGTATCAAGATTAGCAAGTTATAGAATCTCGTCGATTTCCACAAAACATTTGGACGCTGCTATCTACGGAAATTGTACAGGGGAATTTTTAGGGGGTGGATATTTATTAGAGCAATGAGGGAAGTTGATAGGGTATCAAAATGTTCGAAGTATTTTTGGTTATTTATACTCGAAAATGGAGAGTTTCCGGATTTATACTGATAGAGGGACATGAAATATTCAATGGATGTCATTCGAAGTGTCTGTTGTCGATTAAGGTAATCAAGAATGAGTTATAGATGAAGGGTCAGTATTCCAGAAAAAATACTGGATTTGCATTATAGTCCGTTCACGAAAGGTTGAGCACATAGTAGGCGTTTCTTTATTTATCTGAAGTTGGCAGTATTTACTGTCATAAAGTAGAATAAAGTCAACGTTGCCGAATGTACCCGGCCTCGTCAGCCGAGCTTTCGAATTATCAGAGAACTCTATGCAATATTGACAACATTGCGTATCAATCTGCCAAGTAAATAAAGAACATAACCTAAAATTTTAATATACACAGTGGAATATGCCAAATTTCCATGGCCAACCGACGGCTCAACCTTTCGTGAACGGAGTATAGCTACCATTTTGTTGATACATTAAATAAATGTGATCGTATGATACCACAGCTCAGGGAGAAACCCCAGTAGAAAAAACCTTCTCTCGCCGTTCCAACAAAAATAATACTCAAAAACTATTGGAATATTGAAGGATTTCTTTTTTATCCAGTCCAACCGATAACTCTCTCCAAGATGCCTTCGGAAGATTGAATCTGAAACGAAAAAATGAGGCAGAAAAAAGAAACAGAAAAATAAAACGATTGGAACTCTATTAAATCGATTCAAAATTAACAACCCAATTCAAAAACGACTGTAATTTCAGTATAGCCCTTAAGCCATCCTGAAATTTAAATATTGGACAATTATTCATCAGATGACCTGTTCTTATACGTTTGAGAACAGTCCTAATTTTCCTTGAAAGATCAAATCCAGGATCTTTATTGAAGAGATCAGTTATTAAATCTTTGTTTCGAATATTACGTGTATTCCACTGGCATTGCCAAATTGCTTTATCGCTTTCATTCGGGGTCAGAAAATGATTGGACCAAAATGGTTTAAGTACGAGATTTTAATCTCGGAATCTTATTATCTGGAATAACTCATGTGGTCAAAATGAGAATTGGAATGGTTTTGGTACTTAACATTATCCCACTCCATTTAAAGTTCCCAATAACACATGGGCTGAAAAGTCCCGGGCCTAACAAAGAAAACACAATTTTTTTGGATCAAAATTAGCTTTATTGATCAACGTTATCTTTATTAAGAGCAACGCAATCATTCCAGCGTCACTCTAACATTTCAATACCACTTTTGTAGAACGATTTATCTTTTGCCTCAAAATAGGCCTCAGTCTCAGTGATAACCTCTTTATTTGTGCGAAATTTCTGACCAGCGAGAATTTTTTTCAAGTCTGTGAACAGCCAGTAGTCGCTGGGAGCCAAATCTGGCGAATAAGGTGGATGTTGGAGCAATTCGAAGTACAATCCACGTAGCTTTGCCATTGTTTTGATCGAATTGTGACACGGTGCGTTGTCCTCATGAATCAAAATTTTTTTCTTTGCCATATGCGGTTGTTTCTTTGCAATTTCTGCCTTCAAACGCTCCAATAACGCTAAATAATATTCACTAATGATGGTATTTATTTTCTTAAGATAGTCGCAGATTATTACAACACGCACATCCCAAAATACCGAGGCCATAAGTTGCTGTCCACTCACATGAAGATCGTTTTGATTCCAGAGTGAAGTGATGGATCCATGTTTCATCCATTGTCACATATCGACGCAAAAATTCCGGTTTGTTACGTTCAAACATGGCCAAACACTGCTCAGAAGCATGAACACGTTCTTGTTTTTGGTCGACAGTGAGCAAACGCGGCACCCACTTTTTACAGAGTTTTCTCATAATCAAATGCTCATGCAATATAAAGCCAACACGTTCTTTTGATATCTTCACGATGTCAGCTAACTCACGCAACTTCACTTTTCGATCGTTCAAAACGATTTTGTGGATTTTGTGGATTTTTTTCATGTTTTCTGGTGTTACCACCTCATTTGGACGTCCACAGCGTTCTACATCATCTACGATCACGTTTGATTGTTGTTTCTGATGGAGCGGAGTCCCCATAACACTTATCTAGCCATTGTTTCGCTTGGATGGTATTTTTTCCCATCAAGAAGCAGTGTAAAATCAAAACACGAAATTGTGTTTGATCCATTGTTATGAAAATTAAAATGGTAAAAAACTCTTAACACAATAACTCACAAACTAATGAATCGAATGTCATGAAATTTAAACAGCTATTTTATGTGGGTTGGTATTAAATGAAAAAAATATTACTGCAATAAAACTAGCGCCATCTATGTGTTAGACCCGGGACTTTTCAGCCCATGTGATAGTTCGATATGTTTTAGATTATAATCATTTCAATTATTTTTAATCTTATTATTAATTTTCTTTCACAGGGTACGAATGGATCGGCTGGCGCAACGACTCCATAGGCTCAACTTCCGCTCAATCCGTAGAAATTCTCTTCGAATTCGACGTAGTCAGGAACTTTTCAGCTGTCCATCTGCACACGAACAACTTATTCAGCATGGACGTACAGGTAAGCATTCATTAACACCGAAGACTGAAGAGGTCAGTCGTTATGTCACTAGTGTTTACCTTAATTAAGCCGGGGAGGCTCAATGGAGTGAGAAGCCTCTTGCGCTATCGTTATTCAAGTTAATCACTTGACATATATTCCCTCGAAAAGTATGACACCGAAAACTTTCATGTCTTGAGCTGCGCTATGCAAATTTCAGCCTCATTTCCTGGGTTCATTGCGTTCGTGTACTCAGACAAAACGAAACCAATTGAAATGAAACTTTGCGGCCACCAGCAAGATGCTCATAATAAGCCTCAAGCAAAAGTTCGTGGCGATAGTGTTAATAGAAAATTCAATCGAAATATTCAAAGGAGGAATCTAGTGATTTTTAGTCGTTTTTGTTGGGACTTTTGCTCTTTCATGTCTGAACGGCTGAACAGATTTTGATGAAATTTAGTAAGATAATAGATAGTTACCTAAAAACGGATATAAGATCAAAATGATCACGTCATCGTACTTAGGGGGTAGGAAGTGGGCAGAAAACTGAATTGAGTTAGTGATTTTTTTTATGGTTTTTGCTGGGAGTTTTGCTCTATCATACCTAAACGACTGAACGGATTTTGATGAAATTCAGTTAGGTGATAGATAGTAACCTAGAAAAGGATATGGGCTATAATATTCATGCTATCGTACTTAAGGCGTAGGCAGTAGGCAGAAAACTAATTGAGTTAGTGATTTTTAATCGTTTGTTTTAAAAGTTTACCTCATTCACGCATTACGCTGAACGTGAACGATTTTTATAAGACTTGATTAATATAAAGATAGGATCCTAGGCATGGACAGAGGCTACTTTTTACGGCGGTAAAATACCTCACTTCCGCGGAAATCTATCGTGATCGTGTCAAGAAGCGCATGACGCAATAGCTACTGAAATGATTTTGATGTTTTTTTCAACTGAGTGTTACTAAGACTTCAAGTTAGTATTTGATCACTTTTCTAACTTAGAGGGTCGGTGGGCGCCATAAGTTAGGGAATTTATGATAAAATTTCGATGCAACTGTCATTATTTAACAGTTTTACTTGGATCGAAACTTAGCGGCATACAATCACACCACTTAACTTATAGGGTAGGAAGGTACCAAAATTCAGACTATTCAGACGTATGATTTAAGTGAATATTTTCGAAGATAATTATAACCGTGCGAAGCCGGGGCGGGTCGCTAGTATTTCCATAACAAGATATCCGATTCGAGTGATTTTTTTTTGTGAATGAAGATTGATATACTGAATGTGCGAGAATTTGCATATAGAGGTTTGGAAATTCACATCTGAAACATACGATATACAATGCATCAGACAGAGAATTCTTCCGTCCAGTTGCACAGATGAATAGTCGAGACAATCACGTGCTGTACCACACTGAATTCCGTTGTCTTATTGCAATATTCTAGTCTTGTCTCTCTTTTATCGTTAAGGGGAGCATAATGCATAATTCATTTAGTATGGTAGGCAACAGTTAATACTTGAATCGAGTATTACGGACAGCCTGACAAATTAAATAATTCTATACGTGTACTGCAGGTTCCCTACCATACAGCGATAAGAGAGAGACAAGACTAGGTTATTTCAATAAGTCAACGGAATTTATTCAGCTACTGCACGTGATTATCTCGACTATTCATCTGTGCAACTAGACGGGAGAATTATCTGTCTGATGCATTGTACATCGTATGTTTCAGATGTGAATTTCCAAATCTGTATGTAGTATCGATCTCAAGTCCTATACAAAATATTGGGGTAATGGCCTCACCAATGAACGAGCGCTCAGACGCACCTGCTCAGGGCTTTCTCGATTTTTTTATATCGAATTGATTCGAGTTGGTAATAAATGGACTTCATCAATATCAAACTGTGAAAAGTACTGGGTGGTCAACTAAGGAATTCCGATTCAAAAGCGCTCTAAAATTGTTTTGAATAGGAATAGAGAAGTGAGGTTGGTCTTAAACGAAGGAGGGGTTCATGGAAATTCAGTCGCCATGGTTCGCTGGACGGGTGAGGAGCGTTCGTTCTGTGTGCGCGCTTATTACCAAAATCAACATTTTTTTCTCTGATGAAGCCCATTTTCATCTCAACGGCTATGTAAACCAACAAAATTGCCGGTATTGGTCTTCAGAAAATCCCAAAGAGAAACATGAAACTCAATTGCATAGTCTGAAGGTCACAGTTTGGTGTGCAATACACGCACAAGGCATTATTGGCCCGTACTTTTTCGAAGACGGACGCGGCCGAGCAGTAACGGTAGATTCTTATCGTTATGTGGACATGTTGAACAATTTTTTTGAACCAGACCTTCAAAACTTTGATGGATACAATCGGGACTTGGTTTCAGCAAGACGGGGCCACTAGTCACACTTCAAATCGGTCTTTATCCGTTATTCAGGCGCTTTTTCCTTAAAAAAATTGATTTCTCGGCGTAGAAACCTTCCATGGCCCCCCAGAAGCTTGGACTTGACACCTTGCGACTTTTACTTATGGGGATACCTCAAACGAGTAGTCTACCGCAACAATCCCCGCACTCTGATTGCGTTGAAGGAAAATATCCGCCAGGAAATTCAAGCCATCGGTCCAGAAACTTTGCGACGTGTTTTTCTAAATTTGGGGGTTCGACTCGAAGAGTGCCAGAAGAAAAACGGTGGAAATTTGGACAGCGATGAATTCCCAAAGAGCTGAGCATTATTTGCAGAAAAAAAATCAAAATTGATTTGATAGTTTTTGTTTTATTTCTCTCTTAAATCGGAATTCCTTAGTTGACCACCCAGTATGACACCGAAAACTTTCATGTCTTGAGCGCTATGCAAATTTCAGCCTCATTTCAGGGGTTTATTGCGTTCGTGTACTGAGGCTAATTCAACTGTCGAAGGAATAATGGTGGAATAAATGGAAAAATAACAGATGATTATTTTCATCGACGGTGGGTGTTTATGGTAATAATAGAACACGTGGATGATGGATTTTGGAGTATGAAGAAATGTTTCGTCGTTTTTCGATGTCAATACAACAGGTCTAGGAAATTGAATTATTCTGTTTGAGCCCAACAATTACAAGAAGCATTTCCAGTATGTGTCGAAATTTAGGTTTTTCTTTGTTTGACAGCATCAAGAGTAATCTAAACTAATATTTGTAGAATTTTTATAATTCAATTTGCCCAAATGAGTATGATGTTGTTTGTCTCTGTAAAACACTGTAATACTTTCTACATTTTATCTTTACACCAACTAGAAATAGTATGAGGAAAAAAGGAGAGAGTTAGAGTAAAGTCGAAACAACTAGATGAGATAGACATTGGCAACAGTTAGTCGAGATATAGAAATCGGTCGGAGTCAGAGACAGAGCGGAGAGATTTGAGAAATCTCTATCAAAGGTATGGAAATCCTTCCAAAAAGAAGAGAAGTTCAGCAGCTGAATTACACAGTAAATGTGCAACCCTACAGGATAGGCCATCCATAACTTTCCACTCCGAATTTTGAGATTTGGGATAGAATAACGAAAAAACGTTCGGATAGGTTAAATTTTGTTGAAAGGGGGACAAATAAGGGTATTCAAATGAGTTAAATATTACTCCCTCTAGTCGCAACCCCTAACAGCTCCCATTTTTCAATAGGGAAAAGGGGTAGAGCAGCACCTTGTTAGAAAGGCAATTAAATTACCTGCATGAGTGTTTTTTTTCAACGCTTTATTTACAGAGTGACTCAGTATCCTATAAATATCATTTAATTTGAATCTTTGAGATGGGAAAACACTCAAACAAGTCAAATTTTGTTTATAGGAGGACATGTTAGTGTGTTGAAATGAGTTTGATATCACTAACCCTGTAGCTGCTACCCTAAAAGCAATTATTTCAATTGCAAACGAGAGTGCACGATTTACTTTCTAAAAAAAACACTCATGCGGGAAATTGAATTGCCTCTCCAACAAGGTACTGCTCGACCCCTTTTCCCTATTAAAAAATGGGAGCTATTGGGAGTTGTGGCTAGAAAGGTGGTGATATCAAACTCATTTGAACACCCTTATTTGTCTTCCTTTCAACAAAATTTGACCTGTCCGAGCGTTTTTTCCTTATTCCATCGAAAAGCTCAAAATTCAGGGTGAAGAGTTATGGATGGATCAACCTGTACGGTTACACATTTACTGTGTAATTCAGATACTGAACTTCTTGTCTTTTTGAAAGGATTTCTATACCTTTGATTAAGATTTCTCAAATTTCTCAACTTTGTCATCATCTAGTTTTCCGATTTTACTCTAACTCTCTCGTTCTTTTACTCAGATCTCCTGAGCTTAGTGATTTTCGCCCTCAGATCTCTAGACACATCGAGATATAATATAGAAGAGACGCTATAACAAACAATTGAGTGAGGAAAAATAGTACCACTGGGCGGGGCTAAGTCGGGGACCAATATGGCGGAAAGCTCAGGGTTAAGTTAAGTTGCCAGCTTTTTCTGTTCACAAATTTCACCCGAAAAATATGTCGTGTTGGGTCTTTAGGAATCCTGTTCAAATAAGGTCAACTGAATATCTAATAAACAATTTTTTTTCAGGCGATAATAAACACATATAAAAAGATATCAGATTACCAAGACAGACTAGCAAAAATTTCGAATGCGGATCTGTTCATTATTCATCCCTACCTGTGATTCGTTTTTCCTCTAATTTTCTTCTTATCTGTCTCTTCTCTGGTTGAAAAAACCTTTCAGTGCACCATTTTATTGTATATTATTAGGCCAGAAAAAATCACAATTTAACTAGAAACAGGCACAAAAATCACAATTCCTCCAGAAAATTCAACGATTGTCAAATTTGACGTTAGGTGGTAGTAATATGGCGCATTTGATACCACGTTTATTCCAATGATGGCAACTCTATACTATCCTATCTCTATGTCTAGACACTACTTGCCGTTTTCTCACTGACTCTTTGCCGAAGTTTTTAGGCTTCATCGATTCTACCTCGTTTCATTTAAGTCGAAGGCATAATACTACCTTTAAATCTATAAAAAAACCCAATCTAATTAGTCCACTCTGACAACACTTCAAGTTCGGTCGTAGGATCTTGTACCAATGGAAATCGCCTTGTGAAAAGACGTCATCACTACCAGACACCGAAAAAAATTCCATGAATCATCAGATCTGATCAAATTTACTTTTCCAGAGCCTATAGCTCTTGCAAAAATGTTAACCTGGTATAAATATCAACTTCAATTTTAGAATAAAAATGAAAAACTTGTGGCAAACTTATACAAATCTGTTCGAAGTTGTATGCAGATAATAAAACATGATATAATGTGAAATGATTAGTTGAGAAAACCCAGAAATAATAGTTGGCAATAAAGAGAACATAATGAAACACCCTGTCACACCATATAACCTAGCTTCCCTGAAGTATTCATGAGGTTATTCATGCTCTCGTAACAAACCACGAAGATCGAATGCAAAATTCAATATTCCCCGTCGTAGTGGTTCTAATCAGGAATATAATACGTTTCTCAAAACATTAATATTGATTTAGGCAAGGCAGAAGACAATGGTGGCCAATTATATTTTATATTCGGCTAAATTAACTCAACCAGAGACTTTGGGGGAAGAACTAAATTAAGAATTCAACAGGGGACGTCAACGCCCTCTTCTTGCAAGCCGTTGAACTTCTTGAATATGAAATAGGTATAAATTTCGCTTTTTTTAATGTAGGTACATTGTTTCTCTGTTCTGTGTCAACGGTGCGAAGTTATACAGGGTGTTTTTAAATTGATGCGAATGATTTAAGGGGATGATTCTTCAGAATATTTTATGAAAGAAAGTTTCCCTAAATGTAGTTCCGGAAATGCATTGTTTCTGAGATACAGGGTGTTGAAGTTTTACTTGAAAACTGACTGAGAAAGTGGTATGCCACTGAGATATTTTAAACTAACAATCATTTTTGAATTCTTTTTTCAATTTGTGATAAAAAAAATCCCTTCTGCTTTCTTTTCGTGTGGGGTGCCGTTAAACATCTTAACTCGTATTTGTCGTTACTTCAACACGTTATGTAGTAGAGATACTAGGTCTACATGTTTTATTTTTTTACATAAAAACGGAGCCCCACACGAAAAAAACGCTTGAGAGATTTTTCGTCAAAAATTGAACGAATAATTCAAAAATAATTGTAAGTTCAAAAAATCTCAGTGGCTTACCACTTACTCAGTCAGTTTTTTTAGTAAAACTTCAACACCCTGTATCTTTGAAACAATGCATTTCCGGAACAACATTTATGGGAACTTTCTTTCATAAAATATTCTGAGGAATCATCCCCTTAAATCTGTCGCATCAATTCAGAAACACCCTGTATTTTGCGAGAGATTAATTCACGCCTTCCTTAATCATGAGATTTAACCAACTTTATTTGTCTTCACAGCTGTTAGTTATAAATAGTGAATATTGTTCATCTCTGTACAGCCATTGGCTCCTGAAAAATCAATAACACTCTCTTAAATATTCATTGCATTCGATTACATTTTTATATAGGCATCTAATTGATTTGAGTTGGTAATAACTAAAATTTCATCAATCGGGTCAATTTTATTTCACATTGTACTTCTAGTTCTTTGATTTAAAGATCTGGAAGAACTGGAAATAGAATATGGATACACTATTTTCCCATTGGTTTGAAAATATCGGAAGGAGCGTCTCCTCGATGGCTTCAACTTGTGAACGAATGATTTGAATGACATTTTGGCAGGTATCATTCGAAAGCTAGGACTGCAGATCTGATTTAATGTTGTTTCTCAATCAATAATTATGGAGGAAAAAGTCAGCAAACTGATATTTATATTAAAAATTCATCAAATGGAGGGTTTTCCAATAAGAGGTGTTTTTTGAATCTTAGCGCCATTTCGGTAGATGTCACGTTCGAAGCTGTCATTTTTTGACATTTGACAAGTAGAATCTACACCACTAATAAAAATGGAACGATACACGCTTCAAGAACGCACTGAAATTATTAAAATTCACTATAAAAATGGTGAAAATTTGGCTGAGACGGTTCGTAAAACTCGAACATTTTTGCGTCGTCGTGAAGCACCTTGTCGAACCGCAATAAAGAAATTCGAGCTGTTGGGACAAGTTAGTGATGTGAAGAATAAAACCCGTGCACGTCGCTCAATAACAGCCGAGAATATTGCTGCTGTAGCCGAAAGTGAAAATGAGGCTGGAGCAACTGTTACGGTGAATGGTTTGCGCTATCGAGAGGTGATAATGATTTTTTATGGCCGAAATTGGATAGTATTGATTTGGACAACGTTTACTTTCAACAAGACGGCGTCACGTGCCTCACAAGCAACGAAACCATTGATCTTTTGCGGGAAAAGTTTCCGGACCGTGTTATCTCTCGACGAAATGATCACAATTGGCCACCGAGATTTCGTGATTTAACAGCTTGCGACTTCTTCCTTTGGGGCCACTTGAAAGAGAAGGTCTACGCCAATAGCCCAGCGTCGATTTAAGCCCTTAAAGATGGAATTCGTGAGGCTATCGAGGACATAGAGCAGCCACTTTGTCATTTGGTTATGGAAAATTTCATCAAAAGGATATGGTTCTGTGAGCGTGGCCGTGGTGGTCATTTGCCTGATGCTATTTTCAAACTATAAACAGCATGGCTTTTTCTTTTTAATGAAATAAACATCCGATCATTTATATTGAAAAATGGCATTTTCCTTTGAATATCAAAATAACATCTCTTATTGGAAAACCCTTTATTGCTCTCTCAAAAAATAATTCTTCGGAAGAACCCAGCTTATTTTTCCACATTTTCTATTGAATTATGCATTTCACTCTATAGAGTCGGCAACCTCAAAAACCCCGTCGATAAATAAATTGAATTCTTCTGAAGAATAAAGGATGAAAGGAATCGGACCCGGTGCTGTATTCTCGAGAAGTGATATTCGAAAACGTATACGAACTTCATTGCGCGACTCCCTGTTTTACCTGCAAAAATGCACACCGCGCAATGAAGTTCGTATACGTTTTGGACTATCACTTCTCGAGAATACAGCGCCAGTCCATGTAAACGTCCGAATAATTAATTACAAATGTTTACACACACCAACTGGCGTGCTTGCACAAGCAAATAAGTTTTCTTGAAATATATGTTCCATTCAGCTTCCAGCGGGAATTTATGTTGCTTGAAATATGCATGAAATAATTCTCCATTTAGCTGAACATACATGAGGCCTCATGATAAGAATAACTGAATTTAAACATGTGGTGAATTTCGTTAGGATAGGGCTGATAAATATTCCTCTTCGAAAGAGTGTTCAGCGCTATTTCCAGTATCAGTTCTATGCTTATGGGACATGAAAAACGTTACAAGCAGAAGATGCTGCAGCTCCTGTTTTCGAATAGGAAAAATATCCAAATCTTCTACACTCATCAATCAATACTTACGATAGCACATAAAGGGTTTTCCAATAAGAGGTGTTATTTTGATATTTAAAGAAAAAGCCATTTTTCAATATTAATGATCGGATGTTTTTTTCATAATAAAGAAGAAGCTATGCCGTTAATAGTGGAAAATAACATCAGGCAAATGACCACCACGACCACGCTTACAGGACCATATCCTTTCAATGAAATTTTCCATAACCAAATCGCAAAGTGGCGGCCCTATGTCCTCGATAGCCTCACGAATTCCATCTTTGAGGTCTAGAATCGACACTGGGCTATTATCGTAGACCTTCTCTTTCACGTAGTCCCAAAGGAAGAAGTCGCAAGGTGATTGTGATCACCTCTTCGACAGATAACACGGTCCGGAAACTTTTCCCGCGAAAGATCAATGGTTTCGTTGCTTGTTGATGATCGGTCGGCTTGAGTTCTTGTGTTAACTGAACTCTATAAGATAAGCCCTAAGACCCAGTCTTTGAGCAAAATACGGTATAATGATTTCTGTGGAATGCCTAATTCCAAAGAACGACGAGGAATGGACAAACCTGGGTTTTCTTCATATTGTCGGCTATTCTTGAGCGACGTACACGGGTTTTATTCTTCACATCACTAACTTGTCCTAACAGCTCGAATTTTTCTACCAATTTCTTTATTGCAGTCCGAAAAGGTGCTTTACGACAACCCAAAAATGTTCGAGTTTTACGATCCGTCTCTGCCAAATTTTCACCATTTTTATAATGAATTTTAATAATTTCAATGCGTTCTTGAAGAGTGTATCGTTCCATTTTTATTAATGGCGTAGTTTCTACTTGTCAAATGTCAAAAAATGACAGCTTCAAACGTGACATCTAGGTACCGAAATAGCGAGCTATTCAAAATAACATCTCTTATTGAAAAACCCTTTAGAACAATCTGATAATTATTCCTCACACTACTGGACTACATGAAACAAAAGCGTGAATACAAACACCTGGGCGAAATGACATCGTCGTATGACAGAATGTTTCATAATTTTCTTTCAGAAATATTCAAATGAACCGTCACAAAGTTCACCACCTTAATTGCCCCGCCGGTAAACCTGCGTCTGAAAAAATTCGCTGGGGCCCAGTCATTCATCTTCATTTCCTTGCCAAGTCATAATGATGACTGATTATGCATTCAGGAGTCACTTCGTACTAGACACTGAAGACTTAGTCTCCTGACTTCTTTCTTTTAAACATGTAACATTTCCATTTGAGGAGACAACTCGAGCCAATACCAGATTTTTATTGTTTTGATGTTAGGGGGGTTGGAAGGTTTAAGGGGTTAGAGCTTAGTTTCTGGATCAGGTAGATTGATGAAGCAGTGGCGCGCCTGAATTTTGCGTCGATTCTTGTATTTTTTGTTTTGGGTTGTGAAAACTGATTTCCGATCAAATTTCAACACGCCTTGAATAATTTATCTGAAAAACTTTATCGGTTTTCACTCCCAGTCTCTGAAACAGAAATTTAATTAAGATGAAGTGCTCCTGCTTAAATCTTCGCACTTAATTGTCAGAAGCACATTGATTTTGAAAAAAATTGTTGCCTAACAGTGAAACTGAAAATGGGAATAAATTAAGAGGATAATTTAACGTTTCGGTGTCTTTATCAGACACCTTCTTCAGACAAACTTGTAAAATCTTCAGAATTGTGTGTTTTTTCATTTGCAGTCAAATTGACATTGAAAGTTGTCAACACATAGAGATGTTGATCCATTTTTGAAATTTCCTGATATCATTTCTTTCTTCAATAAATCGATCCAAATACGATCTATTCCAACAGAACAATTGGCCAAATTATCTACTACATCTAACAAAATACATGTGGATTCCTTCATTTTCCTTTTATAATTATCAGGTTTCGTCATTAGGATCTTTGTGTTGTTCATCATATGATCTCTGCTATTTAAACATACATGACCAGCGATTTGTGATCTTGTAATGTCCCTATTTTGATCTTGTTCTTATGAAATGCAGAATCCTCCCAGAATATATTTCAATCGATATTTGAGTAGGTAATATTATTTGGTTATGAATGTTGGCAGGAAAAGTTTGATTTTCATTAAGAAAATAAGGTATAAGGGATTTGCTTCCTGCTAACTATGAATCATCTGTTCTATTAGAAAACTGTTTCAGATCTGATATATAACTTAGGTGGTTATATTTTTAAATACCCAACATTCCTTTAGGACGAAAGGGAATTTTCCAATTCGATAAGGAATACACATAACAGATAACATCCTGAATCAAGTGTGTTTGGTGCAACAAGAAATTAATGATGACCTGCGTGTATAATGTACCTTCCTCCAATAAGAGCTTTTTTGACTTGATCACAATTGGCCACCGAGATCTTGTGATTTAACACCTTGCGACTTCTTCCTTTGGGGCCACGTGAAAGAGAAGGTCTACGTCAATAGCCCAGCGTCGATTCAAGACCTCAAAGACATAGGCAGCCACTTTGCGATTTGGTTATGGAAAATTTCATTAAAAGGATATGGTCCTGTAATCGTGGTCGTGGTTGTTATTTGCCTGATGTTATTTTCCACTATTAACGGCATAGCTTCTTCTTCATAATGAAGTAAACATCCGACGATTTATATTGAAAAATGGCATTTTTCTTTGAATATCAAAATAACACCTCTGATTGGAAAACCCTATAGTTCTAGAATATTCTATTCCATATAAAACCTCGTGAAATTCTTTCAGCAGTTCTACTGAAAACATCTCGAAAATAACCCAAAAACAACAAAAAAAATTGTTGACATCGAAACTCTCTCAAACCAATTTTCAGTCCGCAATAAATGTGAAGCTGAATTCCTTCCGACCCACAGTTGTAAAAAGTTGTGTATGTTGTGCAGCAATTCCGCAGTATATCATAAAACCAATATTACGTGGATTTTCCAGAGGAAGTGGACCGAAAGAAACAACTTCTTGAGTATCAAGAAGTCGGTCTCCGATCTTCCGATTCTTGATTTCACGACTTCACGGTCTGCCGGTTACGAATAATGCCGATATAATTCATTTCTAGCCGTCATAAAACACTGCTACCTGCCCCGAATCGAAATCAATAAGACGCAAGTATGTTTGCTTTATATGGAAATTTTACGATGGTAAGCGAAAATCGATTCTGTGTGTCACACTGGCGCGGCCACGGAGGCCTTTGTTGATGAAGGTCTCAGTGCTTTATGTCATCGGAGATTTCATATTTTCCTTTAACAAGGACATTTTTATCCGCCATAAACTGAAAGGTGTTTCAAGAAAAAATATAACACATTATTGGAATTCATTTTCAAAAGCTTTCATTTCATAATTGAAGTGGCAGTTATGACATTTATGTACGGAAAATAATAAAGAGTTTTCCAATAAGGGGTGTTATTTTTTTATACTCAAAGAAAAATAACATTTTTCAATATAAATGATCGGATGTTTATTTCATTTTAAAGAACAAGCTATGCCGTTAATAGTGTAAAATAACATCAGGCAAATGATCACCACGACCACGCTTACAGGACCATATTCTTTATATGAAATTTTCCATAACCAAATCGCAAAGTGGCTGCCCTATGTCCTCGATAGCTTCACGAATTCCATCTTGGAAGTCTTGAATCGACGCTGACCTCTTTTACGTAGCCCCAAAGGAAGAAGTCGCAAGGTGGTAAATCACAAGATCTCGGTGGCCAATTGTGTTTACCACTTCGAGAGATAACACGGTCCCGACCCAATCAGCAAAGACACAACGTTGTTGATGATCGGCCGGCTCGAGTTCTTGTGTTAACTGAACTTTATAAGCCTTAAGACCCAAATCTTTATGCAAAATATCGTGTAATTACGTTTGTGGAATGCCTAATTCCCCCAAACCTGGGTTTTCTTCAACACATTGCGGCTACATCAGCAATATTCTCGGCTGTTCTTGAGCGACGTGCATGGGTTTTATTCTTCACATCACTAACTTGTCCCAACAGCTCGAATTTTTCACCAATTTCTTTATTGCGGTCCGACAAGCTGCTTCACGACGGCCCAAAAATGTTCGAGTTCTCTCTGGCAAATTTTTGCCATTTCTATAGTGAATTTTAATAATTTCAACGTAAAAAATTGAAACGTGTATCGTTCCATTTTCATTAATGCCGTATTTTCTACTTGTCAAATGTCAACAAATGACAACTTCAAACGTGACATCTACCGAAAAAGCGGGCTTTTCAAAATAACACCTCTTATTGGAAAACCCTTTATCTGCCTAAAGGCCTCCCCTTGTACCTCTATAGACGTCCACTATTTTGTTCAATGACATTTCGAAATGATTGAGGTTCTATCTCAATAATGACGGGAATAATTTTATCCTTCAGTTTAGGAATCGATTGTGGATTATTCTTATAGTCCTGGCTTTTCATATAACCCCAAAGAAAATAGTCCTACGGTGTAAAGTCACATGATCTTGGTTGATTATTATTGATCAAATCGACAAATGAACGGTACGACGTTTTTACTATTCTAATAGCTTTAGTTTCTGTGTTATTTGAATCTTACATGTCTTCAGAGCTAAATCTTTTCAAAAAATACGCTATATGTTGTGGACCCATTAAGTCCAAGTCGTTGTGAACGTCGTCTAATGGACATTTCAGGGTCTTCAGCAACATTTCCACTAACCAAATCAATATTTTCTTGTGAACGACCGCTATGGCTGTATTTTTCACTTTTTTGATCTTCTACCAAATAGATGTCTTGAAATTTTCCAATAATTAGACTGAAAGTGCTTTCAGATAGACGATTGTTTATTTAAACTATAAAATTCACGTAAACTTTTCACAAAACTTGACATTTATGTATTTTTCCAGGTGTTCTCACATGCGAAAGTTTTCTTCAGCGTTGACAACAACGTATTCGATGGAGAAGCTGTACATTTCTCGTACATGCCAGATTTGGTGTTAGAACATGCCCGAAATGTAACCATCAAACTGCATCATCGAATTGGAAAATGGGTCAAATTACAGTTGTACTTTGCATCCAGATGGATCCTACTGAGTGAAGTTTCTTTCGATTCAAGTAAGTCGCAATATTCTATAAATATTACAATCTTGTATATTCTTGGTGCTACTAAGGCTAGTATTAAAGAACACTTTCAGGGTCATCGGATAGTAAAGAAAAGTGTGATACGTTTTAAAGCGTAGTGAAATGATAAGATGATTGTCGAAAAGCCTTTTTACTCACATAATTTTTTTCGATCCCATAACTTTATTATTAGGGGTCAATAACAACCCCTTATGATTTTCCTTCAAAAATTGTTTTCGTGGATAGAGTTTCGAAAAATAAAATTCTCTTATGGTTTCCCATTCAATTCTGGAGAAAAAAGTCTTTTGCAAAATTTCGATGCAGTCGATACTGTTCATTCCATTTCATCGTATGTTCCATATATGAATATTCTAAGATATTGTTTTTGCTCAAAATTGTTTTTTTCAATTATTCTCATTAATTGAAAAAAGTTCTATTTGTGGAATTAAAATATTACGGATATAATTTTCGTCCTGAAATTAGTAATCAAACATTCAGAAAGGTTTTAGAACTTCTTTAACTTCTGTCATAGACATACATTATCTTAGAAAATTCATTCTATGGAACACTTTTACGATGAAATGGAATGAACATTGATCATAACTGCTTGTACCTAAGTTCTTATTTTTTCCGAGACAGTATCGACTGTATCAAAATTTTGCAGTTGACTTTTTTCTCCACAATTCAATGAAAGACCATAAGATAATTTCATTTTTCGAAAATCTATCCTACTAAAACAATTTTTGAACGAAAATCATATGCGGTTGTTGTTGTCAACCCTTAATAATAAAGTTATGAGATCTGAAAAGTTTGTGAGAGTAACATCTACTTAGTGCTTCATATTCGGTATAGTTTCATGACTCAGTGTTTTTAAGAAGCCGTAAAAAAAATTTAAAACTGTCAACTCGTCATCGCCTTCCAAAGGCTGTATCTTGGAAGGGGGGTCGATTTCGAAAAAAATTTATATGAACTACCCCTGCTTATTTTCATCGAGGAATCATCTCCCAAAGTCCCTCGCGTTTGTTTACAAACACCTGGTATAAAAGTACAAAAAAAAAAACAACAGCACCTCTAAATCAGTTGATTTCCTCTATACGTCAGTAGTTCAAATACATAGATTTATAATACTAACTAAATGGCGAACCTGTCAAAAATTTTGAGGCAAACGGCGGCCATTTGCAGTTTGGGGTGGATTTGAGAGGTATCACTTTTTCTATGAATTGAAATATTAGAATTACCAATATTCCTTCATTTATTTTATTTCAACGAATTAAAATGATAGGATTACCAATATTGTTTAATAACTAATCACAAGAATCGAAAATATTTATAACTAGCGGACCCAACAGACGTTGTTCTGCATACACAAAAATTCATTCAATTCGATCCAGCCGTTCAGTTGCAGAATAGATGAATAACCTAGATTACGACTACAGCGCCATCTGTTGATCTGATTTGTGATCACAAACATACGGGCATCAGGCAATCCAAAATACATTCATACATCATAGGTTTCAAATTTGTAAAATATGGCATAAGTAAAAAATTGTTGTATAATATGTTAGTTCATACGTTATTTCTGATTAAAATTTTAAATTTTTCGATTCACTTTTTGTCCAAATGTCAAAATCATTATAACCTGTAAGTTCTTATTGACTGCTTGATAGGGCGTAAGAAAAATGAAGGGAAAGCCTTTTATTTATTTCTGAACAAATTTTTCGAAATAAACCTTTCCCTAGCAATTATGAACACAATAAAAAGAGAATTATCCAATTTGGTGCAGCCGTTTGAAAGATATTGCATTTTGACGGTAACCATAGATCCTGTTTTATTAATATAGATTTTAATAGACCGAAATGTCAGAGTTCACAGAACACTAATACATAGAGTTCGTTTTTTATCACTTCTTTCAAAGGAACGTCTATGTTTCAATCAAAATTCGAGCACAGATGGCATAAAACATCAAAATATTTGTGGTTCACCCCAAACTGCAAATGGCGGCCATTTGCCTCACTTTTTTCTACGTGACAGTAAGGAAGTTCGACGTCCAGTTAGTATTATTATAGGTCCATGTTCAAATACTATTAGATCATAGAAATATCCTAATGGAAACGTCATTCCCCCATAGAGTTGCATCTCAGATGCACCGCACTCAGACTTATTCTCACTCTAAGATCCTTATTGACGAGGACATATTTTAACACCGAAGAAAAGATCGGAAAATCCTGAGTATTTCCGCGAAACGTGTTAAATTCGAATTGAAAGTAATACTCATGAGAATGGAGACGAAGCTTACCGTGTTTTTTGTCGAGAAAATATGACAAGAATCGTGTTGCAGAGCTAGGAGAAGCGATTTCAAGGAAATAGACCTGAGATAAAAACGAACTGGGAAATCGGGGAGGATTTATAGATATTTTCTCGGCGAAGTGTAAATAATGTTCCATTCTCATCATGAATCCGGTACCCTGGACGAGAGACAAATGTCTGTGGTGTCAAGCTTTTCAGTTTGCGGAATATTGTTTATGTTATGCAGTGGCGGCTCTTAAAGGAAGCAGAGAAAGCCCGGCCTCCCCTAAATTCACTGAATTTTATTCAATTTCAAATTCGAGTATCTGTATTATATCCATCATTCTATCTTCTATCCAAATCTCAAAGTAAACCATACTAATATTATAAATGCGAAAGTAACTCTGTCTGTCTGTCTGTCGGTTATTCTTTCACGCCTAAACGGCTGAACGGATTTCGATGAAATTTGGTATGATGATAGATGATAACCTAGAAGGTCATAGACTATGAATAATCACGCCATCGTTCTTAGGGGGTAGGCAGTAGGCAGATAACTAAATTGAGTTAGTGATTTTAAGTCGTTTTTGTTGGGACTTTTGCTCTTTCACGTCTAAACGGCTGAACAGATTTTGATGAAATTTAGTAAGGTAATAGATGGTTACCTAAAAACGGATATAAGATCAAAATGATTACGTCATCGTACTTAGGGGGTAGAAAGTAGGCAGAAAAATGAATTGAGTTAGTGTTTCTTTTATGGTTTTTGCTGGAAGTTTTGCTCTATCATGCCTAAACGGCTGAACGGATTTTGATGAAATTTAGTAAGGTGATAGATAGTAACCTAGAAAAGGATATGGGCTATTAATACTCATGCTATTGTACTTAAGGCGTAGGCATTAGGCAGCAAGCTAATTAAGTTAGTGATTTTTAATCGTTTGTTTTAAAAGTTTACCTCATTCACGCCTTAACGTCTGAATGGATTTCTATAAGACTTGGTTAATATAAACATAGGATCCTAGGCACAGACACAGGCTACTTTTTACGGCGGGAGAATACCTTATTCCCGCGGAAATCTAGCGTGAACGTGTCAAGAAGAGCATGACGCCATAGCTACTGAAATGATTTTGATGTTTTTTTCTAACTGAGTGTTACTAAGACTTCAAGTTAGTATTTGATCACTTTTCTAACTTAAAGGGTCGGTAGGCGCCATAATTTAGGGAATTTATTATAAAATTTTGATGCAACTGTCTTTATTTAACAGTTTTACTTGGATCGAAACTTAGCGACCTTCCATCACACTACTTAACTTATAGGGTAGAGAGGTAACAAAATTCAAAAATATATCATTCCCACAGGAACCTAAACACAGCTACCTATCTACAACATTAAAACTTTTTATATTTACTAAAGAAACATTTGGAGCTATCCATTATGTAGCTTAGGTTGCTTTTGAACAAATTTTGGTGTGAAGTTGAACACTGGAACACGATAGTGCGACATTGTTGCAGGGGGACTTACAGCCGGGAGAAAACAAAAAAACTCATGCGGAAGTCGCGGGTAAAAGCTAGTAAAGATATATGTTCATTACTCAGCGATTTAAAACATTCATACATTATCCGCAACACACAATACAACATAACGAAAAGGAGGCAAACCGCTTAGCGAATGGGGCTCGCCTCCACGAGTCGAGATTCGTTGTAATGTAACATTCCAAATTTCTTCAAATGAACGGTGCGGGAACCACTCAAAATTCAAGCTCTAGATCACGTGTCGGAGGCCCGGCTCCGTGGCATTATTTTCGCTTCTAGGCGAACGAGATTAGCCGAAACTGAACGTCCGATCGGCCCTAATCAACCCCGGCGATCATGGATGGAGATCAGCTGTTGTTTTGATTCTCTCCCTTTTTTTAACGAAGTATTAATCCTCTCAGCGAGCGGTTTGTGGTTTTGTGACATTTTTCGGAAAAGTTTGTAGGTAAGATTTCAATATTTCAACAGGAACGATGGGTTTTTTTTCCAATATTCCGTTTTCTTTTATTCTGTCAACACTAGGCCTCAAAGTTTCGTATGAGATTTCTCAAAAGTATCTTGAATATTGTAATCGCAACATTTCATTTCGATCAGTTTTATCGTGTCTGGAATATTGAGGAACAACAAGTTTAAATGGCCATATTTTATGGAACGCCCTGTACGATTCGGACTAATTTCACTGCTGCATTTAGGAACCGAACCTGCTTTGAAATTTTCAAAGGACCATCCTCTCGCAAGTTATCGTGCTTACGGCCGGACAGAATTGAATTGGTTGAAATTGAAATTGAAGATGGTCTCGAACGATAGGGTTCGAGACCATTTTTGGCTCAAAATTCTAAAATTACAGATATTTGAGCAAAACGATATAGCACTCGCTCAGGTAGAACTAGTGCTCAAAAATAAAAAATACCAACACATAATTTTATTGAAGATACAATAGGTTAGGTCTTAGGTTTCATAATGAATTTTTTTCTGTGACGGGAAAAAAATTTGACATTTTATATCTCTTGACAGGTCACAAAATATAACTTCTTACGAAATTATTTTTTTCCTGTCAAAAACATGAGTCTCTATGTATCTAAGAAATTTCGTGAAAAGTTACATTTCTTTCACTATTAAATGGTCGTTATTCCTGTCACAGAAAAAAAAGTGTATTATACACGGGAAAAATATTAGATTTTAGCTCTCGGTTTTTTGTGTTCCTCCGCTTCGCGTCGTTAAACAATATAACCTCGAGCTAAATAGTAATACTTTTTTCCCTTGTATAATAAATAACTATTTTTTAATTCTGACATATCAGGAAAAATGACTTTTTTCGAATTTTTCGCAATAATTTCAACAAAAATTGATCGAAGCACAGAATCAGGAGAAATGATTAAGGAAAAATGCGTGCTTTAAGAAGAAAGAAAGGAAATAAATATACATTTTAAATACTTCCCCCTGCATTTTTTTCAGGAAAAAATACCTTCCATAATAACATGCTCACGTCATTATTGAGCCAATAAAACGGGTTTTTATTTTCGGAATATTAAAAGTTTTGTAGCGCATGAAAATCTTGGTTTTCCTCCCTCAGGAAAGTTTGCATGCTATGCCTACTTCGTGTTGTCATGAAAACACCCTTGTCGTAAAGCAGCTAAACGACGTCTAAACATTTGTGCCAATAATGAGTCACCTGAATATTTTTGCTCGTCAATAATTCGTGATGTTTACTTAACGAATACCTGGTATTGTCGGCAATGAGTCAAGTGTTGATTTATGCTTATTACCTTGTTAACGTTCGAGAGAAAGTACAGGCATATTTTACTTCATTCTTGAATCTTATTAACTTCTGAATAATTGTAAATTTATGTAGAAATGAAATGTGCATTCATTCATTTCATGGCGTAGTTTCTACTTGTCAAATGTCAAAAACAGACAGCTTCAAACGTGACATCTTCCGAAATAGCGGGCTAATCAAAATAACACCTCTTATTGGAAAACCCTTTACCAATTCATTCAGTTACCCTTGATTTGAGGTATCTGTTTGTACCTATACATCATGCTCCAAATAATTCAGTTTGACGTTACCTGCGCTTCACAAAAATTGTATATTGTTTACCAGGTAGGAAAAGCCTAAGATTTCTGGTGCGATTGTAAAGATTATAAGATTAGAGTCATAGATAAGATATACTAGAGTTCAGAATAGTATATCTTATCTATGAATGTGACTTTCGCTACGAGGTGAACATAGCTACTTCTTTTCCACAAATCATTCAGAATTGGAAACGCAATTTTCGAAAAAATTGCGAATATTTGCATTCACGAATGTGTGGAGCTTTGAAATTCGTAATAAATATATTTGGTATAATATAGAAACTAATTTAGGTTTAATTGTCAAATTTGACACTTTTAATCCAAATGCTGTTGTCCTGGAACGTCAAATAGCATATCTTGTAGGTGAAAAGCGTGCAGGAATATCTTCTCTTTACACATTTTCCATGGTTAACTTTCACCATTGTATGTCAATATTCGAAATTCTTCTGTTACTTATTTACAAATTAACTGCCATTTAAATGATACATAAAACATTTCTGTTTGGCCAACCAACATGGTTTCATTCAAAAATTATATTTATGGGACTATTGGTTCATTTCAATATCAATGCTGTGAATTAGTGAAGATGAAATTCATGCACTAGGCTCAATTTTTCATGAGAAAACCTTTTAGGTCAATTGAATTTGAATATTTTGCAATTATAGTAATGGGCATCTAGTCAGTAGAGAACAATAAATACTGCAGGAATACTTTAATCTCTAAAAATACTCTGAAAATGAAAACATCAAACAATAGATGAACATATTTTTATCTTATATTTTGCACCATAACAGCAAATTGACATAAATTCGGTTGAAGATTTCATTCCGGATATCCTAAAGATGGTGTGAATGAAAAAGTATCTACATCATCAGGTAATCGATCGATTTTTTCATACTGTAAGTTTTATCTGATGAGAACATGCCTGTCTCCTTTATTTTGATGACAATAACCATCATCCGGATTATCTGAAACGAATAATTGTAACTCTTGATGTACACAGAAATAATTTTGAACTTGATATTTAGAACTGAGACAATGACGCACATATTTGTGCTAAATAATCCAGTCGAATTGTGCTTTTAGCAGGAGAGTTTTGGGGTAGTTTTTATTTCTTGAATGTTTTATGGTTTTGGGGTACTGAATCCGAATTTGAGGTTCGATAACAAAATTTCGAGACATAAAAAAATTCAAAAAGAGAATAAAAATCTCATTGTTGGTCATTACTAGGAAGTTATCAAATTTTCGTGAAAAACCTTTCCATACAAAATGAAAGTACATAAAATTTCCTACAAATTGTACTACACAGCTTGTTCTGCGACAACCCGTTCTGACTCAGGTGACAGTTGAAAATGAGGTATTTTCAATACTCCATAAATGAAAAAAAAATGAAATTATATGGTTCCGATGATGCGATCCTCTTGAAATTTTGCATGAACATTCAGTATCTATATGTCTCAATTCACAAAAAAAATTTCACTGGAATCGGATATTTCGTTATGGAAATATAAAAATTCTTCTTTCTAATATTCCGATTGGACTTTCTATGGTTCTGATCACACTATGATCACACAATTTCGCATGAAGCCTATTATGACCATTTGGCATATGGAGGCAACATTTCATTTCGATGGATTTCATTTTGTCTGAGATATTCAGGAACAAACATTTTGAATGGCCATATTTTGCTAGGGGTTCTTTTAAGCACAAATCTAATAGTTATAAAACAATTTGAAAAGCCCTGAGCATGTGCTCTTGAGCGCTCGTTCATTGGTCGAGTAATGATGTTACTACCTCAAACATTTGTATAGGACTTGAGATTCATGCTAAGTGTTTGAATGCAAAATCTGAGCATGATCGGAATCATATTCTGGAAATTATTCAAAAAATTTGAGAAAAACCCTGAGCAGGAGCTTTTGAGCGCTCGTTCATTGGTGGGGCAATTAGACTATTACCTCAAAATTTGATATGTGACTTGAGATTGAAACCTTATATATAAATGCAGAGAATCTCAGCACAATCGGAATTATATTCTGGAAACTATCAGAAAATGAAAAATGTACAAAATATAAATTATGAATAATTTAATGGTTCTGATGATGCGATCCTTTTGAAATTCTGCATGAACATTCTGTATATCAGTTTTCATTCACAAAATGAGTTTCATCTGAATCGGATATTCTGTTATGGAAATATGAAGATTCTTCTTTCAATATTCCAATTGAAATAACTATGGTTCTGTTAATACTATGGCCACAAAATTTTGAATGAACATTCAGTATATCGATTTCCACTCACAAAATAAATTTCAGTCGGATCGGATATCTTCTTATGGAAATATGAAGTTTCTTCTTTCAATATTCCAATAGGAAATTTGAATTCTTGAATCGATAGAAGGAAACCAAATGCTCTCAGGAAATCAAAACTTGATTCATTGTTTCCCAAGCCCATAAAAGCTTCTAGTTTCACGTCAAGACTACATTGTGAAAAAAATTTAACTGATAAAAACACCCCCAACAATATCGTCTTAATAATATTTTGTGTAACATTCACCACTTACTTAATGAAAATCAGAATTCTTCTTCACACTGATTATTGAAGGTCATCACGAAACCTTCTGGACACCTTCGTGGAACATCCCTTATATTAGTCAGAATAACATCCCCTTTTCCCGTCAGATTCAACTTTTTCTGGCAATTCACTCCTACCGTAGACAAGCATACCAACATAGCAAAAAATATCACTCTTAAAATCGAAAGACGCATATTTGATAAATCAGAACTGCAACAGTTACAATGGAACTGCACAACCAGTGAACTTTTGACGAATAGTGATCCTCCTCATGCCAGATGTTGGAACTAATGTAAACTGCCAAGGCTGTCAAGAATCTCGCTTTGAACACTTGACTGCTTCAGCCCAAAGTAAATAATCATTAATCTTCTGGCTCGCAAACTCGATTCATTTCCATTAATTCAGTTTTGTTGGAACGTTTAATTTATCCCAGTCTTATTATGTTCTCGAAGTAGAAAAGAATTGATGAGTGGAGGTCCATTCCGGGAAACTGCGGCTAGGGGTCAGTGGCGCATCGACATTTTCCGGAATTCTACGCTTGAAAACCTTCAAATCAGAGGCGTAAATTGAAATCAAGAAAAATGTGAAAACATAACAACTGGATCACGGGCCTATTGCACAAAAATACTTTGCAACTTTTAACTTTGCACTTTGCAGTCTGACAGATCTGCAAAGTGAGAGTTAATTATGTTGCACAAGATTTCTTCCAACATTTGAATTCTCCGAAGTGCCTTTCACCATGTACTTGACTTTCGAAATTGTACTTTGAAATATTGAATGCGTTTCGTTAAACGTAAATCATTTGAAAAATGAAAAGTTGCAAAGTATTTGGTGCAATAGGCTCCAGGTCTAGTTTTAGATTCCATTTGCTGCAAGAATTTTTTTCTAAAAATAATATGTCAATTCGATTGCAGCCTTCTGGGGAGAAGTACTAAGCGTACCGAAAAAACCTCCACTGCACTGGATGAGTAATAAAACAATTCAAGGAAAGCCCTGAGCAGGTGCTTTTGAGCGCTAGTTCATTGGCGGAGCATTAATGTTACTACCTCAAACATTTGTATAGGACAATATAGCAAAATCTCAACACGATCGGAATTATATTCTGGAAATTATTTAAAAAATTTAAAAAGAGCCATGTGCAGGAGCTTTTGAGCGCTCGTTCATTGATGGGGCAATAACACTATCACCCCAAAATTCAATATGGGACTTGAGATTGATACCGAATATATAAAGGCAGAATCTCAGCACAATCGGAATTATATTCTGTAATCTATTCAGAAAATGAAATATGTACAAAATTCAAATAAAAAAAAATTAAATTCTATGGTTCTGATGATGCGATCCTTTTGAAATTTTGTATGAACATTCAGTATGTCAGTTTTCATTCACAAAATGAGTTTCACCTGAATCGGATATTCTGTAATGGAAATATAAAGATTCTTCTTTTCAATATTCCAATTGTATTTTTTATAGTTCTGTTAACACTATAGCCACAAAATTTTGCCTGAAAATTCAGTATATCAGTTTACATTCACAAAAAAATTGAACTCGAATTGGATACTCTGTTATGGAAATATAAGGATTCTTCTTTTCAATATTCCAATATTCGAGATTTCTATGTTTCTGTTAACACTATGGCCTCGAAATTTTGGATGAACAAAATAAGTTTCACTCGAATCGGATATCCTGTTATGAATATATAATGAAACTTCTTTTCAATATTCCAATTAAATTTTCTATGGTTCTATTATCATTATAGCCACTTACTTTCAAATGAACATTCAGTATATCGATCTCCATTCACAAAATAAATTTCACTGAATCGAATCTCTTCTCATGGAAATATGAAGTTTCTTCTTTTCAATATTCCAATTGAATTTTCTATGGTTCTGTTCACACTATGGCCACAAAATCTTGCATGAGGCTGGTTATGAGCATCTTTCATTTGGCCGTAACATTTCATCTCGATTGGTTTCGTTTTTTCTGAGATACTAAGGAACAAAAATTTGGAATGACCATATTTTATGGAACACCTTATACGATTAAGCTGGTTAACGAACTTAACCAAGCCATTTGGGAACCGAACTCACCCTGAAAATTATATCCAGGACAATCCCTTCTAAAGTTATCGTGCTAACGGATGGACAGACAGTCCCATGGACAGAATTGAATTTGACCACGAATTCGTCATCAGGGAGTCTAACCCTATCGTTTGAGACCATTTTCTTCTTTGCAATTATCCAATTGAGTTTTCTATGGTTCTTCCAACACTATTACCACAAAAGTTTGCATGAGGCTTATTGAAAGCATCTCCCATGTGGCCGCAAATTTTCATTACGATTGGTTTCGTTTTGTCTGAGATATAAAGGAATAAAAATTTTCAATGGTCATATTTTATGGAACATCCTGTACGATTTGGCTGGTTAATGAACTTAACCGTGGCATTTGGGAACCGAACTCTCCCTGAAAATCTCAAGTCTCTACAATCGCTTCTAAAGTTATCGTGCTTACAGCCGGACGGCATCACGGAAAGAATTGAGTTTGACCACGGATCCTTCATGAGCGAGTTGAACTCTATCGTTTGACACCATTTTTGGCACAAAATTCAAAAATTACAAATATTGAATTAGGTATATTCACGTCCTCCTTGTAAATATCTATGATAGGTTAACATAGAGTAATAGGACATCTAATAAAAATATAATATGCCCATGAATTTTGGCATCAAGTGAAGAACACTAGTTTATAACATACATAGGTAAGAGAATGGAGGAATTCACCAGAATTTTGTGACAATGTGTTTGTTTATGTTGAGTGTGTTGTCGGCTGTCGTTTACTTTTGTGTAGTTTACTTATATTGTTGATGATGTGGACCTACTATGTTTATTTATTGAATGAATTTCAGCCCTAAAGAAGTGAAAATATATCCACGAAACGTTGGCAGAGTTAGAAAAAGTGTTTCAATCACTAAAAGGCTTATTACATTAGGGGCGTTCGGCATTGACCTCCGCGAGCGGACAGATTTTTTAGTCACGTGACCACAGATCGTACAGATAAATCTGAAATATCTGGGAATAAACGAACGGTACAGAGCATCTGCCATAGAACATATTGATCTGTTCTACTTTTATAGATTATGAGATTTCAAAGATCACTATTTTGGGAAATATGCTCATCTTTTAACGATACTTTCACCCTTTTAGTAGTTCTTCCATAAATTCTCAATTAAATAATTAGGTGCAAAGGCACTGAATGCAAAAGGAACGAGTAATGCAATATCCCCTTTTGGGGCTCGATTCTTGAACTTCGTAGAGATGACAACTCTCGTTCGACTATTCCTATACGAGATGTCATCTCACTTCTCTCACGCATAATTCGAATAATTTCAGTCACACTCCACACTAGACACAGAATAGTTGCTCCGTTTGTCTAAGGTTGCTCCATTCTGTGATTCTCTCCTATGGAAATAGTCATCTCTCTTACCAGTTAGTAGTATAGAACTCGTTCTCGGTCGGGAGAGAATTCGAGAATACAGATTCTCTCGGTCATTGAGAGAGAAATGCAATTCTCGCATGAGAGATTTTTCAAGAATCGGGCCCCAGGTCGTTCAATACGGCGATAGTTGTACCCACAGAACATATAATAACCGATATGTACCGAAAGATCCTGATCAATTAATTGATTAATTACACGAAAAAGAAACGGGAAAGCAATATCTCCTCCTGCCCATTTATAACTACGATAGCTATATTGAAAAATGTTAATGAATTAATTGAGTTTTTAATGAATAAATGAAAACAGAAGAATAAAACTGTTAGAATTTTTCAATCTATCGGTTGTCGGATCGGGAAACTCAACATAAAACAAAAAAATATATAAAAACATAAAACTCTATGGATAAAATCGCTTTGCTCCGTCGAAATAGACCGAGCGAAAAGATCGACGTCCGATTGCTCAGATTCTTATGACGAACGGTACAGATGTGTATTCCCCTCAATCCGGATGTAATAAACGAACGGTTTAGATCGATCCGACACGTCCGATGTCGATGTCGATGCCGAACGCCCCTCCTGTTAACCTATCATAGATATTACATATATTATGGCAAAACGATAGAGCACTCGTTTAAGTAAAACTACCACTCAAAAAGTGAACTAAATGTGTGCTTGTATGTATGCAGAAGGGGTTATCTTTCCAAGTGATTTCACAACCTGAGATGTTCAATGAATTGTCTAACAGACCCATTATACTTAGTTATCATCTGCAACAGATTTAAACAGGTGCTATTTCGCCCTATATCTCAAATTTAATTTCGGTAAAAACTTTTAACAAACTTATGTCGAATGACACAACATTATCTACGCCTCTGCTCGAAATATATACGGTCTCAAAGTTGTCCTCACGAGGATATTCGACTCCGAATGACTCGCTTTTTGCATAGCCTGGGGAATTTTTCGCAGAAAGGACTCGGAGCTTAATTTCCTGTATTTTGTATGGACGAAGAGTTTAGTCGAAATTTAATAACAATCAGTCACCAGGGTCCTCTTGCGAATTAGAAATGAGAGGGTGAAACGCCCCGAAGAATATTTTTTAGTCGGATATTGTGTGGGTGCAATGTAAACGTAATATTGGAAATAGCGAAGATCTGAAGGAAGAGAAGGACTTCTGTTTGTCATGGGGACGATGTGGGTTGAGGGACTACGTTTCTGTTAGTTTCTCTAGGAAATTTATATGTCATTTTGTCGTAAGCTTGTCTTGTCACAAGTTCCAAAGATGAGTTAGATATTTAAGGCGAAAGAACTATATATGAGCGTCTTTCAAGCGGAAATCTTAGCTATCGAAAGATGTCTAGATATAAACTATCTGAACCTGAAGTGCGATATAGCTTTACCCTCAGATAGTCAAGCTGCTATTAAAGCACTGAGCTCCTACGTAATCGACTCAAACATGATCTAGGAGTGCCGGAACAAAGTTAGTAGGCAAGAAAAATAAGGTCTTTTTAACCTGGGTTCCCGGCCATTCGGGAATCAAAGGAAACGAAGAGGCCAATACACTTGCCAAAGAGGGCGCACGAATGTCACTCATTGGCCCAGAACCCTTCTGTGGTATAGGTGAATGTACCTATAAGAAGGAGTTTCTGGAGAAGGAGGAAGCCGAGAGGGAAAAACTCTGGCGGAATCTCCCAGGGATGGATCATTCCACTAAGTTCCTTCGGAACTTTGAAACAGCAAGATCCAAAAGATATCTAGATCTCGGTTAGAAACAATAAAATTACACCTCCTCACTGGTTTTCTTACAGGTTACTGTCGCCTCAGGAAGCACCTGTTGAAGAAGGTATTATCGGACACTGACGAGTGTAGCTTCTGTGGGGAAAAAAACCTCTATTCACCTAGTCACGGTTGGCATTGTGAGCCTGAGGAGAGAATGCCTTGGGCGAGAAACTTGTGAGAGTGTGGCACTAGCCTCGTTGAAGCCTTCACAGATATTGGATTTCATCAGATATCTGGAACTGGAAGGCTAGCTGTGAAGGATGTGGTCAGAACAGCTCTGTGAGGGGGCACAATAGACCTTGAGGTCGCAGTGAACTGTAACCGCTTTTTAAATCAACTAACTAACTAACTTCCATCAGAACTGTTTTCGAAACCGCGCTACAGGTAGCCCTCCAGTGCTTCAATTTCCTACAGTATCTGACAGAGCTTCAAGGAGGCTAGATTCACGTTTCTCCTGAAATTTTCCTGTGCAAGACATTCTTTGCGCAGGCTCACAATGGCTAGGTGTTCTGTAACTAAGTGTTCAGGAGTATGTTCATCTTCGGCATAGAATTTATACTTTTCAATTTAAGCTAAGACAATTCCAATCATAATATATACTTCCTTAGGTGTCAACGTCCTATTAGAGAGCCAGTGAAGTCTCTTCCAGAGTTCTTCTCTTTCGGTTTCTCCTTTCTCCTAAAACTCTTTTTAGAAGCAATTGCTTATGCCACAAAACGTTATGGGCCAAAAAGTAGCATTTGTGCTTCTTTTCTGGCTAGTGTGTAAACTCCTTCGTTTCCTTCGATCCCTGAGTGAGCAGAAACCCGGACTAAAGAAACCTTGCTGTTCTTGCTTCCTCTTTCGTGCTTTTTCAGCATTCCCATATTAGCTTTGAGTCCATGACATAGAGGTTCTTTGCTTTCTGATATTATGGGAGCTTCATCCCATAAAATATAGTGTTCTTCTAAATGTTGGACAGGCTTCGACTCATCAGTATTTTCGGGGTGAGCTACTGTTTTATGTTCTTTGATGCAAACATTCTCTACCGCACTCACGAGATACTTCATTCGTGCTTCTTTTGATTGGTTCATTTTCCAATACTATTTCGAAGAAATAGTCATTCCACGTCAGTTACATCGAGTATTTTCGACTGGTCCAAAGAAAACAAGAAACTTCTATCCATACTGATATTATAAATGCGAAAGTAACTCTGTCTGTATGTCTGTTACTCTTTCACGCCTAAACGGCTGAACGGATTTTGATGAAATTTGGTATGGTGATAGATGATAACCTAGAAATGGTCATAGGCTATGAATAATCACGTCATCGTTCTTAGGCGGTAGGCAGTAGGCAGATAACTAAATTGAGTTAGTGATTTTTAGTCGTTTTTGTTGGGACTTTTGCTCTTTCACATCTAAACGGTTGAACAGATTTTGATGAAATTTAGTAAGGTAATAGATGGTTACCTAAAAACAGATATAAGATCAAAATGGTCACGTCATCGTACTTAGAGGGGAGGAAGTAGGCAGAAAACAGAATTGAGTTAGTGATTTTTTTCTGGTTTTTGCTGGGAGTTTTGCTCTATCATGCCTAAACGGCTGAACGGATTTTGATGAAATTAAAAATAGTAATCTAGAAAATGATATGGGCTATTAATATTTATGCTATCGTACTTAAGGCGTAGGCAGTAGGAAGAAAACTAATTAAGTTAGTGATTTTTAATCGTTTGTTTTAAAAGTTTACCTCATTCACGCCTTAACGTCTGAACGGATTTTTCTAAGACTTGGTTAATATAAAGATAGAATCCTAGCCACGGACACTGTCTACTTTTTACGAAAATACCCCATTCCCGCGGAAATCTAGCGTGATCGTGTCAAGAAGCGCATGACGCCATAGCTACTGAAATGATTTTGGTGTTTTTTTTAACTGAATGTTACTAAGACTTCAAGTTAGTATTTGATCACTTTTCTAACTTAGAGGGTCGGTAGGCGGCATAATTTAGGGAATTTATGATAAAATTTTGATGCAACTGTCTTTATTTAACAGTTTTACTTGGATCGAAACTTAGCGACATTCCATCACACTACTTAACTTATAGGGTAGGAAGGTACCAAAATTTAGAATACTTTCTACTTCGGGAAAATATCTCATTCCCACAGCTACCTATCTACAACATTAAAACTCTGTCTAGAATAACATTACGCCAAAACTATTGATCTGAGTTGTATACGATTTTTTATTCAACTGACTGTTGAATTACACACAGATAAAATCTAATTACCTACACCACAGAATTAATATAGTACTACATAACTAGCTACGCTTATGCGGGCGAAGTCGCGGGTAAAAGCTAGTTTATGATATTTTAAACTAGGAAACAATGCACGGTATACACTGATGCTGGAGAAAGGTTAAACTACGTCATACCATTCGTTGAGTGAACAGACAATGTTTACCCATCAAATTTCCTTCCATAATACCTTCGCACATCCTCACAACCGGTTTCAGATGACATCGCGAATTTCGAAATCATAATTCCAGTGACAAACTCAAATATTTGCATACCAAAATCCGTTTTGTTGTCCTCTCCAGTTCGGGATCTGCTCAAACAAAAAATTTCATTACCATCGCGTAGCGAGCGCGTTAGCAAAATACAAATGGGTGCTCTCTTCTACTCCAAAAATTCTAATAGCGCCATACAACTTTTAATGCATTAAATGGTGGGAACAATTACTTCTGTTAGTCTTTCGACGAAAAATCAAACAAAAGTTGGGCCGTTTCCATTAAAGATTCATCCATTATTCGAAATAATAACCCTTCGTTGAATATAATGTAATTTTGGCCGCGGGGTCGCTCGGAGTGAAGAAAATGGTTCTGAGCTTCACGCTGTGCTGCATTCTTGTTAAATGCAGCCACGTGCGTCGCTGCTGTACAAATAGGTTGAAAGTTAGAGGTGGATGATAAATCTGGCATATAACGTCTGCTGGATTACGGACCGTGAACCTGGGATTAAAGTAATAACTGGGTAAAAATATCACTTTGAAAAAACTGAAACTCAGAGGGATGGTCGGAGTTTGGTCGAGAGTTGGGGAAATTAATTTTATACCACAACTTCTTTATATTGAAACAATCTACTTTATTCGCAGGCTCTCTAGTTATCGAAACATGCAGACAAATTATGATTATGGATATAAGTTATTAATATAAAAACTATTATAAAACATACAGTTAAAGTCAATATTTCGTTCACATCTTGCCGTTAATTATACAGGGTGTCCGTAAACAAATGCGAAGAACTTTGGGAGATGATTCCTCGATGAAAATAAGCAGGGGTAGTTGATATAGTTTTTTTTCGAAATCGACCCCCTTTCCAAGATACAGCCCTTGAAGGCGATGACGAGCTGACAGTTTTAATTTTTTTTACGGCTTCTTAAAAACAATGAGTCATAAAACTATACATAATATAAAGCACTAAGTAGATGTTACTCACACAAATTTTTAGATCTCATAACTTCATTATTAGGGGTTTAAAATAACAATCTCCAATGATTTTCGTTCAAAAAATGTTTTCATGGGATAGATTCTCGAAAAATAAAAATCTTTTATGATTTTCCATGTAATTCTGAAGAAAAAAGTCTTCTGCAAAATTTTGATACAGTCGATACTTTTCTCGGAAAAAATGAAAACTTAAAAGCAGTCATGATCACTGTTTATTCCATTTCATCGTACAAGTGTTTTATAGAATGAATATTCTAAGATATTGTATGTCTATGACAGGAGAAAAAAATGTTCCATAAATTTTTCTGAAGGTTTAAATAGTAATTTCCGGAAGAAAATCAAATCCGTAATATTTTAATTGATCTATAAGCATAATGGACAAAACCAATTTTGAGCATAAACAATATCGTAGAGTATTCACTCTATGGAACATACGATGAAATCGAATGAACAGTGATCATAACTTCTTGTAAGATTTTCGTTTTCCCGAGAAAACTATCGATTGTATCGAAAATTTGCAGGAGACTATTATTCTCCAGAATTGAACGGGAAACCATGAGAGAATTTTATTTTTAGAAAATCTATCCCACAAAAACAATTTTTGAAGGAAAATCATAAGGGGTTGTTATTTCCAACCCCTAATAATAAAGTTATTTTGCTTGGCACCTGGCCGTCACACCAATGCGTCCTGGTCTAAGATTATTAATGTGGATACTTCCAAAAGATTCTATTTTTCTGCCAAATATCATCATAGATGCTTCATAGAAAATATCCCCAGAAATTTTTCTCATATTTCTATTTGCTACATATGAACCTAAATTTTGATAACCAATTCAATTTTCAATTCGTATAACTCACCTCATTTTCTCATCTCATGAAAATGAAATAATAAATGTGAAAACCTTGCAATACCTTTCATCATAAACATGATGTACCAATAAAAAAACCAAAACTTTCGTTGATTCATACACCGCGTTTACTACCAAACAAGAAAATCTTCCCATATAAAGCACGATACATGCATGCACATACATTTTTCAGTATCTCCCGCCCTCATATAAATTTCCCAGGAATTTCCAGTGAACTTATTCGCAGGTAGGTAATACACGTATTCCATTCATACCAACAAAATATGTTCATTGTTGTATATGGCCGAAATCTCTGGGAGCGAGATTCGATTATCGAATATTTATTGGTAATATACATCTAAACCGAAGGAAACACAACAGTAACAGGGAATATTCGGTGCAGCTTTCGACTATAAATACGCCAGTTAACGAATAGTTCCTATTTCCGTCAATTCCGAATAGGCCAATCTATCATAGGCATGGTCAATTTTCATTTCTCTACGCTGGAAAAGTTTCTGATGGAATGATATGGTGGATTACCGTTGAGAGATTTTTTCGAAATTCATGAAATGTGCATTTTGTGCTATACGTCTATTAGGAAGTAGTAGTTTTGAACAGACGAAGGTCTGGGGTTCACGGGCCTTGCTCTAATGTATATTACCAATAAATACTCGATAATCGAATCTCGCTCCCAGAGATTTCGGCCATATACAACAATGAACAACATATTTTGTTGGTATGAATGGAATACGTGTATTACCTACCTGCGAATAAGTTCACTGGAAATTCCTGGAAAATTTATATGAGGACGGTAGATACTGAAAAATGTATGTGCATGCATGTATCGTGCTTTATATGGGAAGATTTTCTTGTTTGGTAGTAAACGCGGTGTATGAATCAACGAAAGTTCTGGTTTTTTTATTGGTACATCATGTTTATGATGAAAGGTATTGCGAGGTTTTCACATTTGTTATTTCATTTTCATGAGATGAGAAAATGAGGTGAGTTATACGAATTGAAAATTGAATTGGTAATCAAAATTTAGGTTCATATGTAGCAAATGAAAATATGAGGAAAAATTCTGGTAATACCGAGTAACCCTTGAAAGATAGATATATGCTATCGCGGACTTTTTTGTAGAACTATTAAAAAGGTACATTTCCGTCATACATTGTTTCCATGTACGTCTTACGATTTTTGCAGCGCACCTGAAAATAGCTGATCATGGCTGATTTTGGTACTTATATTTATTATCGTTGAAGTTAGAGCAGGTTTCCTAAATTTTCTCGGGGAAAAGTATAGCCTATGTTACTCAAGGATAGTGTAGCATTCTAAAGGTTGAAATAATTCTTGAAATCGGTCTAGTAGCTTATGAGTTAACTCGTATCAAACACACAAACCTACAAATCCACAAACCCACAAACACAAAAATCTTTCCTCTTTATAATATTAGTATAGATATAGATATAGAGTATAGATAGTATAGACTATCTACTTATTATACTCCTGTTTGATCGGTCATAATAATACCCATTATTCACAAGTAAATAATTTGATATTTTCCACCGCTGTCAGAAGCTTCATAAATTCAGTTTCAATATAATATTCTTTTAATTGATATTTCTTCAATATTCTGAAGTACTCCAACTAAGAAATATGGGTATACCCTGTCAATTGAGGACCTAATCTAGTTTTATTACATCAATTAAAGCAATTTTCATTATAAAATATACAATGACAAGTTGTCCATAAATTTCTCATGTGTTTACCTGACTTTTTCCACACTTGTCACTGCCACCAAATGTTAAAATATTCAAGAAATAAATTCAGAATTCGTGGATAAAGTATGGTATGCTACTCGCGTATAATGGCTGTTATTCGCTCTTTGTATAACATATATATATATTCTTTTGAATTGAGAGCTAACAAAATACAATACATGAAACAAAAAAGTCCCTAGCTGAGGTTGGTGCAAAACGGGGTACCATAATATTCTGGCGTATGATACCAGAGCACAGGGAAAAACCTCAGTAGAAAAAACCCTGCCTCGCCGTTTTTACAAAATTGAAACTTAAAACTATTCTAATAAATACCTTCAATATTCAGATACAAAATACGTAATTCTTGCTCTGGGCCAGGAGGGTGCTGGGTGTTTTAAACCAGGTCTGGCGTTCCAAGTGATGATTTTCGAATCTTCTGTTCTTCTAAGACCGCTACAGGACCCTACTGAAGGGTAATCATTTCCCATAGATTTAAATAGTGGTATTTCATACAAAATATCGAATTTAATTTCGGAATAATGATAAAAAACGTGTGACAAACTTATGTCAAAATGACATAATAATAACATCATAGATTATAGAGTGTATACTATATAATCTTTGAATAACATGTATTGTAATAATTTAAACATTTTGACATAAGTTTGCCACCCGTTTTCGAAAAATCATCATTTAGAAGGCCAGACTTGGTTTAAAACACCCTCCTGACAAAAAGCAAGAGTAAAGTATTTTGTATCTGAATATTGAAGGTATTCATTTGACTAGTTTTAAGTTTGAATTTTGTGAAAACGGCGAGACAAGGTTTTTTTCTACTGGAATTTTTCCCTGAGGTATCTTTCGCAGACCAGAATGGTAACCCGTTTTGCACTAACCTCTGCTTTTGGTTTTTGTTATTTTTATATATTGTTTTATATCAGCTCTTAATTCTATATTGATAGATTGACAACATACTGTTGTAACATGTACTGAATATTATACCATCAACTTGAAAATAAATTTTGAATTTTTTTTGTGAAGCTGAAACTTCTTTTAGTACAATTTTATTTATTTATTTATTTGATACCAGAGATACAAACAATGGCATATAATGTTCCAGAGCTCTAAGCGGATAAAGTTTTACATTCAAATAAAACTCTCAAAACTTACATTCACGTCGAATATGCTACATGCTCGTAAAAAGTAGAAATATCGCCAATAAATGTCATAATACAGGATGGTAAGACGAACGATCTTTCGATACACAAGTGTGAAGGGGAGTAGTCCATATATATTCGAGAAAATGAATTGCGCCTTGCCCCCCTAATCGAAATTCTGTGACATATTTGAGGAAATTGAATCCGGTAACATCTGGTAGAAGATTATCCTCATAGCTTAATCTGGAGTCTAGACTCTTCATTTGTCTCTGGTGCACGACAGACAACAGGTGTGTTGGAAACCAATATCGAGACTTGCAACAGTGGATCAACAAAGTTTCGAACACTGTCAACTCTGGCAAACAAGGATTTGTTTGGATTTTGAGTCGGAATACGATGTGGTCTAATGAAACATTCTGTTCGTATATGTTATTGCCTTGGATCCAGAATGGAACATAGCAATCTGTTGACATTTCACTACGACAAAATGAGGCAATTTGGAATCGGTGTGCTGAAATCTACTACTGATGACGAAACCGAAAAATGCAGAAACAATTTGGAGATGTTTTCAGATGAAATCCCAATTCTAAAATGTGATTAGAACTTTTTTCATCCTCAATGAAATTCATCTCTTTCGATAACTTACACTCATACATGATGGCGTTAACAACCACAATAGTAATAACATTATACTTTTCAACTATTTCAATATTTTCATAGCATATAAAAGTCAGTTTTCATAAGAAAAGAGATCAATCATATTGGAATACTCTGTTAGCTGTTGGTCTCATTTGGCACAAGGTTTCTGCTGTTCAACGCCTAATGGGTCGATTACATTGAGATACTTCACAAGCTGCTACTGAGCGAATTTAGAAGCGAGTGAATTAGCTTGTGAGATTGTGATGATTACACACAAAACTGCCTACACGCTGAATAGCCAACAATCTAGCGATCCACGTGAGGTTTATGTTTCAAATTTAAGAACCAGGAACCACCAAGTAGATGAGAACTCACAGATTGTTTAGTAGCCACAGTGATTACACACGGCTTGTTTACATGTCAACAAGCCAAAACGCCAGCGATTTAGCGTGTAAAGTAGCCCAGCTTCCAACTTTAGTCGCAGCTTTTTTACAATCAGATTGTTGAGCGAATTTACAATCGGCCCATTATTGAGAACTAAAATTGAATACGCTCCTTTCATTTGGCGGCCTATTTACTCATCCTATCTCGTTTAAATAAGGAGAGAGAGAGACACGATTTTATATAATTAGGCATTTCCAGATGACGTCACAGTGACGTCACGCCCGCTCTGTCAAATGTAGTGAGGGGCAAACATTAGTTCATTTAACAGGTAGATCAGGTAGAATAACAGAGAACAGGTATATTTTATGTTCTGTGGGTAGATCTGTGAGGTAGATGTTCGTTGTACGTTATCGTTAGTATTTCTATGTACGTTACAAACACCAGTTGAATTTAATCACAAGTGCCACAAGCCACAATGCATTCGTTTTGTTCTGTTGTTGGATGTTCGATGAGAGGGAAAAGAGAGTTTTTTCAGAATTCCTGCTGTGATAAATCATAAAAGTGATGAGATTAGAGAGAAAACAATACGTCGTAAGGAATGTTGGATAAAAAGTTTGAAGAAAGGAAAGCTGTCAGAAACTTTCCTTAAAAATGCAAGGATATGTTCGAAACATTTCATAAGTGGTGAGTTTCAATCTTAGACAAAGTCTGTATAATGTTTCAATTGTAATCAATAAATTCAAATCTATATTTACTGATTGTTCAGAATTGTGTTCTTTATTCATGCCATTTATATCTTGTTATCTGAAAGTGGTTGATGAATGGAAGTAATTAATTCAAACAATTTATAGGCCAGCCTGCAAAACTGGAAGATGAAGAAAATCCAGATTGGATTCCTAATCAAAATTTAGGCTACCAATCAGGCACTCTTAGGAGGAAGCAATCGATGGAAAGATTCGAAAGAATGCAAAATCGAAGAAAAATGCTTGAATTTGTAAGTACATTATTATCTCTTTTGTATGATTTTGATGGGATCTGTTCGTTTGGGAAGAATGGATTGTATTCTACATATTTTTTTCACGATTGAGAAAGGTTTCAAACTAAAGAAATTCCTTTCAGAAACCCCCAACGCCTGAAGATGCCCTAATGGCCACAACGTCTGAAGATGCCCTAACGGCCACAACGTCTGAACATAAGTATTATGGACATGATTATAGTTGTATGTGCAGTTTTTTTGAACACTTGTCCATCAGTTGTAACAAAATAAAAATATAGTTTTTAATGTTTTTGTTTTAATTTGTATCAGATATCTAACTGCTAAGTAAGATTACTTTAGTTCTTCAATTATTATTACTAGTCAATGAAATGTATGAAAGAATAATTTCTTTTTTTTGTTATATTCATACCAAAATAAAAATATCAGTAGTTTTAACTACTGAATAAGACAATTTTAGTTTATTAATTACTACTCTCTCTCGACTCGCCCAGGCTTCACACGAAATGAAATTATTTACGAAATCACATTAGAAACCTCAAAAATAACAGTACTTCTTCACTATTAAATGGATGTTATTATAGATATAAACCTTCGTCTTGAATCACTCTATCTATTAAAAAAACGCATCAAAATCCGTTGCGTAGTTTCAAAGATTTAAGCATACATAGGGAGTAGGGACATGCCATTTTCAACGAAAAAATGATTAAACTAATAAATCAGACACAAGTACTATCGAAAACCACGTTTTTTCATACGAAACAAAAGCAGGTAAAAAGAATTTCGACTGGAATACACGTGATTTCAATAGATCGTCTATGGTCTATTTGCCCCTCAGTACATAGATCACGCCAATAACGGTTGTCAAAATCAGCTGACTGGAAATGCCTAATATAGAGGTTGATAAAATCGTGTCTCTCTCTTTTATTATACGAGATAGCTATGTGCCACCATTTGACATTTTAGACCTGAAGACTTACTTTATAGAAAAATGAAATTCAAAATTGCGTTTTATAGTTTTTCGCAAAAAGTGCTCGATCAACTTTCTTGAAAAAATCCACCTTTCTTAGAGACCCCGTGTGAAGGACAAATTGAGTTGAATCAAATTGAATTCCTGTTTTAAAAAGACGATACAACCACCTTTTGGATGTTTCATGGCCAGTGATGAGCGGATCAATTTTTAGAATTAATGTTTTATGTCCTCCTAAAAAAATTAAATCGTGTGTCTCTCTTTGATTATAAGAGATTGCAAAGTATCACCCTAAAACTTTTTGGAGCTGAAGACTTGATTTATCGAAAAATTCAAATTTAAATTGAGTTCGATAATTTTTCGCAAAACCACCTGATCTTTCTGGAAAAAAAACACCTATTTTAAGAAGACCCTGTGTAACGAAGAAGGTTGAATTAATTTGAACCCCTATTTTCAAGAGACAGTACAACAACCTTTCGGATGCTGAATAGCTCGTGAAGACGGAATCACTTTTAAGAAATTTATTGAGGCTTGAATCACTTGAAATTTTTAATATGCTTTGACCATTTCTTTAGTCCGTTAACGAAAGTTTGAATCGTCGGTTGGCCATGGAAATTTGGCATATTCACTGTGTATATTGAAATTTTAAGTTATGTCGTTTATTTTCTTGTCATATTGATACGCAATGTTGTCAATATTGCATAAAGTTCTCTGATAACTCGCTAGCTCGTCGAACGAGGCCGGGTACATTCGGCAACGTTGACTTTATTTTACGTTATGACAGCAAATACTGGCAACTTCAGATAAATAAAAAAACGCCTCCTATGCTCTCAAACTTACGTGAACGGGCTATAGCAATGTATTTCCCGAAAAAATCGGCAAATACTGATTCCTTCAGTTTCACCTATAACCCTCATCACCTCCAGCACATGGCGGTGTCGCATCGCAGCCATCTCTTACACACTGTTGTCAGCGGCAGAGATAACGAATGGCGAGATTAATGAAGCTATAGAGATAATCCGCTTAGAGATGTCACCACTCCCCGTTCCCCTAATAACCCAAAACCCCGTTGTGTGATGTGTGGCCTGCGAAACAAGCGGGGCGCGTTTTAGAAACTCAGAACCCTCAGAAATCTTAATTAGTTGTCTTTTGCAGAGCCGGCTACGAACAATTCGGCGGAGCAGGTTGAAAACGCGGCCAATCAAACTACGGCCGGCCAGAATTCAAAGGAATACCCGCCGCAAAGGGACGAAGGCAAGAGGCTGCACACCAGGTACAGACTTTACAAGAACTTTTTTTTTATTCTGGAAGGTCAAGCCGTGATATAACACTTTTAGATGTGAAGGGTTTTTACAATAAGATGTTTCATTTGTGCGATTGTCACTTTTGAGGTATCATTTCTTGACATTTGACAAGTAAAACTACCTCATTACTAAATATACAGATTTGGAAATTCACATCGAAAACATACGATATACAACGCATCAGACAAAGAATTCTTTCCTCCAGTTGCACAGATGAATAGTCGAGATAATCAAGTGCTGTAACTGAATGAATTCCACTGTCTTATTGAAATGATCTAGTCTTGTCTCTCTCTCATCGCAGTATGGTAGGGAACCTGCACTACACGTATAGAATTATTTTATTTGTCAGGCTGCCCGTAATACTCAATTCAAGTATTTACTGTTGCCTACCATACTGAATGAATTACGCTCCTCTCAACGATAAGAGAGAGACAAGACTAGAATATTGCAAAAAGACAATGGAATTCAGTGTGTTACAGCACGTCATTATCTCGACTATTCATCTGTGCAACTGGACGGAAGAATTCTCTGTCTGATGCATTGTATATCGTATGTTTCAGATGTGGATTTCCAAACCTGTAGAACTGTACACGATTCAACAACACATTTAAATTCACCTTAAAAGGGGGGAAAATTCGCATATACAGTTCGAAAAATTGAAGTAGGTACTCTTGAGTCGTTTTTGAACACTTTCGCTATTGGCAACAGTGAAACTGGTCAAAAAATTCAAGCTTTTGGGACAAGCTAGTGATGAGAAGAATCGAACTCGCTCAAGAACAACTGGAAATTTGCCGCTGTAGCTCATAGTATCGACGAAAGTCAGGTTTTTCGATTTATTGTCGGTCTTGGAAAGCAGGCATTCTTATGACCATAAAATTTTCGAATACATAAAGCTTTGGATGTGCAAATTGGTCATGTGATAATATGAGAAAAAGATCCAACTTCTTTAATGAGACCAGAATTCTTTTGTGGCATAGAAAAACGCCAATAAAACCAAAATCTCGAAGGAAGAGCAATCAGAAAAAATGCACTTTGCAAAGTCTTTCAGGTTTGCAGCACTCCAAAATATCTCTCTCGAATTGTAATAAGGCTAGAGTTCAGTAAGAGCAAACTTCATATACTTGTGAGGTTTCTAACAGGACACTGTCGCCTCAGAAAGCACCTTGTGAGACTAGGACTCTCAGAAACTGATGATTGCAAATTCTGTGGGGAAGAGTTGAAATTCGGGTTGCACCCTGAGACAGAGTATCTCACCATCGATCGCCAATGAAAATAGTGTGAGGCTTGGGAAATTTTTGACGGGGGGGAAGTTAAATAGATTACAGACAGTTTGCTGAGAAACTATCAGCGGAATGCTCTGACTATCAGAAAAGAGTCCGAAACCTGTGTGCTTGCATCTGACTGTTGATTTGAAACTTATAGATACCTTTGTGTGAATGCATCGAAACCTACCACACATGCATAATCTTCTGTGACTAGTATCTGATCCTTGTGCGTACAAACCTTATGACACGAAGAGGCCAATACACTTGCCAAAGGGGGCGCACGAATGCCACTCATTGGCCTAGAACCCTTCTGTGGTATAGGTAAAAGTACCTATAAGAAGGAGTTTCTGGAGAAGGAGAAAGCCGAGAAGGAAAAACTCTAGCGGAATCTCCCAGGGATGGATCATTCCACTAAGTTCCTTCGGAAGAATCCAAAAGATATCTGGATCTTGGTAAGAAACAATCACACCTCCTCACTGGCTTTCTCACAGGACACTGTCGCCTCAGGGAGCACCTGTTGAGGATGGGAATATCGGACACTGACGAGTGTAGGTTTTGTGGGGAGGAGGAAGAAACCCCCATTCACCTAGTCACGGAATGCTTTAGCATTGCGAGCCTAATTAGAGAATGGTCAGAACAGCTCTCTAAGGGGGCACAATAGTCCTCGATGTCGCAGTGAACCTTAACCCCTTTTTAAACTTTAACTATAACCTTATGAGAGCAAAATAGTGAACCTGTCCAGATGCTAATTCTTTTAAGCTCAAAATTCACAATCGTGTTAATCTTATTAGAATTACAAAAATGCGGTTTTGTTGCGTATGGAAAAATATAGTTGGTTTTCATTTTAGGTATCACAGCAACAACACAACAACGCCTTTCAGTGAGCCAAAGTTCAACGAGGGGACAGGATCTCAATACATCGCTTTTGTTGTTGGTACCATTATCGTTGCAATAATGATTTCGCTCGCAGCAGTTGGATTCATTATGTTTAGGAATTATAAGCTGAAAGAGACCTCTTCCAGTGTTTCTAGGCCTCCTATGGTGGAAGATAAGCCTATTGGAAACGAAAAAGTAAGCTGATAATCAGTATTTCTTTCTATTACTTTTCAAGGAATTTTTATTATCTACTTCACAAAGCAAAAAAAAACTGTAACGTACATATTTGTAGGTATATTCTACATTTCACAAATATTTCAACGATCAGCAAAATTCTATCTACCCAAATGCGAATTAATGTTTATTCTTTATTTTCTTGGATATTGAACAACCATTGAATTAGATAATTTGTATAAAACAATTAAACCTGTAGGATTCCGAAAAGTCTTTGAATCTACAAAAAAAATATTGTTAATGAAAATACTAGAAGAAAGAACCTACGTGCTTGGTAGAATAATGAACCTTTTTGGTATTTCACATTAAATAAATCAATGTTATATATGTGGCTTTATTACAGATGAGACTGGAAACAAATGATAAAACGTCACTATTTCCAACGACATTCAGGCCAAGCTTCTATTCGAAAAAACATAACTCTGGAGATTTCACTGGTAAGCAAATTACAATAATTATCTATTTCCATTACTGTTGCATGATGAGGAACGATGTTTGAATGAGAAAGTTTTTACTTCAGTTGAATATATGATTTCATCGAACTTTCAAAAATACACAACAAAAATCTCAGAGAAGTTCTAGATGGCTTCTGAAAATTTTCTTTTTCAATTTAATTTAACGGTGGAAAGTTTATTGAAGATTGCAGCAACTTTGGATAGATAATTAATAAATATTGATCTAAATATGATGGAAGAGTTATTTTAGTTCAATGAAATCAATAATAACCTAGAATTAATGTACTGATATTTTTGTAAATTATAGATGTTTTCCAGATGTATTTCTGTTTGTAGCTCCTTATTCAACTTCAGTATTTGAATTTTTCCATATACATATGTAAGGTATGTTAAGTTGCAACTGAAATATATACTGCTCAAAAAAATTAACGCACATTTTGAAAATCTCAATTTAATGAAAGTTAACTTTACATCGATTTTATAACTTATTTTTATGTTCTCTCGGGAAGGTTTTGAACGAAACAAGACACATTAAATGGAAGAAAAATTCAGGATTTCACCGAATCTTATGTGAAAGAAGAAAAATAAACAATTTTCAAAATACGCGTTAATTACAGCTCGGCAACGATGGTTCATGCTCAAAATGAGTGATCTTAGAATGTTCTGATCTAATCCTTCCCAGATTTCTCTGAGTTGGATTCCTAAGTCATTAACAGTAGCTGGATGATTTTCTGAACTTCTCAGCCTTCTATTGAGGTTGTCCCAAACCTGCTCAATCGGATTGAGATTTGGACTTCTTGCTGGCCATTCCATTCGAGAGATTTGAACCTCTTCAAGGTACTCCTAAACGATGCGCGCACTATGGGGTCTGGCATTATCGTCCATAAAAATGTAAATTTCACCAACGTATGGGGCAAATGGCACTACATGCTCTTCAAGAATGTTCCTTATATACCTCAGCATTCATAGCATCCATTATCACCGACCACTAGGTCTGTGCGAGCAGTCAAAGATATTCCACCCCATACCATAATCGATCCTCCTCCGAAACCAGTAGTATTCGGGAAATTGCACTGAGCCTATCTTTCATGTGAACGTCTTATACAAGGGAACGTCGATCACAATGGTAGAGGCAGAATCTAGACTCATTTGTGAAGAGAACCCTTTCCCAATCAGCCTCTTCCCAATGGATATGCTCTCTCGCAAAATCCAAACGCGCCCTTCGATGGGCTGTGGTAAGAGCTGGGCCTTAGATCATAGTCTCTGAGGTTATCTCTTATTGTCTGAGTGCTAATTTGCACCCCATGTTCGCTCAAGATGATTTTGAAGGAGGTGAGCGTTAACGTTCTTGAATGGCAGGTGTTACCCGTGGTCTACCCTGTCCTGGTCTTCGGACATTCATACCTGTCTCCCTGAATCGCTGCTTCATTCTGGACACACTCGTTTGGGAAACTCCAAACCTTTCTGCAATTCTTGTGTATGTCCACCTTTCTTCATGCAAAACTACCGCTTGGACACATCCTCTTGGGTCAAATTGCGTGTTTCGCGTTGCATAGCGATCGAGTGTAGAAAATCAAACGAAAGAAAAACTATTGATCACTAAAATTAATCGAGAACAACTGATTTCAGAATGAAGCCAATACATTCAAAATCTGATAATATCATTTTTTTCATTTCTGCTGGAAAAAAACATCTGTATTGAAAAAAACGTTGAAAGTAGATAATCCATGCATAATTCTGATAAAAATAATTATCATTGAGAACACCTTCAGTTGTAGAATAAATCACCAAAAATCAACGAATACCTCTCTCAGCGCCCATTGAACCGTTGAACTCTCCATTCAACCCTTCGTTTTTTTAATTCCAACTAAACCTTTTACGTACGTTCAAATAACGATTTCCCCGAAATCGCAGGAACCAGTGTAACAGATGGAAATGACTGCGATACGAACCGCTGATTCATCATGCTCCATTGAAAAGATAAACGATGATGAATACACGAGGGAGTCTATCTTGGAACGCCAGTTTGTGTGCACACCGAAGTATTTTATTTGTCCACCACCTACCCTTACTGGAATAATCGCCTCATTTGTTGGCACGAACTAGGAGAACAATGGGGGGATCCCCCGAAAGCGATTTCCAAATTATGATTAATTATCTCTGTCCTCGAATAAGGAATTGTGAAGAAAGTTCATATTTGAGTTGCACAACATTATCTAATATTCATAGTTGTTGACGTGGAATTCTTGATGATAGAAAATTTATGTTATTTGGGCTGTTTACATCATTTTTGCTTTTACTGTCCAACGTTTCGGCCAGCATCTACCAGCAGTCGTCAGGAGTCACCCCCTAAAGAATGATTCCTGATTAGCGTTGCATGATGAGTGATTAGACGAAATATATGCGCTGTTATTTTGAATAGCCCATATGATATCTTTATCCCCATGTGAATACCTGCAGAGGGTGAACCGATGAAGAAGATTTCCTCCTTTTTCATGTCGATTTCCATTTAGATATGAGTGAAACATTGTCGGGTCTCTAGGAAATTTCCCAAGAAAATTTGGCAGTGGTAAAAAAGTTTTTTTTTATGAAAATTTTATAGTTATAGTACTTAGTACCATAATGAGCTTCCTTATACCATCAAAACTGAGTGACATAAGGTTGGCATTATGACACGCCATAAGGAAATAGTAAAGGGTTTTCTAATAAGAGGTGTTATTTCGAATAGCCCGCTATTTCGGTAGATGTCACGTTTGAAGCTGTCATTATTTTACATTTGACAAGTAGAAACTACGCCATTAATAAAAATGGAATGATACACTCCTCAAGAATGCATTGAAATTATTAAAATTCACTAAAAACATGATGAAAATTTGCCAGAAACGGTTCGTGAAATTCGAACATTTTTGGGTCGTCGTGGAGCACCTGGTCAGACCGCAATAAAGAAATTGGTGGAAAATTGGAACAAGTTAGTAATGTGAAGAATAAAACCCGTGCACGTCGCTCAAGAACAGCCGAGAATATTGCTGCTGTAGCCGAAAGTAGTGTAGAAAGCCCAGGTTTGTCCATTCTTCGTCGTTCTTTGGAATAAGGCATTCCACAAACGTCATTACACCATATTTTGCATAAAGATTTGGGTCTTACGGCTCATAAAGTTCAGTTAACATAATAACTCAAGCCGACCGATCAACAACAACGTCTTGTCTTTGCTGATTAGGTCGTTGAAATGCATGAAAATCATCCGGAATTCCATCGAAAAATCATCTTGAGTGATGAGGCCCATTTCCTCCTCGGTGACTTCGTCAACATGCAAAATTGTCACATCTGGGGCTCGGAAAACCCAAGAGCTATTGTTGAAAAGCCTCTCTATCCTCAACGTGTGACTGTTTGGTGCGATTTATGGTCCGGCGGAGTCATTGGACCTCACTTTTTCGAAATTGAGGCTTGAGCAACAGTTACGGTGAAAGGATTGCGCTATCGAGAGATAATTAATGATTTTTTATGGCCGATTTTGGATAGTATTGATCTGGACAACGTTTAATTTCAACAAAACGGCGCTACGTGCCACACAAGCAACGAAACCATTGATCTTTTGCGGGAAAAGTTTCCGGACCGTGTTATCTCTCGAAGAGGTGATCGCAATTGGCCACCGAGATTCTGTGATTTAACACCTTGCGACTTCTTCCTTTGGGGCCACGTGAAAGAGAAGACACCAAATATGAAATTCGTGAGGGTATCGAGGACATAGGCCAGCCACTTTGCGATTTGTTTATGAAAAAATGTCATTAAAACGATATAGTCCTGTAAGCGTGGTCGTGGTGGTCATTTGCCTGATGTTATTTTCCACTATTAACGGCATAGCTTCTTGTTTATAATGAAATGAACATCCGATCATTATATTGAAAAATTGCAAGGTCATGTGCTTTGATATCGTTGGACTATTTTCTTTGGGGTTACTTCAATTTATCACATAAAAGTTTTTGAAAATAAATGCAAATTATTTTTTTTCTATAATTTCAAAAAACTGCTCTTTATTTATTTATGAATTCAACTTTTCTGTTCAAATGTCATGCCTGGTTTGGAAAATTCAAGTTAAGAAGTTGTTCTTTTCGGATATTATCGTGTTTATTGATTATTTCAGGATATCAAACATCTTATTGGTATATGATAAGAGAAGAGTAAAAGAATACAAGCATGAGCACGTTTCTTTCTGTTTCCCATTTTTTTCTTAGCTAGGAATGCGCTGTCCAGTAGCTGAATGCCCATGAACGTCCGTAGAATCTCTAAAAAATCTCCTTCATTCTTGACTCAAATTCCAGATGTTCCAGATCTAGTATGCAGAGAATTCCCACCTTCGCCCCAAAGGCACACAACACCGTCGAAGAAAAAACGTACTTCACGACCTTCTCTGAATTTTCTTGCAGACCAACTGGACGACGCTCTCCCGGAATACGAGACGGTGGGCAGCATCACCTCTAGCCCTTTGAGCTCGCTATCCAGGCAGCCCGCCTACGAGGTGCTGAAGCAGAAACAGCTGGTGAAGCTACCCCCAACCCCTCAGCCTTCGGTGAAGGATCTCTGGGACACAAATATGGCGGAAATCGAGACTTTTCCTCGCGACCAGCTGCGAATAGTGGAGAAGTTCGGCGAGGGTCAGTTCTGCGACATCCATTTGTGCGAAATAGTGGGTAGTTATCGCGATAACAGGTGGCATAGGGGTGACAGCAAGTTCGTGGTAGTTCACACCCTGCGTGCCGAATGCTACCGAACAGATTTCAACGCAGAAGTTAACGTTCTGTCTAGATTGAGACATGCAAATATCGCGAGACTGCTGGGAGCCTGTCTAGACTCAGAACCCATTTGTGCGATTCGCGAATACACGCCACACGGTGATTTGTGCCAGTTTTTACAGGATCACGTAGCAGAAACTGCGAAATCTCCTACTTCGACTGCGAGGACATTAAGGTTGGTAGAGGTTAAGAGTCCGAATCCCGAGATTTATTGCGTGCTGTTTCGCAGTGGCGTTACTTTGACGCTGAGTAGGTTTGCTTGGGTTTTTAATTTTTCTGGAATGGTTGGTCTGCAGTGCCATTCACACTTTTTGTTCGAGTTTATTCATCATTGCGAACACGTTGATTCGGAAAAAATAAGACGAATTTTCTATTAGACAGTTTGCCAAAAAAAAAGTAACATAACTCGTCAATAATTCTTGTAAGAAGAATTACATACACAGGGTGTCTGTAAACAAATGCGAGGGACTTTGGGAGATGATTCCTCGATGAAAATAAGCAGGGGTAGTTCATATAATTTTTTTTCAAAATCGACCCCCATTCCAAGATACAGCCTTTGGAAGGCGATGACAAGTTGACATTTTCTATATTTTTTCCGGCTTCTTAGAAAAAACTGGGTTTAAAACTATTCACAATATGAAGCACTCAGAAGATGTTACTCACACAAATTTTTATGATCTCATAACTTTATTATTAGGGGTTGAAAATAACAAGCCTCTATGATTTTCATTCAAAAATTGTTTTCGTGGAATAGATTTTCGAAAAATAAATTTCTCTTATGGTTTCTCATTCAATTCTGGAGAAAAAAGTCTTCTGCAAAATTTCGATACAGTCGATACTTTTCTCTAAAAAACTAAAAACTTACAAGCAGTTATGTTCACTATTCATTCCATTTCATCTTTTAAGTGTTCCATAGAATGAATATTCTATGTCTATGACAGGAGATAAAGATGTTCTATAAATCTTTCTGAAGGTTTAATTACTAACTTCAGGAAGAAAATTATATCCGTAATATTTTAATTTCACAAATAGAACTTTCTTTCGATTAATGAGCATAATCAAAAAAACCAATTTTGCGCATAAGAAATATCTTAGAATATTCATTCTATGGAACATACGATGAAATGGAATGAACAGTGATCATAATTGCTCTTAAGTTTTATTTTTTCCGAGAGAAGTATCGACTGTATCGAAATTTTGCAGGAGACTTTTTTTCTCCAGAATTGAGTGTAAAACCATAAGAGAGTTTTATTTTTCGATAATCTATCCCACGAAAACAATTTCTGAAAGAAAATCATAAGCGGATATTATTTTCAACCCCTAAAAATGAAGTTTTGGGATAAAAAAATTGTGTGAATAACATCTCCTTAATGAATCATATTATGTATAATAATAATAATTTATTGATCCCCTCAGACAAAAAAATGTATAGGACAAGTCAGATAAAAAACAAAATGTTACAAAATTTATCCACTCACAATTTCATCATTTAGGAATTCTTTTACTGTATAATAACATTTACTCAGTAATAATTGTTTTAAACTTTTTTGAATTTACCAAAATCAAGAGATCGAAAATGATGAGGCAGATGATTGAAAAGCTTAATGCACTGATATAGTTTTATGACTCAGTGTTTTTTTAGATTTCAGACTCCTAAAAAAAATTAAAAACTGTCAAAGGCGGTATATTGGAAGGGAGGTTGATTTCGAAAAAAAATTAATCAGTGGTTTCATTACCAATTCACTCAGCAAACAACTTATGTTTTCGAAATTTCCATATTGTCTCGATATCATCAAAAATTCAAGTGTTAACCTTTCTGCCAGCGGCAAGTTGCGCCACTGCTTCCTCGGCTTATGGCTCGGAAATTTGTAACGCTAAAAGTGTGCCTTAAATAAGTTAAGTAATTCCAACGGTGGAACGGCACATAACTCATTTTTCTCTGATTGATGTTCTAGAAAATTGTTAGCAACTCAAGTGGAAACGGAGATATATCGAATAGAGTTATTTGCCGTTGAAAGTTCTGGCCGAAGAAAGAAATATCATACTTGAACTTGATAGGAAGTAATTTTAACATCGATTTCACATCGTATTTATGGTATATCTTGATTTATATCAATTTTCTTTCTGGTTCTCCCCCACATGTTTTCCTGCACAATGAGAATAAGTAAGAGATCTTTCCTGCAGATTGATTCTTCATTGAAAACTGAAGCAAAACAAAGGAATCCCAACAAGTTTTGGATTTTCATGAAGGATTTTGGTGCAAGTAGATTCTCAATGACTTTCGATTTTCCACTTATTTTCCAGCTAGACAACTTCAAATGATAATGCAAGACAAAAAACACAGAAACTTCTAATGCAACTGAAAAAATACCCGTTAATAGTTATTCAATCAACTAGGGTATTGAAGACATCTACTAATGATCGAGAATAGTTCGAGACCATCGTCGCTAGATTTGTGACCGAGTTGATTACAAGATTTTTCCGACAACCTCAATATGAATTGTGTATGAATTCTTGATTGATATACAGGGTGTCCCGGAAAATGTGGGAAATCTCTCGGATTCAGATATAGAACATAAACAATGAAGATGACAAGTTCCCATAGTTTTTTGTCCTTGCGGCCCTCCCTACGAAGATACGACCTCCTAAATGACGCCACTGGAAATCCATTCTAGTGAAATAGGTTTTAAACTAGTCGATATAATTTTATGAAAATTTGATATCATCAATAGTATTAAAAGGACCTCTCAAATCACCGCACTCAAATGTCAATTAGCTTATTCAGTTTACCAGTGGCGGACTGAGTTGTACATTTTAATGCTTACATTTTTAACACCCTGTATGATAAGGTGTTAAAAAAACAAATTTGCAGACCTTCAACATTAAGCTAAAGAAAAGGTACTTTTGGTCAGTGTCGATAAAATGAACCGTTTTCGAAAAAAAATAATGAAAGAAGTAAGTAATTGAAATTTATTCCACTAAAATGAATTTCCAGTGGCGTCATTTAGGATGTTGTATCTTCGTAGAGAGGGCCGCTAAGAAAAAAAATTATGAGAACTTTTCATCTTATTTTTTATGTTTAATCTGAATCCGAGAGCACACCCTGTATATTCTCATTTTGCACAAGACACACATTTGACATAACTGAATGTCTATGTTTCTATGTTCCAGTAGAGTTTTGACATTCCTCGTAGTGCTTCTGAATACATTGTGTACGGTTGCCATGAGGATTGCACATTAAAATAGCAGAAATTGAACATTAAAATGGGTCATTAATGTTCAATTTCTTACACATTAAAATCACCTTTTATTTTGAGGTCGACGGAGGAACTGTCCTTAATTTTCACTTCATAATTATATCTGGAATTTTACCTATTGAGAATTCAAAGAAGAAAACCAGAGTGCTTGTAGATTAGTTGTTATGAATGATGAAACTCAAAGGAAGAAAACAAACTCCTCTCTTTCCAGTTTGGTCTGAAATAATTTATAGCTTATATATCCGAAAAAATTTCATTATACCGATCAGTTACCTCAAGATTCATGAGTTGATATATCAATTCGAAAATTTTAATGTATTGTAACTAATGGAAATACCATTTAAACTGCTACAAAGTCAGATTTAACGGATGGGTGCATTTTACATATCAATACTTCTTGCACTTCAAATAACTATTTTTGTGCTCAATTATTTAGTATTGAAATATATGCACAGTCTTCAATATGGAAATTATTCCTTGAGCAAAGATTATTTAATGAAACCATTTTCTTCTTGTATAAATTTTTGAAATATATTTATTTTTTTTCAGTTTATCATGCCTAATCTACATGGCAACACAAATAGCTGCTGGGATGAAGTACCTAGAATCACAGCGGTTTGTGCATAAAGATTTAGCTGCAAGGTAAGTACTTCCCATCTTCAAAATGTTGAAATCGACGGATACGGCACCTCCGCCAATTTGCAACAACTTTGGTCTCCTCTGTGGTTGCAAATTGGCGAAGGATAAATTTTTGTTCGGTCCCACTTCCGGTTCGAAACTCAGAAATAAGAGACATAAGTGCATTACTTATGGGATGATTACATTGAGATACTTTACAAGCTGCTACTGAGAATATTTAGTAGCTGATTGTAAATTCGCTCAGTGTAATTGTGTTCACAAGCCAACAATCTGATTGTTAAAAAGCTTCGACTTAAGTTGAAAGCTGGGCTACTTTACACGCTAAATCGTTGGCGTTTTGGCTTGTTGGCATGTAAACAAGCCGTGTGTAATCACAGTTGCTACTAAACAATATGTGAGTTCTCATCTACTCGGTAGTTCCTAGTTCTCAAATTCAAAAACGTATTTGACATTTATCTTAGATCCTTGACAACGATACAAACATAAACCTCACGTGGATCGCTAGTTGTGTGCGTAATCATCACAATCTCACAAGCTAAGTGCTGATTCACAATGGACGTAACCATAACGAACACGTAAACGTACTTTGTCCGTAAACGTAATGGTGTTCAGAATGGACTTTGGGCGCAGTAGCAAATCATTGACGTTTTTGTAGAGTAGGAAGATGTTTCTGTACCTTTATAGTAAGTGTTCTATGAATTTTTTGACAATTGATTATTGTGAAGTGTTGTCATTAATTAAAAATGTATAAAGTATTAATTCTGTTTTTATTGAGACGAGTGTATTGTGAACAGTTCCGTATGATTTAAATTGGTTCAACTTTGCGTTTTTCGTTTACGTTCTGGGAGTTTTATGGTTACGTCCATTGTAAATCCAGCATAATTCACTCACTTCTGAATTCTCTCAGTAGCAGCTTGTGAAGTATCTCAATGTTATCGACCTATAAATCACCCTGTACTTAGAAACATGTGCGCAGAAAAGATTGATGAAACTTTCGAATACAAGTTTTTTGACGGTACTTCTTTCCAGAAGAACAAATGTTTACTTAAGATTAATCAACTGAAGGAGATTGGTCAATGTCTTCCAAAACATTTTTTTTTATTAATGCGAAACGATGTATGTATGAACACTGAAATAAAGAAACAGTTATAGTGCTAAAGTTAACTATTTATTTTTTTTTCATTTGATTGAGAGCTAACGAAATAGAATACACGAAAAAAAAGTCCCTAGCTGAGGTTGGTGCAAAACTGGGTACCATACTGTTCTGACGTATGATACCAGAGCACAGGGAAAAGCCTCGGTAGAAAAAACCCTGTCTCGCCGTTTTTACAACATTGAAACTTAAAACTATTCGAATAAATACCTTCAATATTCAGAAACAAAATACTTAATTCATGCTCTTGGGCCAGGTCTGGCATTCCAAGTGATGATCTTTCGAATCTCCTGTTCTTCTAAGACCGCTACAGGACCCTATTGAAGGGTAATCATCTCCCATAGATTTAAATATTGGTATTTCATCCTAAATTTCGAATTCAATTTCGGAATAATGAGAAAAAACGTGTGAGAAACTTATGTCAAAATGATGATAACTATTAAAAGTCAAGTATAACAAGTGTAAGTTGAAAACGGTCTGAATGATCGTCTCGAAACCGCCCCCTTAAAATACCCATACGAGTTCGAAACCATAGACGAAACGATATGGCTTTTTTGTTCAGAGCCCGAAGTTGCTGTTGTAAGTGGAAAAATATATTCGACGAGGGAGCGCTAAATTCAACTTCAGCCGGAAAATAACTTATCATTTCTTTCCTTAAAAGGTTCATGCATCCACGTGAATATTCTGACTGACATAAAACGCCTCAAATTCCCGAAGCGAGTAGAAAATTACGGTTTTATTTTACGCTATCGAAGGTGGATTATTGCTAATGCATTTTTGATAACGCTGGTGTTATTGATTGTCACGGTGGTGATAGACATGTATCTGGTGTTAGGCGATTTATATTGTTCATACTGGGTGTATCTGAAAAACTCAGAAAAAATGGATGGGGTGATTCTTCCGATCGTTTTATGAAGAAAGGTTCGGAAATGCATTTTTTCCAGAATACAGGGTGTTGAAGTTTTATTTAAAACTGGTTAAAATGGTACGCCACTGATTTATTGTAAATCAACCATTTCTTCGTTTAATTGGTGACAAAAATTTCTTCTGCCTTTTTTTTCGTGAGGGGAGCCGTTTTTAAGTGGATACATAAAACATTTCAACATAACGTTCTTCTACAAATAATCTTAAAGATGTCGATTGAGATATAATCTGGGAGGATTTTGCATTTCTGAAAAACTTTATAGGTTTTCACTCCCAGTCTCTGAAACAGAAATAATTAAAAAAATTTCAACTAAGATGAAGTGCTCCTGCAAATGATAAAACACACAATTCCGAAAATTTTACAAGTTTGTCTGAAGAAGGTGTCTGATATAGACTCCGAAACGTTACATTATCCTTTTCATTTATTTTCATTTTTAGTTTTACTGTTAGGCAACAATTTTTTCAAAATCAATTTACTCCTGACAAATGAGTGCAAAGATTTTCGCAGGAGCACTTTGTCTTAATTGAATTTTTTTAATTATTTCTGTTTCAGAGACTAGGAGTGAAAACCCACAAAGTTTTTTAGAAATCTTAAAGATGTTTTATTTTCTTACATCAAAACGCCCTTATCCCCCCACGAAAAGAAGGCAAAAGAGATTTTTTGTCACAAATTTATCGAAGTATTGAAGTACTTCTTTTTCCTTCTTTCTATTTAGTTCGAAGTATTTCAGTGGCGTACCAATTTTTTCATCAGTAAAACTTCAACAACCTGTCTCTTGGAAAAAATGCATTTCGAGACCTACATTTATATAACTTTTTTTCATGAAATGATCTGTGGAATCATCCCTTTCATTTATTTATTATTCTTATATACCCTGTACACTGCTATCGAATTATTCAGTGTGATCCATTCGTTTTCTGTACCTTTTTCGATATTACTTCAAACTATAGCCCGTTCACGAAACTTTGAGCTGTCGGTAGGCCATGACAATTTGGTATATTACACAGTGTATATTCAAATTTTACGATAAGTTGTTTATTTTGTTGTCAAATAGATAAGCAATGTTGTCAATATAACATAGAGTTCTCTGATCACTCGGAAGCTCGTCGGACGAAGCCGGGTACATTCGGAAACGTTGACTTTGTTCATCGCTGTGACAGCAAATACTGCATATCTCAAATGAATAAACAAACGCCTATTTTGCGCTCAATAATATGTGAACTGAGTATACAACGAACTTCACCCACCCTATACATAAAAAGACAAAAAGTGCATATCCAAGTATAACTCGAATTACCATCGTCTGTCTATTCCAGGTATTTTTGATCGAAAACAACTACGGTATATATAAAGTTCAAATCATGTGACGATACCGGCTCATCCGCCAATTTGCAGCGTTTTCTTCTTTATTAGTTGCATATTGGCGAATGAACCGGTATCGTTAGGTACATGGGTTGAACTGCAAAGTTGTAACTCAAACACCTAAAGAAGATCTTAACGTTTGAATACTGTAAGCATGGACACTTGGGAACAAGCACGCAAAAAAACTCGACAGAATGACATCTGTTCTCTGTAGCTTTTTCGATGTTATTTCACAAGAAAACGAATTTCATCCACCAATGCATAAAATGACAGAAAGTGCCAAGTGAAGCTCGAATTCCCAGGAGATATCTAATCTAGCAGCCATATCTCCTTCACAAGAACAGTCATAGTCTGGGATATTATCGCAGTATTGCATGTTAATGTGCATTCATGCAAAACTTCAATGACTTATGAACAGGGATTCGATATTGTTCAGTGAAAAGGAATTCCGAAGGTACTGAACCAATCTACAGAGCAGACCGGTCACTAATAATGTTTATAGTGTACAATACGGACAGGAAATTAATTTATCGATGACCAAATGGCGAAAGGTTAGATGCTGGACGTTGCCTCTTCGCTGTTGAATTCCTCGTGGTCGAATGAACAGATGTTCTCAGGCTGTTGTGAACAATTCTAGGAGGTGTACAAAGACTTTTGACAGCTGCGGAATTGTCTGTCTATTGCAGGTATATTTTTTCAATGAAATAACTACATATATCTAAAGTCCATGCCATGTAACGAAACCTGCTCCTCCGCCAATTTGCACCGGTTGTTCTTGTATTGGTTGCAAATTGGCGAAGGAGCATGTATTGTAACATAATTTAAACTGCAGAGTTTGTTACGATATCACTTAAAGATCTTAGCGTTTTAAGTACACAAAAGAGCTCGACTGAATGAAATCCGTTCTCTGTAGCATTTTCGATATTATTTCAAACAATAATGAATTTCACCCACCCGATACACAAAATGACAAAAAGCGCCAAGTACAGCTCGAATACCCAGGAGATATCTAATCTAGCAGCCATATCTCCTTCACAAGAACAGTCATAGTCTGGGATATTATCGCAGTATTGCATGTTAATGTGCATTCATGCAAAACTTCAATGACTTATGAACAGGGATTCGATATTGTTCAGTGAGAAGGAATTCCGAAGGGACTGAACCAATCTACAGAGCAGACCGGTCACTAATAATGTTTATAGTGTACAATACGGGCAGGAAATTAATTTATCGATGACCAAATGGCGAAAGGTTAGATGCTGGACGTTGCCTCTTCGCTGTTGAATTCCTCGTGGTCGAATGAACAGATGTTCTCAGGCTGTTGTGAACAATTCTAGGAGGTATACAAAGGCTTTTGACTGCTGCGGAATTGACCAATCGGGTATTGGTTCTTTTGAATGGATTACACGGTTTACTCCTTTTGCTTCAAAGAGCTTCAATGAGGGTTTAATTTGTGTGATTTGGGATGAAAGGAGCAATGTCTATGTTTTGCTGTTTCTAGTTCATCATTGGGTGATAGTTATTTCTCCGCGTCTGATAGTGAATACTGTTCTTCCTATAGTCCGTTCACGAAATTTTGAGCGCATAATAGGCGTTTGTTTATTCATCTAAAGTTGGCAGTATTTGCTGTCATAACGTAAAATAAAGTCAACGTTGCCGAATGTACCCGGCCTCGTCCGACGAGCTTCCTAATTATCAGAGAACTCTATGCAATATTGACAACATTGCGTATCAATCTGACAAAAAAATAAACAACATAACCTAAAATTTTAATATACACAGTGAAATATACCAAATTTTTATGGCCAACCGACAGCTCCACCTTTCGTGAACAGACTATATATCTAATTTGATCATGACATGAACAAAATATATTGCAATACGCGGAATTTCATACCATCAATCATAATAGAATGAATACCATACAGGGTTGAGCGAAAGTCTTTAATAAAATAAATATTTTTTCAATCAGTGACTTGAAAAAAGCTAAACACGTGAATTGATTCTGAATTAACTGTATTTTCAGGCAATGAAATTAAATATTTTTCTTCAACCCCTTAGCTACAATTTTTTATACAGGGTTGCCCCGAAAAATGTGGGAAATCTCTCGGATTCAGATAGAACATAAAAAAATAAGATGACAAGTTCCCTTCTTCAGTTTAAATTTGTTTTTTTAGCACCTTACCATACAGGGTGTTGAAAATGTAAGCATTAAAATGTACAACCCAGTCTGCCCTTGGTAAACTGAACAAGCAAATTGAAATTTGGGTGCGGTGATTTAAGAGGTCCTTAATACTATTAATCATATCAAATTTTCATCACTTGGAACGCCAGACCTGGTTTAAAACACCCTCCTGGCCCAAGAGCAAGAATTACGTATTTTGTATCTGAATATTGAAGGTATTTATTCGAATAGTTTTGAGTTTCAATTTTGTAAAAACGGCGAGGCAGGGTTTTTTCTACTGAGGTTTTTCCCTGTGCTCTGGTATCATACGACAGAATAGTATGGTACCCCGTTTTGCACCAACCTCAGCTAGGGACTTTTTTGTTTCATGTATTGTATTTTGTTAGCTCTCAATTCAAAAGAATATATATATATATCAAATTATATCGAGTAGTTTGAAACTTATTCCACTAAAATCGATTTCCAGTGGCGTCATTTAGGAGGGCCGCTAGGAAAAAACATATGGGAACTTGTCTTCATTATTTGTTTTCTATCTGAATCCGAGAGATTTCCCACATTTTCCGAGACCCCTGTATACAAACTAATGTTCTCCTATCTGAGATTCAAATTGATTTTTATATTCATCGCAGTTTTCGAAATATCATAATAGTTTTTTCGGCAGAGGTAATTCAATTCTAAGCTTCGAAGCAATCAAAAATGGATTCATCAAGCAACTCAGATGTGAATTATTTCCTCGTAAAATTATTAAATTGGCTGATAAAATAACAGAAAATCTACTTACTGCCCCGTGTTTCAAAAAAATTTAAAGCCGATGCTCGTGATTCCTCAAATATTTTGTTTACTTAAAATGTGAAACTTTCAGCAGATTTTATGATATAGCTACTCCGCCAATTTGCAATAAACTGTTTTTATGTTTGTTGAAAATAAAACGATTCAAAGTATAATAGGAACCAACAATTAATATTTCCAATTTCGGCGTGTCTCAGAATTTTCAACTTGTAATCCAAACCAAGTGAGGTGCCGGCTCCTTCGCCAATTTGCAACCCATGAATAACACCCCCATACAACTACAATAGATTTTTTTTAATCATAAAGTGTTAAAAAGCTCCCCCGAATATATTCAACTATTGGTTTTTTCTCCCTTTTGGAGCCAAAGAAAAATTAAAAACGATACAATACCTATAACATCTTAAAATCGCAGCTAACGTGCATTTTCATTTTATAAATTTTTCAGAAATACTTCTGGTATTTCTGATAGAAAAGTTATATAATATAGTCCCAAATATTTGCTTGGAAATACGTCTGACTAATCATTGGTTTTCTTTTTCAGAAATTGCTTAGTCGGAAAGAGATACGAAGTGAAAATTTCCGATTTGGGGTCATATCGTCAAATCTACAGTTCCGATTACTGTCAGATAGCTGGATCTCTTCTGCCCTTGCGTTGGATGGCCTGGGAGAGTGTTATTTCGGTGAGCTCAGTCGATTGGTTTTATCTTTAAGGGTATTTTATTCTCTACTTCGTAGAAAAAGCTGACTTTCTGCCGATAACAAAAATTCTCCATCCTCATATAATAATAATAATAATAATAATAAAGAGTTTATTTAGAAAGTACAGAAATAAACCCTAAAATACTGTAGAGTTAATAATAATTTAATAACTGTGCACAGTAATAAACATAAAACCTCATTCTAAAACTACCTCGAAATTAAATAATTCAATAACAATTGCCCTCAAAAAAAATTTACAAGTCCGGGTAAGTGTCAAATCCTTCATTTTCATTTATCCAGTTCGAGCAAGTATCACAATCCATTGTCTAAAATTCTCATTTGTCCAGTCCGAGCAAGTGTCACAATCCATTTTCTAAAATTCTCATTTGTCCAATTCGGGTTATTCATATTTGGCTTTGGTTTATTATTTTATTCAGTTTTGTTTTATCTAAATTTATTATCCATTTTTTCAATTGTTTCTTCAGAGGTATTTTTGATTTCAAATTCCTCAATTCTATAGGTACTAAAGTAAATAGTCTTGGAGCTATGTAGGTACAACATCTTTGACCGATTCTTTTCATCGATCTTGGGCGTTCAAAGTTTTTTCCGGCAGTTCTAGTACTGTAATGGTGATCCTTTGTTCTTAATTCTATTTTTCTGCTAAAGATGTTCAGTAAAATTTTCAGCGCATAAATCTGCCTGATGTCGGGTACTTGGGCCAGTTCAAATAGTTCTTTACTAGAGAAAGTAATTTTTTTACCATGTACTATTTTGAGGAAATACTTTTGCAGTACATATGGTTGAAAGAACACAATTGTACTATTATTCATGTTGATTCCATGGTAGTTACCTCTTTTATCGGTTTGATTGAATTGATGAGTTAAAGCAAAGAAATTTCAATTCACTGTGAAATTTTTCATCGTTCTGTATTTCATCATTAGGACGAAGCAATAAAATGTCAAATAACCAACAACTTGTATATTTTGTGTACCCATAAGATTATGAAAAGATTCATTTTTTGAGTTTTTTCTGGAGACACGTATACAGGGTGTCACGTAATTAGACCGACGAACTTCTAGTGGACATTATAGATCGTATTTTAGATAGATTCGACCCAAATCATATAATGCAAAATGCTTCGTTAAGGAGCTAGTGCCCTTTGAAGATGACGTCCTGTCCACACTTTTTATCACATATTCGCAAAACGGAGTCACATAAAGTGCTGAAAGTTTACACATTGGCTAATATGAAAAATACGTATCAATTAGATTGAGTACATTTCTTGCATGTCAAGCATAATCGTATCATTTGAGGGGGGCTAAGGGTATTTTTAGTTGGAACTTTTTTAACTTTCATTATTTCGCGAGATTTACATCATGTTCATAAACTCTGATGTTTTTTCTTGAAAAAAGATGCTCTTGTATAATAACGACAAGATGCGCCATTTCTGAAAAAAATAGATTTGAAAGTTTCTCTCTTTTCACTAAGTACTCAATATTCACTTTTGTTTTGAATTTATTTTCACTTGATAATGGTTAGGTTGAAGATATAAATCAATTCTATCAAACAAAGATCATCTTCTCTAGCCAAAATTTCGATATTCACAAAACATGAATATGTTTTGTGAATATGTGGCAAAAAGTGTGGACAGGGCGTCATCTTCAAAGGGCAAAGGGCAAAGCTCCTTAACGAAGCAATTCTGCATTATATGATTTGGGTCGAATCTGTCTAAAATATGATCTATAATGTCCACTAGAAGTTTGTCGGTCTAATTACGGGACACCCTGTATACACGTGTGTATGTGTATATTTCCATAATTTTGGAACCAGAGATTCAGAGTTTCGAAATAATTATGAAATATATGTAATATTTTTCCAAAATTTCATGAAAAAATTGAATTTGCCATTTTCGAAGAATGTTATATTATGCAACGAGCGGATAATGATAGCTATTTTTCACGAGGCGAAGTTTAGGCTACGAGCCGTAGGTGAGTGGTCCAAATCACCGGGTGAACAAGAGCCATTATACGCGAGTAGTATACTATACTTTATCCACGACTACTGAATATATTTCTTGAAGATTTCAACATTTGGCGACCGCGACAAAACCCTTCTATGACAAGCGGAAATAGTCATGTTGACACATGAGAAATTTTTGGAGAAAAGGTCATTGTATATTTTGTAATAAAAAATGCTCTTTAATTGATATAATGAAAGTAGATTTTGCCCTAGATTGACAAGGTATGTCCATATTTGTTAGTTGGAGTGCTTTAGAATACTGAAAAAATACCAACTTAAAGAATATTATAACAGAGCTAAATCTATGAAACATCTGACAGCAGTGAATTATATCTCAATGATCACTAGTGATTAATGGATATTATTTTAGCCGAACAAATAGACGTAAAATGACTAGATTATATAGTAGTCGTAGATAAACTTTTTTTATTTCTATTCGTAAAAAGGATTAAGTCAGAGTCAATAATAAAGAAAAAACTTCATACAAATAAATCCCAACCAGGAAAATTCAACTTATTCGAGAATTTTTGAGTTATAAAACCTAAACAACAGATAATCCCCCACTCAAACCGAAAGGATAACCCCTAATTAATTCACTTTTAAATGCCCTCAGCGAAATGATTCCGCCTGCGGGAATAAATACAGATTGCCACGCCATGCCGTCTTTCTGAAATTCCTTTGATTAATGAATTAATTACGTTATTCTTTCGATCAGAAAATTCCTCTCGTAATTCATCCGATCTTCATCAACTGAAACATGCAAAATCATTCTTTTACAGGGGTCACTTTTCGAGTAAAAGCGACGCGTGGTCCTTCGGGGTAACATTGTGGGAGATCTTAACTTTTGCTCGCGAGCAACCTTTTGAGGAGCTGAGCAATGACGAGGTGATGGAAAATGTGACGAGATATTATGAGGACGAGGACAAACCGGTGAGTGAATAATACATATACAGGGTGGTCCAGATCGTAACCAAGAAATTTCAACCACGTATTCTACATCAAAAATAAACCCTAGTTTGTCATATAAACATATGTCGAGAAAAGTTTCCTGTCCGATATACGAGGTGTTGAAATTAAAGAAAAAAAATGTTTTTATTTTAATAACTTTCACACTGCTTGAAATATTTTTATGAAATTTGAGACATAGGTTTTGAGCTTCAAAGAGCACTTTTTGCATGATATCATTTCTTTTCTACTCTACCAGTGGCGTCCGTACTGCAGCGAGACTGAATATTTTCAGATAAAAAAAATAATACGCCACTGGTTTATCCGACAATAAAAATTTCTATTTAAATCTTTATTTAATTGGGAGCAAATTCGGTCTCTTGACTTTTTGCTGGACGAGGCACCGTTTTCCGGTTAAAAAATTAAACACATTCTCATACATGAAGAAATCGCACACGTTCGTTCACAAAACTAATCTTATTAGTCAGATTTTGACGATTTCTTCATGTATGAGAATGTGTTTTATTTTTTTAACCGGAAACGGTGCCTCGTACCGCAAAAAGTCAAGAAACCGAATTTGCTCCAAATTAAATATGAATTTAAATGGTAATTTTTATTGTCGAAAAACCAGTGGCGTATCATTTTTTTATCTGAAAATATTCAGTCTCGCTGCAGTACGGACGCCACTACTACTATGCAGTAGAAAAGAAAAGAAATGATATTATGCAGAAAGTGCTCCTTGACGCTCAAAACCTATGTCTCGAATTTCATAAAAATGTATCAAGCTTTGTGAAAGTTATTAATAAAAACATTTTTTTTCTATAGTTTTAACACCCCGTATCTCGGAGAGGAAACATTTCTCGACATATGTACATATGACGTCGATTTAATGTAGAATAATATTTTCAGGTGTCCTAAAAAACAGTGATTCATAAAATTATACATTATATGATTCATTAAGTAGATGTTACACAATTTTTTTTATCGTAACTTTAATATTGGTGGACGAAAATAACAAACCTTTATGATTTTCCTTCAAAAATTGTTTTCGTGAGATGGATTTTTGAAAAATAAAATTCTCTTATGGTTTTCCATTCAATTCTAAAGAAAGAGAGTCTGTTGCAAAATTTCGATACAGTCAATACTTTTCTCGGAAAAAATTAAAACTTACAAGCAGTTATGATCACTGTCCATTCCATTTCATCGTAATATGTTTCATAGAATGAATATTCTAAGATATTATTTATGCTCAAAATTGATTTTGTCAATTATGCTTATTAATCGAAAGAATGTTCTTCTATTTGTGAAATTAAAATATTACGGATATAATTTTCTTCCATAGAAAATTCAATTGGAATATTGAAAAAAGGAACTTCATATTTCCATAAAAAAATATTCGATTCGAATGAAATTTATGTCATAAATAAAGATTGATATACTGAATATTCATGCAGAATTTTGTGGCCATAGTGTCAGTAGAATCATAGAAAATTCAATTGGAATATTGAAAAGAAGAATCTCTATATTTCCATAACAGGATAACCGATTCAAGTGGAATTTATTTTGTGAATCAACACTGATACACCTAATGTTCATGCAAAATTTCAAGGGTATCGCATCATCAAAAGCGTAGAATTTAATTTTTGTAATTATCTATTTTTTACATATTTCATTTTTTGAATAATTTCCAGAATATAATTCCGATTGTGCTGAGATTCTGCATTTATATATTTGGTATCAATCTCAAATCTCATATAAAATTTTGAGGTAATAGTCTTATTGCTCTACCAAAGCACGAGTACTCAAAAGCTCCTGCGCAGGGCTTTTCTTAAGTTTTTTTTTGTTTCAGGTCCTGCTCAGTGTACCGGTAAACTGCCCAAAAGACATATACGAACTGATGTGCGAGTGCTGGCAACGAAACGACGTTGACAGGCCTAAGTTCGGGGAAATAAGCCTATTCCTGCAGCAGAAAATATTGGGCTATAACCCGGATTTCATTGAGTCATCGGGCAACGACAATATGTTTTATCGACAATAAAATGATAACTTTAAGTAATAGCGGCATATCAATAGGTTATTCGTTTATAAATCTATCGAATTGATGTCCGCGGACACGAACTCTATTTAGTGCGGAGCTATTTATTGTATATTATGTTGAAATTGTGATCTGGACGTTTTTTATAGTATTCGTGGAAATGTTTCACGGAAGATGTGAATTTGTGATTGCAAAATGACTTTTTAAGGGTAGATTTAAAGCCGAAAAGGTTTTGTATATAGAGCACTGACGAAATTTGAATTGGGACGAACGTGCAATTTTAGAATTGTTCTCAATTTTCGACTTGTTGATATTTTATCGGAAAAACTCATGGAGGATTGGGAAAGTTTGAGACGCCGAAATATTTTCTCATTTCAGAATGTTTTGCCTGAGGATTTGAAGAGTTGAGGTGAGTCTTCAACACTAGTACAAATAGGTGACATTTGATATTAAACTCGATAATAATTTCTTCTTTATTTGGTGGTATCGATGAATGGTTTGTTTTCGTTTTCAAGATTTCGCAGCAATACAAAGATAATATAGTCGAATTGAGCTTTTATCAGGAAAGTTTTGGGGTAGTTTTGATTTCTTTCATTTTGAATGGCCATGTTTTATGAAACATAAAATATGGCCATTCAAAATGTTTGTTCCTCAATATCTCAGACAAAACGAAACCCATCGAAATGAAATATTGCGGCCATATGCAAGATGCTCATAGGAAGCTTCATGCTTTCAATTTGCTTGAATAATTTCCGAAATCACTTCAGTTGGAAGTTAAGATTTTGACAAATAGAACATGCCTTTTTCGGATGACAATCAACAAAACGATAAGGTTTGAAATCAGAGTAACATCGACGATAGTTCGGAAAGAAATTCTAAAAGTAATATGAATTATTCATTACTAGGGATGAAAACCGATGATAATAATTCACTTTCTCGCCGAAATTGATTCCTCATATAACCCTTGGTGAAACATGATAAACTGAATAATAAAAAGAACTTCAAAACTTCAGTTTTGAAAATGGGATAAAATCCGAAACGCGTGTCAACAAATATTTTAATAAAAATTGTGAAACTTTGTCAAGTGTTTTTTTATCTTCTTTTTGTTATTCAATTTACTTTCTGTTATGTTTAGAAGTAAATTATAAACTTTCAACAGAATGTTAGGTTATGTTTTTTTTATGATGAACTGAGGTAATTTTGGAAATTTAACTGATTTTGTCAGAAAGCAACATCAGTTGGAAGTGATGCGCATCAGTTCAAAATCACAACATTGTCAAATAGAACGCGTATGAACTGATTTTATATCAGTTTGGAAGTGATGCGGCTTCAAATAGATAGGGCCTACTGAATGTTCATGAAAATTTTAAGAGGATCGAATTTCTTAACCATAGAATCTAATTCTTTTTCATTTATTGAGACATAGAAAAAACCTCATTTTCAACTATGATTTGAGCCAGAACAGGTTATCGCAGAACAAGATGTGATAGTACAACTTGTAGGAAATTTTATGTACTTTCATTTTGAATGGAAAGGTTATTTTTTTCGTTTTTTTATTTGTTCCGTCACAAAATTTTGTTATCAAACCTCTGATTCGGATTCAACATCCCAAAAAACATAAAAAAATGGAAGATATCAAAACTACCCCAAAACTTTACCCGCTAGGGGTTCTTTAAGCACAAATATACTGTACTAAGAACAAAATCATTTATTTTAAAAGGAATACAAGGAAAACTGCTTCTATGAAAGCTATAGGAAAACAAATTTTCTTGAAATTGATTTCCAATAATAAAATACCAACCAGCTAGAATGACAAGTTTTTTCAAAAACAGGTAATAGAGCCTTCAAACAATCAATTCTCTCATTTTTTTCTATCCTGTGATTTTTCACACGTAAGACGATATTCAAATCAATACAACCAGATAAAGAAGAAATTTCCAGGAGAAGTCATGATTGTTTACTGCAGATTCTTCATCATTTCTAAAAGTAAGTTCGAATTGTTCGTTCAGCTGTATGTTTTTCTGAGCAGTAAGTACAGGGTGGGCATATTTCGATGTTTTAGCACTACAACTTTTAAACCAGGGGAGATAAACAAAATCTGATACCCACTTCTCGATCTCTTTTTCTGAGAAACTAACGAGAGTAGTATTCATTTTTGGCTACCTTCTTTTGTTTCGAGGAAAAAGCGAAAATTGGAAAAGTGGCAATATCGAAAAAATTCATATCTCCGCTAATACTGATGATAGAGCTCTGAAATTAAAACATATTAACAGGCACTTTTTTACGTAGAATCCAGTGGCGTACTCTCCTTTTTTGCACCATTTCTAATTACCGAGCTATGACCCAAAGTTATGTTTTTTAAATGGAAATACTAGATTTTTGTAGCATTTTCTGAAAGCTTAATTTTTTCTGATTTCAAAAATATATAACATTGTATGGTTTGTATCAATATGAGTATAGAAAATGATCAAAAACCTATTTTCATCTGAGTCTCAATATTTTCTATGGTTTCAACTGTTGATGAGCACAGAAAAATTTAGCATCGTATAATTACCACAATATATTTCCAGTATTCTTTTCATTTCTATGCTCTTACTCAATTTCTCCAAGATGAACTGCTGTGAAACTTGATCCCTCATTCTAAGTTATAACTAAGATGTCTAAAATAAGACATCTTAGTTATAACCTACTGACCTTTTATTGTAATCACTATTAGGTATTGAAAAATATTTTTCCTTTATTACTTTTCTGATTGAATTGATAACTTCAACCATATCTATATGCGTTATTTCATATGCGATTTGAAATAGACTACTAAGCACTTGTGCGTATTTATTCTGGAGTGCAATAAATATTCTCTTGCATCCATCTCATTATAACTAAGTATATCGATTGAAACGGAGGATCATGTGGATCTTTTTGTTATTTCCAAATCCATCTCAAGATATAAGTTTTTATGAAATATATCCATGTTCGAATTTTTTTGAGAGAAATTAGTTGAAAGCATAGAAATAATGAGATTGACGGAAGGAGACTGCTCTTGTTATAGGAAGCTCCATTTTTCTGTGCTCGTCAACCATAGAAAATATTGAGACTCAAATGAAAACAGGTTTTTGACCATTTTCTATACTCATATTGATACAAACTATACAATGTTATATATTTTTGAAATCAGAAAAAATTAAACTTTAAGAAAATGCCACAAAAATCTAGTATTTCCCTTTAAAAAAACCTAATTTTGGGTCATAGCTCCGTAATTACAAATGGTGCAAAAAAGGCGAGTACGCCACTGGATTCTACGTAAAAAAGTAGCCTGTATAATGTTTTAATTTCAGAGCTCTATCATCAGTATTAGCGGAGATATGAATTTTTTTCGATATTGCCACTTTTCCAATTTTTGCTTATTCCTCGAAAACAAAAGAAGGTAGCCAAAAATGAATACTACTCTCGTAAGTTTCTCAGAAAAAGAGATCGAGAAGTGGGTATCGGATTTTGTCTATCTCCCCTCGTTTAAAAGTTGTAGTGCTAAAACATCGAAATATGCCCACCCTGTACATGTATTTAACAGGTACCTACCTTCGTATATTTTTTTTCCTTGGAATCAGTTATGTCTTCTAATTATTCTTCTTTTTTTCTTCGATTAATTAATTTTAGTAGAATCAAATTTAAAACACTTCTAGTCAAAATTATATCTAGTCATCCCAACATAAATTTCGTACCAAAAATGAAATTTTCAAGAATCTATTTCAATTAATAGAAACTGAAGAATCTGCTTCTTGAATAATTATTTTAATTCCGCTATTACTCGTACTTTAAAAAGGATTCAGAAAACGAGAACAGAATTTGAACGAATAAATTAACAGACAAGAATAATAACCAATATGACCTGACCTGTTTGCAACTGTAATTCGCTGTTCCTGTTCAAAAATTATAAATATTTTCAGTTATAATGAAAATATATGTGTCTCTTCTGATATACCTATAACGAAACTTTTATTGTATAGACTTTCAAATAAGAATCGAACTAATGCAAGATAGAAAAAAATTAAGTGAAAATTTTGTAAAATATGAAACACTATACGTACCTTTATCAAAAATAGTAAGGGACTATGTAAGAGTAGCTAAATAAGTTGTTAGTTATTCTCATTTGTAAATAATATCCAGCAAACATTCACCTAAATGATTCCTTTCGTGTCATGCTACAAGAGAATTATTGATAATATCTCACTAATGAATATCAACGGAAAAGATATCATAAAAATATTCATTTTTGTTCACGAAAAACTCACATGGATTAAACGAAAGATATGTATAAATGAGCGCAACGAATTTATGTCGTGAAAAAATAAAATAACGAAATTTTCAACTGCCAAATATACAGGCCGTTCACAGTTATATCGTTAGACCAAGCAATAGATTATCGAAAGGTCGATTTCGTGACAAAATACTACCTGAAATCTGACTGTGCAGTCATGCAATATGTAGTTCTACATGTTTTTCATGATAAATTCCACTCCTGAATCGTCTTAGGTTTTTTGAGAAGCAAAAAATAGACAAAAAAATCCAAAATTTGCTTTTTCGCTTATAAAACGTGAAGTATTGATCTGATCGAAAAGCTGTTAAGGCAATTTTTGTAGAGAATTCAAAAACAAAAAAAATGAGAGGTGACACGTCTCAAGCGGATGATTGGTTTCCGAGAAAAGTCCAAAAACTGGAAAAAACATCAATTTTTCGAAAATTCATAACTGGGTCAATTTCTGAGATGAAGCGTAGTTGCTCTGAATTTAAGTAGTTATTAACATATACTTTATTGGTGCACAATTACAAAGCTGTCGGATAAATAGTTTTTGCACAATCGCAGTTTTCCGAATTCAACGTTTTTTTTCAAGAAGGTCGTGATACTCGGCTACTTGTCGGATTTGAATAATTTTACAAAAAGCATTTTAAAGAAGAAATAAAATTCTTCAAATCGTATAGTCTCTCGATACCGACCGATAATGTTTAGTGGGTGAAAAAACGGCGTCAAACAGGAGCAAAGGCTCGAATGCATCAAACTAGTCGCGGAGTGGGAGTCGCCCGCTACGGGAGGGGAAAACTGTATACCTTGTATCTTTCGCGCGTCGCGTAGCGGGCGACTCCCACTCCGCGACTAGTTTGATGCATTCGAGCCTTTTTGCTCCTGGTTTGACGCCGTTTTTTCACCCACTAAACATTATCGGTCGTATCGAGAGAAAAAAACGATTTGAAGAATTTTATTTCTTCTTTGAAATGCTTTTTGTAAAATTCAAATCCGACAAGTAGCCCAGTATCACGACCTTCTTGGAAAAAGTACGCGAATTCGAAACTGCGATTGTGCAAAAACTATTTATCCGACAGCTTTGTATTGTGCACCAATAAAGTATATGTTAATAACTACTTAAATTCAGAGCAACAACGCTTCATCTCAAAATTGACCATGTTATGAATTTTCGAAAAATTGATGTTTTTTTTCCATTTTTTGACTTTTCTCGAAAACTAATTATCCGCTTAAGACGTGTCGCCTCTCATTTTTTGTTTTTGAATTCTTTACAAAAAGGCCTAAACAGCTTTCGATCAGATGAATACTTCACGTTTTATAAGCGAAAGCAAAATTTTTTCGCTTCTCAAAAAAAACCTAAGACGATTCAGGAGTGGAATTTATCATGAAAAACATGTAGAAACTACCTATTGCATGACTGCACAGTCAGATTTCAGGTAGTATTTTTGTCACGTAAAAAACCTCTATTGCTTGGCCTACGTAAGGAAATATGTACTTGTATGTATTGATTCTTTCAAGAATAAACTCCCGAAAATTATGGAAATGTTTTGTGCTTAGTGGGAGTGAAATTTAACTAAATTTTAGGGAACTTTGTGATCGGTACTTCTTCATTATCATATTTTCAGACTCTGTTTCAGCTGCAACCACTATTCTGGTATGAATTATACCCGTTCCTAAATCAGTGTAATGTTTTGTAACCCCTAAGTGAATCGATTCATAATGATACCCTGTAAACTGTGGGGGAATGAAAATTATAACTGCACATGGCGGACAGGCATATAGAAGATTAATGATACGTCAATCAAATGTGTTAACGAAATGTGAGGGGATTGTATTTGGATCTTAAAAATTGTTGGTCACTATTGGAATTTAATATTTTGATCAATCGAATGCATGCCTGGACTTTTTGGGGGATTGTTTCAAATTTTAAAAAAAAAATTTGAAACTATAATTTTCTGTTGTTTCTGAAACTCATAAAAAAATAACGTATCCCCTCAATAAATCTTGTATGAAGAATTATTACCTGCACCTGTGTTTTTTTTTAATTCAAAAGCAATTTATTCTATGCTTTTTTGAATTTGATATAATTCTTCGTACAAGTATTATTGGCGAGAAATGTTACTTTCTTAGCACGCTTTAGTTAATAATTATACAGGGTGTCTGTAAACAAATGCGAATGACTCAGGGAGATGATTCCTTGATGAAAATAAGCAGAGGTAGTTCATATAAATTTCTTTTCGAAATCGACCTCCCTTTCAAGATACAGCCTTTGGAAGGCGATATGACGATTGACAGTTTTAAATTTTTTTATGTGTGTTACTCACAAATTTTTTTTTATCCCATAACTTTATTATTAGGGGGGTTGAAAATAACAACCCATAATGGTTTTCCTTCAAAAATTGTTTTCGTGGAATAGATTTTCGGAAAATTAAATTTTCTTATGGTTTCCCATTCAATTCTAGAGAAAATAAGTGTCTTCCATTTCATCGTATGTTTCATAGAATGAATATTCTAAGATATTGTTTATGCTCAAAATTGGTTCGGTCAATTATGCTTATTAATCGAAAGAAAGTTCTATTTGTGAAATTGAAATATTACTTATACGATGAAATGGAATGTGCAGTGATCATAACTGCTTTTAAGTTTTTATTTTTTCTTTGAAAAGTATCGACTGTGTCGAAATTTTGCAAGAGACTTTTTTACTCTAGAATTGAATGGAAAACCTCAAGAAAATGTTATTTTTCGCAAATCTATCCCACGAAAATAATTCTTGAAGGAAAATCATAAGGGGTTGTTATTTTCAACCCCTAATAATAGAGTTGAGAGATCTAAAACATTTGTGTAAGTAACATCTATTTAGTGCTTCATATTATGTATAGTTTTATGAATCAGTGTTTATAAGAAGGCGTAAAAAAATTAAAAACTGTCAGTTCGTCATCGCCTTCTAAAGGCTGTATCTTGAAAGGGGGGTCGATTTCGAGAAAAAAATTATATGAACTACCCCAGCTTATTTCCATCGAGGAAACATCTCTCAAAGTCCCTCGCATTTGTTTGCAGACACCCTGTATAAACATAAATTGAGAATTTGGGATCGGTGCAATTTCTCTCATTTTACGAAGATGAAAGAATGAAGTTTAGTTGAATCAGATGAAATGACTGAGGATATATCAATAACTATTCAAACTTTGCTTCAACAAACAATAGCATCATATTTCCAAAATCAACAAGTAGATAACGAATAAAGCGAAATACAGAAAAGCTGATGGCATTCCGTTGCATAGAAACTTTCGCAATATCCTCGAAATGAATACGTAACCTCAACAGTTATGCATTCTGCAATCTGCATGTGTCATCAAGGATTCGTTATTATTTCCACTCAATCGTGTGGAGCTGCTGCTCTAATTTAGGAGAGAACAAAAAGTTTCAACACGCCCCACACTACGAGCGTGATTTCCCTCCAGGCAATCCGACATGAAAGTAGATGAAATGAAAATCCTCAGTTCTATTATTTGTGTACCTTGACGGAAGAATGCACAGGTCATTCAATTTGGACCCGTGGCTGGTTTTTCACTGAAATGAAATACTAAATGCTCCCATTAAGGCCGGGTTTTTCGCCTCCGGATTTCATTCGGAAAATTCGCAGCGAAAAAAGAGGTTGGAAAAGAGCGCACAACTAGAATTTAGCGTGATTTGGTTGATTTATTCGATATACAGGGTGAAAATAAGCAGGGGTAGTTCATATAATTTTTTTTCGAAACGAACCGCCTCTGGAAGGGGATGACGAGTTGACAGTTCTCAATTTTTTAAGGGGTCCTAAAAAACACTGAGTCATAAAACTAAACATAATAGGATTCATTAAGTAGATGTTACTCACACAATTTTTTGATCCCATAACTTTATTATTAGGGGTTGAAAATAACAACCCCTTATGCTTTTCCTTCAAAAATTGTTTTCGTGGGATAGATTTTTAGAAAATAAAATTCTCTTATGGTTTCCCATTCAATTCTGGAGAAAAAAGTCTCTTGCAAAATTTCGATACAGTCGATACTTTTCTCGGAAAAATAAAAACTTACAAGCAGTTATGATCTATGTTCATTCCATTTCATCGTATGTTCCATAGAATGAATATTCTGAGATATTGTTTATGCTCAAAATTGGTTTTGTCAATTATGCTTATTAATCGAAAGAAAGTTCTATTTGTGAAATTAAAACATTACGGATATAATTTTCTTCCGGAAATCAGTAATTAAACCTTCAGAAAGATTTATAGAACATCTCTATCTCCTGTCATAGACATACAATATCTTAGAATATTCATTCTATAGAACATACGATGAAATGGAATGAACAGTGATCATAACTGCTTGTAAGTTTTTATTTTTTCCGAAAAAGTATCGACTGTATCGAAATTTTGCAAGAGACTTTTTTCTCCAGAATTGAATGGAAAACCATAAGAGAATTTTATTTTTCGAAAATCTATCCCACAAAAACAATTTTTGAACGAAAATCATAGGCGGTTGTTATTTTCAACCCCTAATAATAAACTTATAAGATATAAAAAATTTGTGTGAGTAACATCTTCTTAGTGCTTCATATTATCTATAGTTTTATGACTCAGTGTTCTCAAGAAGCCGTAAAAAAATTAAAAACTGTCAACTCGTCATCGCCTTCCAAAGGCTGTATCTTGAAAGGGGTTTGATTTCGAAAAAAATCATATGAACTACCCCTGCTTATTTTCATCGGGGAATCATATCCCAAAATCTTGATCTAGATCCTTAAAAATGTCGATATTTTTTTGATACGTAAAATTACAACGACTAAAATCATTCAAGTGGAGTTTTTCATGAACAAAACATCAAATTACTATCAAAAGTTTTCTGGAAGTTGATATTGATTCTGTGTTGATATAATCATCAATCATGTTTCAGTCCTCAACGAAAATTCATAGATTTTCACAGTTTTCTTTCTAATCTCGCTAGAGCCTACTGATTTTTGTAAACTACACCGTAGTTGCCTTATGACGTCAAAACGAAATGAGCATATCATTTTTTCGATTTGGAAACGGCTTTCTAAACTGAGTTCGAAATTGAGAATCATTTTCTGTTGTACCTAAGTACCTGGACTTGAACCTAGAACTAACTCTCTAAATTCATCAGATGCTTACCTTGTCAGAATTCGTTGATATTTTTCCAATTAGACTTAGTGCAATAGTAAGAATAATAATGATAATATTAGTTGTAGTTCTGTAAGCTGGGCGCTTTCTTTCATCTTTCGCAATTTCATGCCTTATTAAATATTATTGTACATTCAATAAACAGTATTCAGAAAATGTGTGTGTTTCAGTAATACTACATACCCTCCATAATTTCATCCTCATTCAATACAGACTCATTGGCTGTGTTGTTTAGTCAAAGATTACTTTTTTCTATAGATCCAATGACAGATGAAAACTATCACCAACTCAAAAAAATATATGTAGGTAACAGGTAGTAAAGAGGTAAAAGAATGCAACTAAAATTCGTTGTAGTATAAAACTCTGTGTCTATTTTTTCTCTGAAAACATATAAAAAACACTTCGTTCATCTGCAGACACTAAGCACTGCTCCAAGCCAATGCCAGACATCCTAAAAATTCAATTAATTGCATTTATAGTTCATTTGAATAATATTAAAACTATCTGCCTACTGGAGAAATGTCATTTAAAAATTTCCTTAACAATGCAGGTATATAAATTGCAGCTTTCATAAAATGAAGAAAGTATAAATAAAATCAATTATAGTTACAGGTGTCTGGCAGAAGGGTGGTACCGTAATAAATGTCTGCAAATGTACGAAGTGATTTCTAATATTTTCACAAAAAAAATTATGAAAACTGATAATTTGTTGGTTTCATCTACACACAAAAACTTTCAGCTATTTTGAATTACGAAGATCTTACTTATTATCATTTATTCACAAAATAACAATTTTGGAATATTTAATATTCAATTATGATAACGATAAAACAGAAAAAATCCTGTACCTAGATGCATGACTACTAGTGGACCAGGTAAGTATTACCTTCAACAGAGTTCAATATAACATCGTAGAATATGGGAAAATATTCTCATTTTCTATTTCATTTTTTTTATTTCATGATTCGACATTACAAATCATTAAAACATTTTTCCGCTGACCTCGAAATAAAAGCTGATTTTAATGTGCACGAGCATTAATGACCCATTTTAATGCTCAAATGTTTTGCTATTTTAATATGCAATCCTCATGGCAACCGTACACAAAGTATTCTACCAGAAATGTCAAAACTCTACTGGAACATAAAAACATAAAAGTTTAGAATTGTCAAATGTATGTCTTGTGCAAAATATGAATGTATTTCAATCAAGTATTTATAGACAATTCATTTGGGATCAGGGGAAAAATCTTGTGATCAACTCGGTTATTAATCTAGCGACTAATGGTCTCGAACTATTGAAGCGTTCGCTCCGCTCACGCTTTAAAATATCTTGACCATTAGTCGCTGTCTTTAATAACCTTATTGATTAATAACTATTAATATTATCGAGTTTTCTCCCTTTTCTCATGGAGTTCAATTTGAGAATATCTTCCTATGGGAGAATTATTGTCGGTTTTTATTTTATTCTGTATAACTTTGAGTTACACTCTTTTGTTCATTTGATTTCTTCAAGAGACGTAAGCAAATCTTTTTTCCTGGTCTCAACGAATTGGCCCTATCCGGAAAATTTCATTTCCAAGGTTCTTCCGTTCAAAAATTCAAAATTGTTTATTGAAAATGAATGATATAGGATCATTCATTTTTGAGTCGTTGGTCAAGATTACACCTGGCTCAGAATTTGAAACTTACAGACTATTTGCAAAACAGTGACACTGTTCCACTGGGAGAAAGGGGACAAAAAGCTCACAAACAGTCAACCAAAAATATCGAATTAACAATTTTTATTCGATCAAAACTGGAAGAGAATTAACATCAAATGAAATACCCCAGAATTCTAGTCCAAACACTGCACGAACTACAGCCTACATCGTATACAAGACCACATCATACGCATCCCCTCAGAGATATTAGTTACTGTTATCACTCTTGGGCCAAATTTCTAATTCTGGACTCCTAAAACGGCTAATGTTCCTAAGGGAGAGAGAGGATAATCGATGTTTAGTATGCAACCATACAAAATGGTTATTCAGGCGGCTATATTAACACTGCTCAACATGTTGAAGACAATAACTGGAAAACTTATGAGTAGTCGTAAAGCCTGCGAATGAGATAGCGCTATGGAAACCCAAATGATTGATTGGGCAAAACATGCATGGGGCGAAAATGACGATAAAAAACCTATTTTATTCCTCATCGGGTCGTGTATAGGGGTGATAAGGACACCGCAAGAATTTGGATGTAATAAATCATGCAAAAAACAAATTTGTTTTCACGTGTTGTGAGTGCTGTGGGCTTCTATCAACTTCATGGGTGGTTTTGGAAAAATCGAGGTAGTTTAGCGTGTTTTTTATGCTGCGAGAGTAATGGAGCGTTTCTGTTTAGTTGCTGTGATTATGGTTGTTGTTGACTATATTTTCTGCACGCTTACTGCTAGGGAAAAAACGTGCTGAAGTGCTAAAGTCGCACATTGCAGTAATGTGTGAAAATTAATATTATAGAGGCTCCTATGTCATATTTTTTCGTGCTCACGAGGAATCCTGGTAAAGATGGCCTGAAACATTTGCCAGATGTAGAGTAATGTTTGTTGTTTTGTGCTTATATTGTATTTTTTCTTTGTTTTACTTCAATTCACGTAATTATAGTCAATTTCAAGCGGATAACCGATATCATTCTGTTAAACCAATTGCATTCAAGCGGTTTTGGTTATTTTTGGTTCAAAGTAATGACGTCATGAATTAGCCCTTCGACATCATTGATTTGAACCGCAAATGACCAGACTCACGAGCTGGGTTAAACTTCTGGTTATAAAAAAGTAGGGTTACGCGGCAAATTTCAAAAGCTGTTGACTGACGAAGCATACTTGAATAAGATATGTATTCGTGAGCTTAGCCACGTTACGATTATATTGAGAAAACGATTTCAACAATTTCATTCAACAGTTTCATTCATTTAGGAATTAAACTTTTCCATTGAAATCTCTAATATAGGTTCGAAAATTAACGCATCCAAAAGCTTCTGACTTGTTAATATTATGCAAAATAGAATTTTCCGAAGTTCTTAAAGATTGCTGATATTGTTTGATTATACAAAACATTCTTCCTTCTCTCCTACTTGGATAGTGGGAAAACCTTTGTATTACAATTCAGTATATATTCTTTTCCAAAGTCATTTGGAGTAAAGTAGTTAGTTATAATCCTATATTTTTACTACCAAGATCTTTCTCTATTTGAAATAGTATTCAGATTTCGCACAAAATGTTGAATGTCAATATTGAAAGAGTTTTTTATCGATAAATAAAAAAAAATCATAACATAGGTATCGTCAAGAAAATTCATCTCAAATCAAAGCCTCAAATAGCAAATCCTGAATATTTAAAAGTGATTGTATAGGTATCAATAGTAGGATTCAAACTCCCTGTTGGCTCAGAGCAAAACCAATACTGTTGTTGGAGTAATTCTTATCAGACTTTCGAATCGAAAGCACCATAAATTCAGAAAAACAAATTTCACGAAGCTCATTATGCAAATCAGCAAACCAGCTATCTGCTATCAGAATAGCTCATTCTTTCGTCAACTCTTATCATTTCCAATTCCAAAACTCACGTCTGGAACTCCGAAATCGAGCGTTACTCGAAAAATAAGAGACACGTTGCTCGATTAATAATTTCTGAGCGAGATAGTGGCCGTTACAACCCCCGCAGGGCCCGCTAATAGTGAGAGGCAACAGTTTTTAATGCCATTCAAAATACTTTTCGTTTGAACTTTCTAACTTGTCTGAAAGTCAAGATATTGTATATGGAAGACTTTAGGACATTCTGTATATATTTTTTTTTTAATTTCATCAGTATGATTTCTTTTCCAAAGTCCATTGGAGTAAAAAATTCTTTTTTTCAACAAAAGAACCTCAACTTGAAAGCTCATTAAGTAGTTATATACTTCATAGCTTTATAATCCCTTATCTATATTTTTACTACCAAGATCTTTCTCTGTTTGAAATGGTATTTAAATTTCTCACAAAATGTTGAATGTCAATATTGAAAGAGTTATTTATCGATAAAATCAAAAAAATCATAACATAGAATCATAGATATCGTTAAGGAAATCAATCTCAAATCAAATAGCAAATCCTGAATATTTAAAAGTGATCGTATACATATCAACAGCAAAATTCGAACTGTCTGTTGGCTCAGAGCAAAACCATACTGTTGTTGGAGTAATCCTTATCAGAGTTTTGAATCGAAAGCACCATAAATTCAGAAAAACAAATTTCACGGAGCTCATTATGCAAATCAGCAAACCAGCTATCTACTATCAGAATAGCTCATTCTTTCGTCAACTCTTATCATTTCCAATTCCAAAACTCACGTCTGGAAACTCCGAAATCGAGCGTTACTCGAAAAATAAGAGACACGTTGCTCGATTAATAATTTCTGAGCGAGATAGTGGCCGTTACAACCCCCGCAGGGCCCGCTAATAGTGAGAGGCAACAGTTTTTAATGCCATTCAAAATACTTTTCGTTTGAACTTTCTAACTTGTCTGAAGTCAAGATATTGTATATGGAAGACTTTAGGACATTCTGTATATATGTTTTTTTTAATTTCATCAGTATGATTTCTTTTCCAAAGTCCATTGAGTAAAAAATTCTTTTTTCAACAAAAGAACCTCAACTTGAAAGCTCATTAGTAAGTTATATACTTTCATAGCTTTATAATCCCTTATCTATATTTTTACTACCAAGATCTTTCTCTGTTTGAAATGGTATTTAATTTCTCACAAAATGTTGAATGTCAATATTGAAAGAGTTATTTATCGATAAAATCAAAAAAATCATAACATAGAATCATAGATATCGTTAAGGAAATCAATCTCAAATCAAATAGCAAATCCTGAATATTTAAAAGTGATCGTATACATATCAACAGCAAAATTCGAACTGTCTGTTGGCTCAGAGCAAAACCAATACTGTTGTTGGAGTAATCCTTATCAGAGTTTTGAATCGAAAGCACCATAAATTCAGAAAAACAAATTTCACGGAGCTCATTATGCAAATCAGCAACCAGCTATCTACTATCAGAATAGCTCATTCTTTCGTCAACTCTTATCATTTCCAATTCCAAAACTCACGTCTGGAAACTCCGAAATCGAGCGTTACTCGAAAAATAAGAGACACGTTGCTCGATTAATAATTTCTGAGCGAGATAGTGGCCGTTACAACCCCAGCAGGGCACGCTAATGGTGAGAGGCAACAATTTTTGATGCCATTTAGAATACTTTTCGTTTGAACTTTCTAACTTGTCTGAAACCGAGATATTGACATATTGACTGTATGGAATACTTTAGGACACTCTGTATATATGTTTTTTTTTTAATTTCATCAGTATGTTTTCTTTTGCAAAGTCAATTGGAGTAAAAGATTTATTTTTTCAATAGAAGAACCTCAACTTGGAAGCTCATTAGGTAAGTTATATTTTTTTTCTTATATTTTTATAATCCTTTATATTTTTATATTTTTACGTCGGAGAACGTTTTGAAAGCCGATAGATATATATATATTTTTACTACCAAGATCTTTCTCTGTTTGAAATGGTATTTAGATTTGGCACAAAATGTTGAATGTCAATATTGAAAGAGTTAATTATCGATAAATGAAAAAAAATCATAACATAGGTATCGTTAAGAACATTAATCTCGAATCTAACCCTCATATGGCATATCCTGAATATTCAAAAGTGATTGTATATAGGTATCAACAGTAGAATTCGAACTCTCTATTGGCTCAGAGCAAAACTGTTGTTGGAGTAATTCTTATCAGAGTTTCGAATCGACGGCACCATAAATTCAGAAAAACAAATTTCACGAAGCTCATTATGCAAATCAGCAAACCAGCTATCTTCTATCAGAATAGCTCATTCTTTCGTCAAGTCTTATCATTTCCAATTCCAAAACTCACGTCTGGAAACTCCGAAATCGAGCGTTACTCGAAAAATAAGAGACACGTTGCTCGATTAATAATTTCTGAGCGAGATAGTGGCCGTTACAACCCCCAGCAGGGCACGCTAATGGTGAGAGGCAACAGTATTATCGTTATGATGGATTCTGCTGGCATTTTCCCTCGTAACGATATGCAAAAAGGAAATTAGAGATGTGGCGATAGGCTCGCATCGTCTCTCAGATGTCTGCAGCCCGAGATAACTGGCTCGTTTTAAATTAATATCGCCATAATATATTACTCATTGTTACCATTTGAAGACCAACATGATTCGGTCTGGAGGAACAGAGTCATCAACCGTGTTATCCGATCGAATTTTCAGATTTAATTTCGGCCTATCTGATGTCGTGTTTGAACAGATGCTTATGGAGGTGATTTGGGATAAGTTTTGGGAATTATTGAAGTATGCAGGATAATCTGCGGTTACCTCTAATGTACCTAAACAAATTCAATTTAATTTGTGGATGAAATGTACAGTTTGAATCGATGGAAGATAATTCCCTGATAATAGTAGTCTGCGGATTTCTCTATACAGAGTGTTTCTGAATTAATGCAAAAGATTCGAGGGAATGATTCCTCAAATCATTCCCATAAATGTAGGCCAGAAATATATATTTTCTGTTGCATCGAGAGCAAACATAATGAATAAAATACAGCAAAAAGTTGCTAAGGCTAGTGCAAAACATTGCACCATCTATTCTCTGTAAGATACCAGAGAAAAGTGACTGAAAAAGTAGCATGCCACTAAGATATTTCAAACAAACAATTATTTTCGAAATCTTCGTTCAATTTATGACAAAATTCAATCGGAATATTAAAATAAAAATTCCCTATATTGCCACAACAAAAAATCCGATTTAAATAAAATTTATTAGAATGTGAAGATTTCTTATACTGAACGTTCATGCAAAAATTCAAGAGGATCGCATAATATAGAATTTTTTTTCTAAATTTACATTTTTTTCGAATTATTCATAATTGATCAATAAGATTGAGGTGAAATTTTGCAGTAAAATGTTTATACCAATTGAAAGCAACAAAAAAAATTGTGGTAGCTACAACCATAGAAGAGGCTATCGTAATATCGAAAAAAAATTCTAATATTTTCATGAAAAAACTTTCGATTGGAATGAAATTGATTTGAAGGATGTGAATTGAGAAATCAGAACCATATAATTTTGATATTTTCAGCTATCGATTTTTTACATAATTAATTTTTTTCAAAATTTCTAGAAACTCATTTTTATAGTGCTAAGTTTTTACATTCATATATATCAAGTATCAATCTCAATCCTTTACGAAATTTCGTGGTACCAATAAACGAGCACCCAAAAGTACTTGCTTGCATTGGTAGCATAATGAAATTAAATGTACCTACTCTATAAAACACTTCTCAACTCATACAGTGGGGAACAGCCAAGTGGAATAAATTTAATAACGAATAAATAACAGCGTGTTGAGAAAAACATTTGGACACGTCGATTTGTATTTTTGATGTACATTTTTTTTCAAAAAGAAATAATTATATAGGGTGTGTCATCTGACAATGGCCTATACTAACTTTCTTATTTTTAATACAATTCCCTGTATATTATTAGTTTTTTGGATTCTTCAGAAAATTCTAGACATAATTCATGTATAATGTCTCATACTTATATTCAGCTATTTCGGAAATATTAAGTGTTTTCAGATGTATTACAAAAATTAACATTAAAAAAAGAAAATTATTTTATTTCACAAATTTGCTACATTACACTCAATACTCATTTGAACATATCTCGTATTGAAATTGATGTATTTTGTTTTTTTACATTATTTGTAAAATAGAATAATTTTTTTTTCAATGTTAATTTTTGTAATACATCTGAGAACACTCAATATTTCCGAAACAGTTGAAGATAGATATGGGACATTGAACATGAATTATGTCTAGAATTTTCTGGAGAATCCAAAAAAATAATAATATACAGGGGGTTTTATTTAAAATAAGAAAGTTGTTATCGGCCACAGTCACATGACACTCCCTATATAATTATTTTTCTTGAAAGAAATACGCATCTAAAAATACAAATCGACGTGTCCAAGCGTTTTTCCCAACACGCTCTCATTTATCCGTTATCGAATTTCATTTAGCTGCTCCATACTGTATGTCTCCTAACGATAAACATAAGAGGGTTCAAGAATTTGGGCGATGTGTATAGGTATAGTTAATTTCAGAATAACCGTAGCAGTATCAGTATAGGAAATCTGGCGTTTGACCTGGTCTATATCGATTTTCGAGCGTGGTAATGCCTCTAAACGACTCTGACCGCAGGACTGCGATTTAATGGTGTGAGAAATCGCCGCACAGACTCAAAACAATATATTATATTTAGCGGCCATTCTCAACTTCCGAAATTCCTCCTCAAAATTACACCGTTACTACAAGAGCTCGTACATTATCCAGGACACATTCCAAACAACAATCTACCATTAAAGCTAGTTGTATCTCCTGGCTCCATATCAGTGAAAGGGCTGCGCTCCTACAGGAATTCCTTTCCGATAAAGGAATCTGCAAATTCCCCAAGTTATTTTACGTTGCCCGTTCGAGCGGAACAGGAAGTATGAAGGTAATATTCTTCGGGACCTGGCATGATAATATTGCTAGAGGGTCATGCTAGCTCTGCGAGGAATTTCGTTACTTCATTTCGTGGACATTTTTCATGTTGGCAAGAATTCGAAAATCGATAATTTTTTACCTACTGCAAGATTGGAAAAATTAGTGGCTGCGAATATCCAAGATGGGGGAATTTGTTTTGTATTAGATAGAGAGATATACAGATTTGGAAATTCACATCGAAAACATACGATATAAAATGCATAAGACAGAGAATTCTTCCCTCCAGTTGCACAGATGAATATTCGAGATAATCATGTGCTGTAACTGAATTAATTCCGTTGTCTTATTGCAATAATCTAGTCTTGTCTCTCTCTTATCGCAGTATGGTAGGGAACCTGCAGTACAGGTATGGAATTATTTAATTTGTCAGGCTGTCCGTAATACTCGATTCAAGTATTTACTGTTGCCTACCATGCTGAATGAATTACGCTCCTCTCAACGATAAGAGAGAGGCAAGACTAGAATATTGCAATAAGACAACGGAATTCAGTGTGATACAGCACGTCATTGTCTCGACTATTCATCTGTGCAACTGGACGGAAGAATTCTCTGTCTGATGCATTGTAAGTCATATGTTTTAGATGTGAATTTCCAAACCTGTATAGATACAGTTTAATCGTGTTTTTTTAAGGAAAACTGCTTACATACAGCATTCTACCTGAATATACCTGAATTTTATAGACTTTCTTAAACAACCAACACTGTTACATAACAGAAACTTCAACATGAGAGAAAAAAGAAAATCGACGACGAAAGATTGGTATTCATGGAATATCAACAAAACAAGCATCGATTCAACAAAAATGATCCCATTTTTGAGCACTCGTTCTACTTAAACGGGTGCCATATCGCCCAAATGTCTGTAATTTTGAGCCGAAAATGGTATCAAACGATAGAGTCAGACTTCCTGATGACTCAAAGAGTGAAGAGGAAGTAATCCGTGCTTTCAGCATGCGATCTGTGATGATTGAACTTCTCATTTTGACACTACTCACTACTAGATGTCACCATCTGTAGGATAATACTCGATAGAGTCTTACAAGGGGTCTTAAATGTAGAAGTTTTTCAATAGGATGTTGTCTCTGAGGGATATTGGACACTGACGAAGCCTAATAAGGCCGAAACCAGTCTGTCTCTTCCCTCATTGACAACATCTTGAATAAATCATCCCAGTTCGCATGAAGAAGGTTCTGTGAGCCTATAAATGGAAGATTGTATTCATTTCGATGATTACTATTTTCAATTATCTATGTTTCAAAAATTCCTGATGACAAATTCGTAGTCAATTGAATTGCATATTGAAAAGAAGAAACTTCATATTTCCATAAACGATTATTCGATTCGGATGAAATTTATTTCATAAATACAGATTGATACACTGAATGTTCATACAAACCTTTGTAGCCATAGTGTTAACAGAACCATAGAAAATTCAATTGGAATATTGAAAAGAAGAATCTTTATATTTCCATAACATGATGTCCGATTCAAGTGATTTTTTTGTGAATGAAGACTGTTATACTAAATCTTCATGTGAAATTTTGTGGCCATAGAGTCAATAGAACCATAAAAAATTCAATTGGAATAATGAAAAAGAGAATCCCTATATTTCTATAAAAGAATACCCGATTCTATTGAAATTTATTTTGTGAAAAAATATAAGAAATTTCAAGAGTCGCATCATCAGAACCACAGAAATTAATTTTTGTAATTATATATTTTTATATATTTCATCTTTTGAATAATTTCCAGAATATAGTTCCGATTGTGCTTAGATTCGTTTATGTCTGCAGTTTCTTGGAAACACGTATTATCGTTTTCCGGAGCACGACAGAAAATTGGGTCCAGTGAAGCAGCAGCAAGTGAGAATAACGATCTTTGCATAGTGGGCGGTCACTTGATTATCCATGTGAAGTTACCTAATGGAAAACGGTCAACTATAGTGAATTTATTGAGTGCTTGAAAGTCGATTAGCATACGGATAAATTTATCGTTGTTTTTGATTAACGAGTCTAGCTTTTCATTAGGGAGTTTAGTTGAGAGAAATCATTTTCAGTGATGTTCATGAACGTCGATTTTGAAGGAAATTCAATTAGAATATTATAGGATATTCTTATTATGTTTTGTAGATTAAACAATATAGAATATTGTATATAGTTTCTATAGTATTCGTGAAGTGAAATGTAAAATACTTGCTATAGTTTTACCCTTAGACTAAGTAAGATAGTCTGAGGTTTTACCGAAATGTCTGAAAATTTCATCGGGAATAACAAATTGATGAATAATTCTATCCAGATGTTCGTAAACACACTTATGTACTTTCCAAAGGAAGGAAGAAGTTGAAAACGATTTCACACTTGCTTTTTCATAACTATAAATCAGGTCAATGGAATGTGTGTCTTAAAGATGAAATAAGAAATCACACGGTGGAACTACTGGAACACACCAGGTATGGTTCAAAAGTTAGGGAAAAAACAGATTTCACCCTGTATAAGAGGGCAGTTCAAATATAAACGAGACTTTTAGATTTTCAGGCACAATAGTGGGGGAGAACATTCCTGATTTTTTTGTTGTTGGGTAGGTTTGTCAGGAGTAAGGGAAGCACGTCGGATTGCCTCATCGACCCTCTCGGTGTCCACTGTGACGATGTTTGAGCAAGAGGCTCCTTCGTCAATTGCTCAACCTATTGTTCTCTCCACTCCTTAATGGCTTGTTTAGACTCTGGGGTGTAGTGGTGCTCCCGTCTTTCATCACAGGTGATAACGTGAGTAAGAAATTGGTCTCCTTGTTCCTGAAATCGTGCAAGAAGACGCCCACACACCTGAAAACGATGCAATTTCTGTGAGAAGGCGAGGAGGAAACACCTCCCTGGTGCAACCCTTACGGTACCCTTGCTCCTCTGTGAGTATAGAGTAGGTGCTCCTATAACTTATCCCGACCTAACTTGCAATTTCAGAAGTGGTACGACGTTTGTCGTCCTCAATAAGCTGTCGAACACTACTGAAGCTGTTCGCTGAGGTCATGACTTTAATTTTCAGCACAATCACGACCCTCCACGAACTGTTTATGCCATGCAAATACTCTGGCACGCGACAGTGTCTCTTCTCCGAACATCGGCAGTCAATCTCCTCAAGATTTTGGCCTGTTTTACGCCTTCTGCGGCGAGAAACTTGATTACAACACGTTGCGCAATTGACGAAGGAACCTCTTGCTCAAACATCGTCACAGTGGACACCGATAGGGTCGATGAGGCAATCCGACGTGCTTCCATTGCTCCGGCAAACCTACCCAACAACGAAAAATCAGGAATGTTTTCCCCCCACTATTGTGCCTGAAAATCGAAAAGTCTCGTTTTTATTTGAACTGCCCTCGTAAAATGACTCAAATTCAAAACCGATGATTGATTAAGGATGAACATACCTACAATTGAAAAAAATTCAATCGAATCGGACTTGAAATAACATATTTATGAATGAACATAATCGATTTTTTGAGTGATCGGTCATTCTGCCGGTTAGTATATATCATCAAACTCAGTGCTCCATGGTGACTACAGCAAAAATTGAAAATAATTCATGGACGACATTATCAGTTAAAATGATAAATTCTATATGATATAAGGTTGAAAGTAACAGAAATATACACAATACCAGGAAAGAAAAAACGTAGTTATAAAATTTTAGCAGAAGGAAGCTTTGAAAACATTTATAAAAATTTCATAAGCTCATCTGTCAATTGTCTACCCCAGTTTTCGCCAAATGCTCCACTTCTCATTAGAAGACAAATGATGTCAGTTATGATAGATGATATCAACTATTATGTTTGTTCAAGTTCCGTTCTGAATAGTCCAAAGTTTCCCATCCCAAAGTTGACTACAATCCCTCGTCTTGCTCCAAATTACCTAACATATACAGAAACAAATGACGGACTAACCGCAGGGACTGCTATGTTATCACTAAACATTGTGGATGATTGGGAAACGAAAAATGGCCGTCGAGGGAGTTTCATATGTAAAGAATGGACATTGCCCCGAAATGCAACATTATTTGATCAGATATTGTTCGAATGCATCGAAGAACTAAGTTTTGAACGAATGGGTCCCATGGTCGAGGTATTCATACCATTTTAAGCTTATGAATCTACTGCCAGAGCATTGTGGTGTTGTAGGAAACCCCGATGAACTGTCAAAAAGTGCGTCACTGTAGATACCGCTGGACCTGACATGGACCTATAATACTAACTGGACGTCGAACTTCCTCACTATACTATACTATACTATACTATATTGGTAATTCTAATATTTCAATTCATAGAAAAAGTAACAGCTCTCAAATCCAACCCAAGCTGCAAATGGCCGCCGTTTGCCTCGAAATTTTTGACAGGTTCGTTTCTAGTTAGTATCATAAATCTATGGGACCTGAGCCTTTCTGTGGGCATGAAAAAGATCACTACAGGGTGTTCATAATAGTATGTCACAACTTAAGGGGATGAATCTATGTAAAGGGTTTTCCAATAAGAGGTGGTATTTGAATATCCCGCTATTTCGGTAGATGTCACAATGATTAGTAGAAACTACGCCATTAATAAAAATGGAACGATACACGCTTCAAGAATGCATGAAATTATTAAATTTCATTATAAAAATGGTGAAAATTTGGCGGAGACGGTTCGTAAAACTCTAACATTTTTGGGTCGTCGTGAAGCACCTTGTCGGACCGCATAAAGAGAAATTGGTGGAAAAATTTGAGCTGTTGGGACGAGTTAGTGATGTGAAGAATAAAACCATGCACGTCGCTCAAGAACAACCGAGAATATGCTGCTGTAGCCGAAACTGTTGAATAAAACCCAGGTTTGTCCGTTCCTCGTCGTTCTTTGGAATTAGGCATCCACAAACGTCATTACACTGTATTTTGCATAAAGATTTGGGTCTTAAGGCTTATAGAGTTCAGTTAGCACAAGAACTCAAGCCGGCCGATCATCAACACAACGTCGTTGTCTTTGCTGATTGGGTCGTTGAAATGCAAAGAAATGATCCTGAATCCCATCGAAAAATCATCTTGAGTGATGAGGCCCATTTCCCCTCGGTGGCTTCGTCAAACAAAATTGTCGCATATGGGGCTCGGAAAACCCAAGAGTTAGTGTTGAAAAGCCTTCTATCCTCAACGTGTGACTGTTTGGTGCGGTTTATGGTCCGGCGGAGTCATTGGACCTTACTTTTTCGAAAAAGAGGCTAGAGCAACAGTTACGGTGAATGGATTGCGCTATCAAGAGATGTTTGATGATTTTTTATGGCCGAAATTGAATAGTATGATCGGACAACGTTTACTTCCAACAAGACGGCGCTACGTGCCACACAAGCAACAAAACCATTGATCTTTTGCGGAAAAAGTTTCCGGACGTGTTATCTCTCGAAGAGGTGATGACAATTGGTCATCGAGATCTTGTGATTTAACACCTTACGACTTCTTCCTTTGAAGCCACGTGAAAGAAAAGGTCTACGCCAATAGCCCATCGTCGATTCAAGACCTCAAGATGGAATTTGTGAGGCTAACGAGGACATATAACAGCCACTTTGGTTATGGAAAATTTCATTAAAAGGATATGGTCCTATAAGCGTGGTCGTGGTGGTCATTTACTGATGTTATTTTCCATTATTAACTGTGAGCTTCTTCTTTATAATGAAATAAACATCCGATCATTATATTGAAAAATGGCATTTTTCTTTGAATATCAAAATAACACCATTCTTATTGGAAAATCCATCGGCAAAAGCTTCGTTACGGAGCTGCTCGGAGAGTGTTGAAATTTCCAAAAAAATCGTTTTTTCTCCAACCATCAGAAAATGTTGACATTTTTGCATAAACCTAATAAGAATGGACACCGCATGAGAGAGAGAGGTCACTTGGTTGAATGTGATGGAGCTATTGTGGGCAATGTCATACTTGTTCTATGGGCAATGTCAGTTGAATTATATTCAACGCATCAAATCCTTGTGGGCAAAGCAAAGTCTGTGGTCACATAAATATTTGTTTACATCTTCCATATGATTTGACAAGTAGCCACAAACTTGCTTCATCTCTTTTCTTTTCGATAATATCGCATATGTCTTTCTCTCTCTAATGTATCCAAGTGTTCAATCTTCTGTTAGTCACGTGATTCTGCATCCATAGTAATTATAGATCTATGCATTTTTGTATTATTTTCAGGTGCAAAAGCCACCCATTCCCTTACCGTACAAAAATTCACTCGTTACTTAGCAACACTTTTAATCGTAGGATTAAAAACGCTACTTTTAATCCTTGGATTAAAAGTAATTGCATTTGACTTGACAATCACTGTCATTAGTATGTGTTCAAATTTATAACCAAATTATTAACGATTTTTGACTAAAACCAATTTATTGTAATTTTGACTTGGTTGGAGAAAAAATAGTATATATTATTCGGACTAAAAGTGCTCATTTTAACTCGCAATTTTGCATTCGCTCGGCTGCGCCTCGCAACTGTAAATATTGCTCATAAAAAAAAATATGCCCTAAGGGCCGTATTCATAGTTCGTACTGGAGGTGAGTGGCAGTTGATGTCACCTTTAAAGCTAGTATTCATAAGGGCGATAAAAACTCACACTCACCCTCAAGGGGAACTATGAATACGGCCCTTAATCCTTATAATATAATATACTATTTTCCCAATGAACACAATCTGTCAATTCATGACATTCTTGTAATGAAACCTTCAAATGCATTTTGACGTAATTTCCTCATCTGTCTATTCAAAGATTATACAGGGTGAGTCTTTGACTTGTACATATATTTTAACCGTATATTCCTGGGGTCAAAAGAAACACTTTTTTCCTCTACCATTTTTCCGATTCGGCCTAAATAAGAAGATATAACACTTTTTTGTTTTCAGAATGAGCTATGCCGCCACTGGTAAACTAACCACTGAATTTGCGAGTACTGGTATTGAAAAGTAAGTTCATATTTTTCTTCAATACAGCAGCTTATTTGAAAATTTCGAATGGTATATCTACTCGTTTCTTTGATACAATAGCTTATTTCAGAGGTTTGAATGCTATTGCTCAGTTGCAGGAACGTCCATTAAATTTAAAGGTCCATTAAACCCTTAATCCTCCATTAGTTCCTTGTAATAATGGAGGATTAAGAGTTTAATGGACCTTTAAATTTTAACGGACGTTCCTGCAACTGACACTATGTGTCAGTTGCAGGAACGTTGCAACTGACACTATGTGTCAGTTGCAGGAACGTCCGTTAAAATTTAAAGGTCCATTAAACTCTTAATCCTCCATTATTACAAGGAACTAATGGAGGATTAAGGGTTAATGGACCTTTAAATTTTAATGGACGTTCCTGCAACTGAGCAATAGCATTCAAACCTCTGAAATAAGCTATTGTATCAAAGAAAGAAACGAGTAGATATACCATTCGAAATTTTCAAATAAGCTGCTGTATTGAAGAAAGAAATATGAACTTACTTTTTCAATACCAGTTGTATATTTTCTAATGCAATGATTGATTCATCCAAAATGTTGCTAGTGATGAAAAGCAGAATAATCTCTCTTGATGTATACCTCATTTTTGATTATATCGGATTAACTTTCAAACCACGTATTCTAGCTATAGCATTCATTTCCAATATCTCTTGAAATCTTCCGTGCAAGAGTTTCCGAAATCAAAACTAAAACTCAACCATAACACGCATGACATTTCACGTTCATAAACACCAGTTGGGGCGATTGTATTCAAGGGGTGTCCGCATATTTATGTTCTGTGGTCCGCATGGTGAAAGTCACAGACGTAACACTAGATTCTTTGACATCGGTGTTCTGGGGTTAGTTTGTTTTTCAAAATCATGCGACTTCATGAATAATACTTATTATGGTCATTTTAGTAGTAATAAATATGATGAATAAATGAGAAATGAAAGTATTCTAACGTAATGTAAATTTGGATCAACGTATGTCAAAGCTCAACGAAACAAAATTGCAATAGGTACTTCGAAAGTGGTGTGGAAATTTTCTGAATAGATAAGGATTTACACTGAAGAAGTATAGAGGTGAGCTTATTCATTGTAACCCCATTTTTAAAGAAAATCCGCTAGTTCTCTTACCATTCATCATTCCAGATAACAAATTCTCGAATTATTCTTGAAATTTGTCAAAGTGATCACATAGGGAAAATTGAATTCTGTGAATATTTTCGACAGAGTTGCATTCAGCCAAAGTACCCAATTTTTCGAATTTCTAAGATTTTTTTTCTTTCAACATCGAAGTACTCGGAATTTTGTAGTCGGGAAAGATTAATCATATTTATGAAAACCTATGTTTCAAAAATCATTTCATTAGAAGGAATCGTTTGCGAGATATTACTGAAAATGTATGCTTTTTATGGATTTTCAACAGCCTGTATCTTTTTAACAGGCCGAATCGGAAAAAATGGGTAGAGGAAAAAAGTGGTTCTTTTGACCTCAGGAATCTACGGTTTAAAATATATGTACAAGTCAAAGACTCACCCTGTATAGTATACTCTATAATCTATGGTACTATTATTTAAATATACACACCCTGAAATTCAACGAAATGGATCTAGCTAATACTAAATTCAATATAAACTTTACCGCCCTATTCTTCCCCTATATCTAAAATACATTTCCACATCGAGTTAAATGATGATGGATATGATAAAGCATGAATAAAACTTGCACGGAATAAGTTGACTTCCCCGAAAATTTCGTAGAGAACAAAGGGAATAGAATAAAGAACCTGCACATTAAAATTCAAACGAAAGACAATCACTACCCTATCAAGAACTTACCCCTGATACCATACTCGCTGTCTAAAACAATAGGGTAGTTCAACTTCATGTTGATTAGGCGCGTAAAGTACACAAACCATTCCTCAAATAGAAATGACGAAATGTTCCGGCTCAGTTATCTTGTGATTTCTATTTCTTTGAACTCCCTATTTCTCTTAGCCAGAACAAATGCAAAAATATTACTGGCATTATGAATTATAATTAGAATAATGGCGTAGTTCAACTGGGGAGGCATTGTCCTGATTGTTTCGCTGTTATTCAATTTTCGCGTGAGTTCTGGGTCTCTCTTACTGAACACAATGAGGCATTTGCTCGACAAATGAGCATGCGAACCGGGTAAAGTTTGGTAATTGAAATTGGGCACCAATTGTTTTCAAGAGAGAATGGATGTCACCATTAAAATTTTTAAAATTCATTACTTGGGGAATAAAACCTGAATTTGTAACGTCTTGGGTTAAAATTTCGGTGCAGTACATACCTATGTATTGTTTGCATATTTCTTTTTTACTTTTCGAGTTTATTTTTATTGCTCTACTGCTGGTTTAGGCGAAGTCATAAGCTTTTGCGCTCTTCTTCTGACTTCACGTATTTCGTCGGATTTAAAATGAAATAGTTATTTATTGAAATTTACAACAAGTGAAATTCACCATTAAAATTTTTAAAATCATTACTTGGAGTGTAAAACCCGAATTGTAACAATGATAGTGTCTGTGTCTGTTATTATTATTTTTTGCTTTCGAGTTTAGTTTTATGGTTCTACTAAATGAGGTGAAGTCATAAGCTGACTAGACCTGGTTTGATGAACCTTCCTAGCTCAAGATATCCTTTTCTAATAACGAAGAAATTCCAAGGAAAAATTTGAATTTCTTTAAGATGACAAATGATGATAAAAGGGGAAAAAAACTGGTTCAATGAAAAGAAGCGTTCGATAGGAATATTTTTCCTTATTCGATAGAAAAAATCAAACGTTCAAGGACGACGTTTATGCTAGGAAACATAGGTCCAAATGAGGATTTTTCTATTTGCTCTTGTATCATTCTTTATTATTCGATAACGTTCAGTAATTACACTCTTTTTATAATTATTCCAAAATTGAATTCGATATTCAGGATGAAATACGACTATTTGAATCTATGGGAGATGATTACCCTTCAATAGGGTCCTGTAGCGGTCTTAGAAGAACAGGAGATTCAAAAAATCATCGCTTGGAATGCCAGACCTGATTTGAAACAACCTCCTGGCCCAAGAGAATCAATAAAGTATTTTGTATCTAAATATTGAAGCTATTTATTCGAATAATTTTAAGTTTTAATTTTGTAAAAACGGCGAGGCGGGGTTTTTTCTACTGAGGTTTTTCCCTGTGCTCTGGTATCATACGCTAGAATAGTATGGTACCCCGTTTTGCACCAACCTCAGCTAGGAACATTTTTGATTCATGTATTGTATTTTGTTAGCTCTCAATTCAAAAGAATATAGCAGTCAAAGATACATTTTTATGATTTTTACTTGATTTTTTTTGGTGGTTTTTCTGTTCTGTTATTTGTTACTTTTCAGGTGTAAATGAAAACATTATAAAGGAATTGAAATGTTTTTGGGATATCGTCAAGAAACACATTTCAGACTGGAAACTTTCGAAAAAAGCAACTTTCGTTCCATTTTTCAGAAGGTATATGAAATCAAAATTAAAATAAAACATTTTTGAAGAAGAAATGATCATTATAATAAGATTACATTAGCATAATATATTCATGACACAATTTCTAATCTTCTATTATGATTTGCGTTTCGGCCCTGTATGGATTCTCTCCCATCATGGGTGACATCATTGGTTGTCCCATAGCCATTGGAAGGTGTGTGAGTACATGGGTCTCATGGGTGGGCGCTGGTATATTCCATACCCGGTGATATCACTCAATGAGGGAAGGTGAAAAGTTGCTAGAGTTTGAGTGAATAGAAAACTCAAAACTAAGACTTTGATAACCGCCTGAAAATAAAATAACATTCCTGATATTATGGTTATAATTATAAATAAATATAACCCTATATGGTTAGATCTAGGTGGAATACAAGTACCTACAATTCCTTTAAAAAAATTTTAGGAAAAGACTTGAGCCGGTGCTTTTGAGCGCTCGTTCATTGATGGAGCAATAAGGCTATTACTCAAAATTTTGTATAGAATCTGGGATAGATACTAAATACAGTGGAACTTCCCTATAACGAAAGCGCTTAATCCGCAAAAAATCGTTATAAAGAAATTCCGTTATACAGAAAATGTGTTTCGATAGTCCGCAATGTCGTGACTTCACTGATAAATTTAAGTTATCATTCAAACTTAAGCACTTCCTTTTCAACATTTTCGCACAACTTTCACACTAGCGTTATGGTTAGATTGAAACCAAACAGCCAAGGGTGTATTCAAAATCTCTCTGTCCGACGTATTGATTTAGTTTAAGGTCGGGATTCATTACGTACGTCCAGAAAAATTTCGGAAAAAACCCATCCTTAAACCATCTTACCAATACCCATTCAAAGAGTAATGTTCTTTGAATATTTCGTTATAGAGAGAACTTACTTCGTTTTAGAGTGTGTTTTTTACACGGAATTTGGATTCAAGGTGCAATGTCTTGTACGAAATTCGTTATACAGATGTTGGTTAAAGGGAAGTTCCATTGTATCTATATGAATGAAAAATCTCAGCACCATCGGAATTATATTTTGGACATTATTCAGAAAATGACAAAAGTAAGAAATGGATAACTGAAAATATCGAGATTTTATGGTTCTGATCTCACAATCCTTTCGAAAATATAAGTACATGGTCAGATTTTTTTTATATTACGATTAACTTTTCAATTATGGTTGTGTTAACGCAACTCCTAACCCCACGGTTGCAGGAAATATTTAAGGCTAGCTTTGTGCTCGCCTATACACCTAAGCGCTGGAAAGAGGCAAGGGTTGTTTTTATACCGAAAGCCGGGCGTAGACCTCCTGATGAGGCCAAATCATACCGCCCAATTAGCCTCACATCGTTCCTCTTGAAGACGATGGAAAAGATCGTTGACAACCATTTGAGGAACGATGTCCTGAAAAAGAACCCACTGCATGTGCGACAATTCGCATACCGACCTGGCAAATCCACGGTCCATGCTCTGCACAAGTTAGTGTCGGAGCTGGAATCATCGCTGGAGGCTAGGGAGGTCGCAATTGGCACATTTGTGGATGTGGAAGGTGCTTTCGATAATACCACCTACGCATCCATAGAAAAGGCTGCGAAAAGGAAGGGTATAAATCCTTCCACCATCGGATGGATTCAGTCCATGCTGGTGGGACGGAGAGCCACGGCGGATCTTGGAGGGGTGTCGGTCACGGTCACTACGGAGAGGGGATGTCCACAGGGTGGAGTTCTGTCGCCTCTTTTGTGGTGTCTCGTGGTTGACGAACTACTCAAAAGATTAGCCGAGCAAGGGTACAGCTGCTTTGGCTATGCAGATGACCTGGCTGTTATAGTAAGGGGAAAGTTCGAAGGTACTACTTCAGAGCTGACCCAAAACGTCATTGATATCATCAATCGGTGGTGTCAGGAGGAGGGCTTTAACGTCAATCCAACCAAGACGGTTATTGTTCCATTCACACGTCGTAGGAAGCTAACACTTGTAGCACCGGTGTTGAAGGGAATAAAACTAGAGTTTTCCGATGAGGTCAAATATCTGGGGTCACCTTGGATAAGAAACTCAATTGGAACTCTCACCTTAATAAAGTGATTGCCAAATCTACAACGGCGTTTTGGATATGCCGTAAGTTATTTGGCAAAACTTGGGGTCTGAAGCCTCGTATGATCCACTGGATCTATACGACGGTGGTGAGACCTGTTATCACATATGCCTCTTTAGTTTGGTGGACTAAAACTGAAGAAAAGACAAGCCAACAGAGGCTGAATAAGCTTCAAAGACTGGCTTGTCTAGGCATTACAGGAGCTGCGTATACAACTCCTACAGCTGCAGTAGAGGTAATACTGGATCTCACCCCGCTGCACATTTATGTTAAGAAAGAAGGTCTCATGAGTGCCCTAAGAATGGATCAAATAGTGCCTGGAAAGGGACACGGAAATATTTTAAAATCACTCGGTGGTGTCCCTTTACTACCGAGGGATTCCATGCCAATCGAGTATGACCTTGACGCCAACTACGAAGTGATCATAGGTGATCGCCAAGAAAGTGTGGAAGGTTTGTCTCGACTTCGTAAAAACCATCTCATCTGGTACACAGATGGGTCCCTAAGGAAACGAGGAGCAGGCATAGGCATATACGGTCCCAAATACAGGGAATCGGTGCCTTTGGGAAAGCCAATAACAACGCTCCAAACTGAAATTCTGGCCATAGAAAGATGCGCCCAAGTCTGTCTGTCCAGACAGTACAAGGGAGCCAGAATTTGCATTGCCTCTGATAGTCAGATGGCACTGAGGCAGCTTATGGCCGTTGATTGTAGATCAAGGACCATTTGGAGCTGCAAACAGTCCCTCAAAACACTGGCGGAGTACAACAAGCTAGTTTTGGCTTGGGTACCTGCCCACCAGAACATTGAGGGAAATGAGAGAGCTGATGCCCTTGCAAAAAGAGGAGCAAACACACCCTTCACCGGACCCGTGCCCTCCTGTTGGGTATCACCTACACTGATTAGGGCAGAGGTCGGTGTTTGGGAAAAAGGGAGAAACACTCTTACTGGATAAACACATCCGGTCAAAGACAAGCAAAGAGACTAATCGAACCTTCCAGAGAGAAGGCTCAACAAGCTCTATCGCTGTCGAAAAACGAGTTAAGGCTGTTAATCGGCCTTCTCACAGGGCATTGTCCCGTGAGATACCACCTACACAAGATCGGTAAAGAAAACCCCGACATTTGTAGGTTATGTGAATCGGCTACTGAAACCACCGAGCACATACTATGCCAATGCACTGCGCTGGCGCATGCCAGACTTACTCTACTAGGTGGCGCGTTATTAACGCCAGCCGACATAAGAGCGAAGTCTCCTAAGGAAGTAACCAGCTTTGCTAAGGAGGTTAGATTCCTGGGAAAAACGTAGTTTTAGTATGGTAACGCACAAAAGACCTTATTGGTCGCAGTGCAGAAGGGTAATCAACGTGCCGATCGACCACTATCTAATCTAATCTAACGCAACTCCTACAAATTACTGCATACTGTTATGAATTGATATTGAACATTTTACTGTAAAATGTCAGAATTGACAAATTCTGAATTCTTCAGAAAAATGAAAAATTTACAAAAGAATCTAATTCTGATTATTCAACCCTCTTGAAATTTTGCACTAGCAATCGGTATAAGAAAATTCAACCCCGAATAATTGGTTTTTCTCGAGTTATTTTTTTTTTGGTTCTCAAAACAAAATGATTTTTTATGGCCAAAAAATTTCTGTATTTTTCACTAGACCGTATAATACACTGACTTCAACAACGTATCTTAAATAATTATCTATTTTGGGAAAATCTAAGTATGTGATATGCGGAAACTTACCTGGAAGATCATTTTCGACATTTGGATATGAAATAAAGTGGATGGTACCCCGGTTCCAGTTTTATAAAAACTACTAAATTTTAACGGATTATTGCATTATTAACGCTTTTTATTGTATTGAACACCTTTAAAAACCTTAATTGAATTATTAACTTCGAAATTTAATTAACTTTTAGAAATGGCTATAAAATCCAAATCTTATGGAATCAGTAATTGAATTTTTAATTTTCATTCTCTCCACAATTTCGAAATGTTGACTCAATTTCTATCTGAGTTAACTTGTCTACATGCTAAAGACTTTACATCACTTCAAATTCAATCGATATTTTTTCAAATTTATTCATATCACTGTCATTTTATCATCTAATTTAACTTTCTTCATCAACATGTTTCTGTTTGATTAGCTTATTATTATTAGACTTTCAACATTTATTATATGAATTGATTAAAGGGTACCAAAGTTATATTTTTTCTTCATCTTTTCAATTAGAATTTGTTGTTCGTTTTTCGAAAATCTGGACATTTTTCATCGTGTGTGATTCATTTGATTGGGTGAGGTAAGTTACTTTCGAAAAAATTCCATTTCTGTATGTCAGTTTCTATAAAATAATTATAAAAATTTGGTTCCGCCCGGGATCGAACCGGGGACCTTCTGCGTGTAAAGCAGACGTGATAACCGCTACACTACGGAACCTGAGTTGACAAAGTAAGTTAAGCCACACTTCTTCATTATACTTATTGAACTAGTTTGTGGTACTGAGGTAATATCTGCATTATGTTTTTTGAATTTTTATATATACTTTTTTTGGTTGCTTCGTCTTTGTTCTGTTTTTTTAGATGTAATTTCATAATATTCAGCCAAATCATAAGAGAGGGAAAAATGTGTCAAATGCAATATTCTCCATATTAAAGGTACGGTACTCAGTAAGTTCAGAAAAATTCATTTTATTAATTAATCTACAATCTGCGAGCTGTATTTCAACATCTTGCAGTCAGTCTCCTGTTGAGGTACTGCCTAGCGTGGTAACTCTGGAACATTCCACTAATTTCCGATCTGGTCACTAGTTTGATGTCTTCCAGTGATCTCCGGAACATCTGGTTTTGGTTTTCCCTCTTCGAGTACGTCCTCAGGGCACGCTCAGCCCATGTCTGAGCTTTGGGATACTCAGCTTTGTAACCTTTTGATCGTTTTTCATAGTAGTCAAGCACGTGGTCGTAATAGTTATAGTGATAGTCGTATAGGTATTTGTAAGTCTGGAATTTCGGCCTGAAATGACAAAAAATGTATGTTTCATTTATGAAACTCAGTAGGGTAAAAGCTATAGTGATTGACAGCTTAAGGGCATGCATACTTTCAGTAGGCGAATTCGGTTCCTTATTTTACTGTAATATTATGGTTATTATCACGGAACTATACCTAGTTGAGTGAAGGTTTTTTGGTATTACCTTCAAACTTTCAATATATTAGATTGAATATCGAGGAGACACCAATTTCGTCGAAATTACATATTTGATAGTCAGACATACTTCGATAGTAATTAACACCTAGTATGATAGTCATTGACATAATTTCATCTCACTTTTGCATCAATTATGGTTATAATATCATCATGCTTTCCCTAAATCATACATTCTCATTATATGGGTCATTGAGACATTCATTCCAGAAATTATAGAGAAATAAGTAGGCTTAGCAAATTTTATTCTATAAAAACTATTAGTGATCTTCACATACCGATTTGGAAATCCACATCGAAAACATACGATATACAAGGCATCAGACAGAGAATTCTTCCCTCCAGTTGCACAGATGAATAGGCGAGATAATCAAGTGCGATAACTGAATGAATTCCGTTGTCTTATTGCAATAATCTAGTCGTGTCTCTCTCTTATCGCAGTATGGTAGGGAACCCGCACTACACGTATAGAATTTTCAATTTGTCAGGCTCTAAACGATAAGAGAGAGACAAGACTAGAATAATGAAGTAAGACAACTGAATTCAGTGTGTTGCAGCAAGTGATTGTCTCGACTATTCATCAGTGCAACTGGAGGGAAGAATTCTCTGTCGGATGCATTGTATATCGTATATTTCAGATGTGAATTTCCAAACCTGTATAATATACCGATGTAATAAACTAACTATAGGTGCTATCACTGCTATCTAGGGTATTTCATCTGTGTCCCCATATTTCAGAATGTTTTATTTCTATTTGAGTCCTCAGGTTATCATTCTCAAAACGGCATCATTAGATATTTGTCGCGAGATTTTGCAGTAGTGACAATAAGTGTATATGGATAGCGACTGCACATAATTGCGTATATTTTCCGATTTTCTTCTGTTAGGTATGTAACCCCCTAAACAATCTACCTACTGGGTTTTCAACAGAATTCGGTAAGTATTTCGGGAAAACTGTCGATTTAAATCGGTAGCAGATACGAAAAAACTATAATGAAACATAGAATATTAGAGAAATAACGTATTTTTCCTCGAATTTTCGAAAGGAACGGTGGCTCACCAGAAAAAATCTAGGGGAAAACAGGAGGAAGTGTAAGAAAATCACCCTAAAGATTTGCAATCCTGCATATCTATTATCAATTCACATGATAGTCCGGTCTATTTAGACCAAAAAATGAGAGCGAAGTTATATAAAGTCCCAACAAGCTAAATTTCTGTGAAGTTGTTCAAAACATAATTATAAACAATGTCTAAAAATTCCTCATCATTCCCCTGAGAGGAAAAAATTTTATTCGAGGTCAAATGTCAAAAAAATGAGTTTTTCGCGATTTTCAGCGAAACGGTAAGTTTTATCATAAAAGTACTTCAAACAAAAATTGTAGATCATAAAATTATCTATAAAAAATGTATCAATACTTTTTTTCTTACGAGCCACCGTTTCTGAGATATAACGATTCAAAAAGTAATAACTATTCGCTAAGTACACTACCTCATATGTAGCGTGAAAACGTGTGCATATTATGACGATAACGACTTTTATAACTTTTTGAATCGTTATATCTCAGAAACGGTGGCTCGTAAGAAAAAAAGTATCGATACATTTTTTAAAGATAATTTTATGATCTACATTTTTGTTTGAGGTACTTTCATGATAAAACTTACCGTTTTGCTGAAAATCGCGAAAAACTCATTTTTTTGACATTTGACCTCGAATAAAATTTTTTCCTCACAGGGGAATGATGAGGAACTTTTAGACATTGTTTATAATTATGTTTTGAACAACTTCACAGAAATTCAGCTTGTTGGGACTTTATGTAACTTCGAATGTCTAAATAGACCGGACTATGAACTTTGAATGTGATATACTTATGTATATTTATAAAAACTATGCCATCGAATATCAGTTTATTATTCTGTGCAGATAGTATGAAAAAAAGCCTCTACATTTTCTGTCCAAATAATCACTGACATCATTAAAGTAACTGTGTTGGTAGTTATAAAGATATTTCATCCTCCGGTAGGAACGATACTATGAGAAAAATTTAAAAAAAAACAACTTCAACTTCAAGTCTAAAACGAAACGGTTGGTGTTCCATATCATAGGATATGCAAAAACTTGCTTATATGTATGTCCCAACTATACAGGTATGACTTCACAATTTGACATATAAAATAAAGAAAGTTAATTGAAGAAAAATCTTTATTTCGATAAACTTAACAAACTAAAAAGATAAATAATTAATATTTCTGGCAGTCAGGCCAATAAGAGACCATGTCCAACCTGCACTTTATTTCTATACATTTTCAAATGAAAACATTCTCATAACAAACGAGCATAAACTCTCAAAAATTTCAACCTTAACTATTTTATTAAAGCGTTGAAGAAACCCTTCTGCTCATGTATTCCTTAGAATGATAAGATATGAAAGCTGACCGCCTGGTTTTCTTCTCGACCTTGGTGGCCATCTTTAATTTTTCCTCCATTTCTTTTCTATATTTCGCTAGTGTGTCTATTTTACTGATATAAGTGCGTAGTGCTCTTTCTGCCCAGGTCTGGGGCCTTGGTATTTCTGAGTTCAAGCCTCTACCTTTTCTGTCCAAATAATCGATGACATCATTATAGTAATTATGTTGGTAGTCATAAAGATATTTTAACTTTCGAAAGGAACGATACTATGAGAAAAATCTCGAAATAAAAAACCTACATCAACACCGTGTAAGTCGAAAACGAAACTTTTGGCGTTCCATGTTCATAATATATGCAAAAACCTGCTTATGTATGTCCTAACTATACAGGTATTTCACATCACTCCACAATTTGGTATATAAAATAAAGAAAGTTAATTGAAAGAAAAATCTTTATTTCGATAAACTTAACAAACTAAAAAGATAAATAAGTGATATTCCTGGCAGTCAGGACAATAAAGGAACATGTCCAACCTCCACTTTATTTCTATACATTTTCAAATGAAAACATTGTCATAACAAACGAGCACAAACTCTCAAAAATTTCACCCTTAACTATTTTATTAAAGCGTTGAAGAAACCCTTCTGCTCATATATTCCTTAGAATGATAAGATATGAAAGCTGACCGCCTGGTTTTCTTCTCAACCTTGGTGGCCATCTTTAATTTTTCCTCCATTTCTTTTCGATATTTCGCTAGTGTGTCTATTTTACTGATATAAGTGCGTAGTGCTCTTTCTGCCCATGTCTGGGGCTTGGTATTTCTGAGTTCAAACCTCTACCTTTTCTGTCCAAATAATCGATGACATCATTATAGTAATTATGTTGGTAGTCATAAAGATATTTGTACTGTAGGAATTTGGGCCTGAAAATAGATTCAATAATGAGAGTTTGTGGACTTGAATAGTGTTGGACACGAAAGGTTACTATATATATTGAATGATGTGATATTAAAAGACTAAACTCACAGACTTGGACAAAATGATGATTCCTGATGATGAACTAGTGTTTATACTGCTGAAATGGCTTCTAGAGAACTTTTTTGAGTTCGGGGCCCGTTGGTACGAATAATATATGAGACTTCATTCTGGTTTCAAATGAAAATACACTGCGCAAAAAAATTAACGCACATTATGGAAATCTCAAATTCATTCTACAACTGAAGGTGTCCTCAATGATAATTATTTTTATCAGAATTATGCATGCATATGTTATCCACTTTCAACGTTTTTCTTCAATACAGATGTTTTTTCTCAGCAGGAATAAAAAAAGATGAGATTATCAGATTTTGAATGTATTGGCTCCATTCTGAAATCAGTTGTTCTCGATCAATTCTAGTGATCAATAGTTTTTCTTTCGTTTAATTTTCTACACTCGATCGCTATGCAAAGCACACGCAATTTGACCCAAGAGGAATGTGCCCAAGCGGTAGACATACACAAAAATTGCAGAAAGGTTTGGAGTTTCCCATACAAATGTGTCCAGAATGTTGCAGCGATTCAGGGAGACAGGTATGAATGTCCGAAGACCAGGACAGGGTAGACCACGGGCAACAACGGCCATTCAAGAACGTTACTCGAGAGTTTCTTCGTTGAGACAACGGTTTGAAACCGCTCGCCTCCTTCAAAATCAGCTTGAGCAAACTCATGGGGTGCAAATTAGCACTCAGACAATAAGAAATCGCCTCAGAGAATATGATTTAAGGCCTCGTGTCGCGGCAAGAGGCCCAGCTCTTACCCCAGCCCATCGAAGGGCCCGTTTGGATTTTGCGAGAGAGCATATCCATTGGGAAGAGGCTGATTGGGAAAGAGTTCTCTTCACAGATGAGTCTAGATTCTGCCTCTACCATTGTGATCGACGTTCCCTTGTATACAGACGTCCACATGAAAGATATGCTCAGTAAAATTTCCTGAATACTACTGGTTTCCCGGGAGGATCGATTATGGTATGTCTTTGACTGCTCGCACAGACCTAGTGGTCGTTGATAATGGAGCTATGAATGCTGTTAGGTATATAAGGAACATTCTTGAAGAGCTTGTAGTGCCATTTACCCCATACGTTGGTGAAAATTTCATTTTTATGGACGATAATGCCATACCCCATCGTGCGCGCATCGTTCAGGAGTACCTTGAAGAGGTTGAAGTCTCTCGAATGGAAAGGCCAGCAAGAAGTCCAGATCTCAATCCGATTTAGCAGATTTGGGACAACCTCAATAGAAGGCTGAGAAGTTCAGAAAATCATCTAGCTACTCTTAATGACTTAGGAATCCAACTCATTTTGAGTATGAACTCTCGTTGCCGAGCTGTAATTAACGCATCTCACTGATGACGGATTCGTGTTCAAATTCAATTCTGTCCGTGGGGCCGTCCAGCCGTTAGCACAATAACTTCCGGAGGGATTGTCCTAGAGACAGTGGCGCAGCCAGGATTATGTTATGCAACGAAAGTTGCAAAAAAATAAAGATGAAAGGAATAACGAAGAAATTAATTTTTTGGGGGGGGGGCGCTGCAGCCCTAAAGCGCCCCCCTTAGCTGCGCCAGTGCCTAGAGTGAGTTCGGTTCCCAAATGGCTCGGTTGAGTTCTTTAACCAGCCACATCGTACAGGGACAGGGTGTTCCATAAAATATGGATATTCAAAATTTTTTGTTCCTCAATATCTAAGGAAAAACGAAACCAATCGAAAAAATGTTGCGGTCATATGCAAGATGGTCATTATAATATTCATGCAAAATTTTGTGGCCATAGTGTTACCAGAACCATAGAAAATTCAATTGGAATATTGAAGAGAAGAATCTCAATATTTCCATAACAGAATATCCGATTCAAGTGAAACTAATTAGTTAATCAAAACTGATATACTGAATGTTCATGCAAAATTTCAAGATCATCGCATCATCAGAACCATAGAAATTAATTTTTGTAATTTATACCTTTTTCGGCTCAAATTCGAGAATACCAGACATTTCGGTAAAATGATAGCTTTGTCGTGCCGTGTGTTGCTAACAAACAGGCGGTATCAAATGAGCTCGTGTCACTTTTTTTGAGGAAACAAAGCCAGAAAATTTTCATTGGCAGATGTTCACATCGTGAATAATGAAGTTATTTCTGTGTTAAATGAACGAGCTCGTTAATTCGAGAGGAATTATATCTCGGTAATCTGTTGAATTTACGACAAAACGTGTTATACGATGTGTACGAATTTAGGTTATGTTTTTCAACTGTATAATTGCTTGACCGCATCATGAATTGTGCGAAAAAAACCGTTTGACGGTAATTCTCAAGTGAAATTTTAATTAAATTGAACATAATGGCTTTATAACACAAAACACGATCAGTTTTGCGGTGCGTTTGTGCCAAGTTTAACGATGTTTTCACCTACACTGGCAGAAATATTACTTTCATATGAAATAAATGATAAAGCTAAACTGTAGATTGTAGATCGTAGCAGGACAATTCACTGCAACTTTAAAGACTTTTGTGTCCCCATCAGAATTGTTTTCTCAAGTGAGCCTAAGCTCGCCCTCCATTTCCAGAACTTCATTGAACTCTAGTATCTGAGAGTACCAAGTGTGCACTGTCGATAGGCTCCTATATGGGCGTCTTTCAAGAGGAAATCTTAGCTATTCAAGAACGTTACTTGAGAGTTTCTTCGTTGAGACAACGGATTGCAACCGCTCGTCTCCTTCAAAATCAGCTTGAGCAAACTCATGGGGCGCAAATTAGCACTCAGACAATAAGAAATCGCCTGAGCGAATATGATTTAAGGCATCGTGTCGCCGCAAGAAGGCCCGCTCTTACCCCAGCCTATCGAAGGGAGCGTTTGGATTTTGCGAGAGAGCATATCCATTGAGAAGAGGCTGATTGGGAAAGAGTCCTCTTCACAGATGAGTCTAGATTCTGCCTCTGCCATTGTGATCGACGTTCCCTTGTATACAGACGTCCACATGAAAGATATGCTCAGTGCAATTTCCTAAATATTACTGGTTTCTGGGGAGGATCGATTATGGTATGGTATAGAATATCTTTGACTGCTCGCACAGACCTAGTGGTCGTTGATGATGGAGCTATGAATACTGATAGGTATATAAGGAACATTCTTGAAGAATGTGTAGTGCCATTCGCTCCATACATTGGTGAAAATTTCATTTTTATGGACGATAATGCCAGACCCCCATCGTGCGCGCATCGTTCAGGAGTACCTTGAAGAGGTTGAAGTCTCTTGAATGGAATGGCCAGCAAGAAGTCCAAATCTCAATCCGATTGAGAAGGTTTGGGATGACCTTAATAGAAGGCTGAGAAGTTCAGAAAATCATCCAGCTACTCTTAATGACTTAGGTATCCAACTCAGAGACATCTGGGAAGGATTAGATCAGAACATTTCAAGATCATTCATTTTGAGTATGAACCGTCGTTGCCGAGCTGTAATTAACGCAAGGGGTGGAAATACCAAGTATTAAATCACTTATCAGCATTCCAATCTTTTGCAAATTGTTTATTTCTCTTCTTTCACAAAAGATTCGGTGAAATCCTGAATTTTTCTTCCATTTAATGTGTCTTGTTTCGTTCAAAACCTTCCCGAGAGAACATAAAAAATAAGTTATAAAGTCAATGTAGAGTTAACTTTCATTAAAATTGAGATTTTCAGAATGTGCATTAATTTTTTTGCGCAGTGTATAACTTTAACTTCATCATTCTCCAAAAACTCTTTCTCATAGGTTCATTTGCCTACACTGCCATTTGTGATCCCTTTCTGGCTAGTAGATAGCCTCTTCGTTTCCTTTGATTCCTGAGTGACCGGGATCCCAGATTATAGATATATATAGATAATGATAGAATTATAATACCAGTAAAAGGCAACTTGTAACTAACCCATTCAAACATTCTTCCTTTAATCCCCTCACATATTCGTTTTGGGCAATAGACGCACCTGTACCATTCGGTCAACGTATGTTATGTTACGCCACTGGTATCACTTTTTCTGAATAAACCCACCACACAATATCTGATCATGTATTATTTGTCAAATAAATCTTAATTTAGAACGTATCGAAATAGCATCTCCAGTTGAGACCAACATTGTTTTCTGAAGTGATTTATTTTCACTGGATGTTTTAGAAGCAATGAGGGCTAAAAATATACAACAGGTCTTGGAACCTTGGTTCGAAAATTCGATTGTTCCTGGCTGATGTAATTGAATTATGCAAGGAAATGGTCTCTATCAGGATCGTGATTTATCGCTCCTCATCAAGGAATAATTATATTTCTGTCGCTGCAAATGAGCTAGTGTTTTCTCGCAAATTACTGAATAGAATCATTTTCTGTACCTTAGTAAGTGATGTCCTGTCAAGAGATCTTTGGAAAATGGTGTTTACTCATTAGTTTGTGCTAAACGGACGGTAAAACTCAATAAATAGCATAGTAAAAAGACATGGATTTATGTAGATTTTCACAAGTCATTGGGAAGATATATCGAATGTGTAGGAATCATAATCTATAAATCTATAATAAGCGGTGAAATATCAGCGATATGGGTCATTTTAAAACTATTAATTTCTGTATATTCGTTATTGGTGTTTATCAGTTGCTAATAAGCTGTTGATTTGTTTTTAGTACAATAGAATTTTACTAATTTTTGTGTTTCAGCTTGTATAAATGCACGATTAGGAATGAAACTAATGATGCAGTAAATATTCATGTTTTTTTTCATTTCGTAATATTTCGTCAAGTTTTTCGAGAAATTTGGTTTTGTTATATTAAGTACTCTGGAGATTGAATACCTTTCATCCACCACCAATGCTTAATCTGAAGGGTTTTCCAATAAAAGGTGTTATTTTGAATAGCCCGCTATTTCGATAGATATCACGTTTGAAGATTTCATTTTTTGACATTTGACAAGTAGAAACTACGCCATTAACAAAAATCGAACGATACAAGCTTTCAGAACGCTTTGAAATTATTAAAATTCACTATAAAAATGATTAAAATTTGGCAGAGACGGTACGTAAAACTCGAACATTTTTGGGTCGTCGTGAAGCACCTTGTCGGACCGCAATAAAGAAATTGGTGGAAAAATTCGAGCTGTTGGGACAAATTAGTGATATGAAGAACAAAACCCTTGTATTTCGCTCAAGAACAGCCGAATATATTGCTGATGTAGCCGTAAGTGTTGAAGAAAACCCAGGTTTGTTCATTCCTCGTCGTTCTTTGGAATTAGGCATTCCACAAACGTCATTACACCGTATTTTGCCCAAAGATTTGGGTCTTAAGGCTTATAAAGTTCAGTTAACACAAGAACTCAAGCCGGCCGATCATCAACAACGTCTTGTCTTTGCTGATTGGGTCGTTGAAATGCATGAAAATGATCCGGAATTCCATCGAAAAATCATCCTGAATGTTGAGGCCCGTTTCCACCTTCGTCAACAAGCAAAATTGTCGCATCTGGTGCTCGGAAAACCCATAAGTTATTGTTGAAAAGCTTCTCTATCCTCAACGTGTGACTGTTTGGTGCGGTTTATGGGCCGGCGGAGTCATTAGACCTTACTTTTTCGAAAATGAGGCTGGAGCAACAGTTACGGTGAATGGATTGCGCTATCGAGAGATGAGTAATGAATTTTTATGGCCCAAATTGGATAGTATTAATCTTGATAACGTGCCACACAAGCAACGAAACCATTGATATTTTGCGGGAAAAGTTTCCGGACCGTGTTATCTCTCGAAGAGGTGATCACAATTGGCCATCGAGATCTTGTGATTCAACACCTTGCGACTTCTTCTTTCGAGGCCACGTGAAAGAGAAGGTTTACGCCAATAGCCCAGCGTCGATTCAAGACCTCAAAGATGAAATTTGAGAGTCTATCGAGGACATAGGGCAGCCACTTTTCGATTTGGTTATGGAAAATTTTTATTGAAAGGACATGGTCCTGTAAGCGTGGTCGTGGTGGTCATTTTGCCTGATGTTATTTTCCACTATTAACGGCATAGCTTCTTCTTTATAATGAAATAAACATCCGATCATGTATATTGAAAAATGGCATTTTTCTTTGAATATCTAAATAACACCTCTTATTATTGGAAAACCCTTTATGATAGAAAGTATCACTTTCAAGATAAATAGTATGCTTGATTTTATTCTAGAACCTCTGCAACCAGAAACAATTTTCGCCGCGGGGGGCATAAATGGTAAGAATAAATATTCTTAATAATCTTTCCTCAGCAAAAATTGTAAGCCACCTTTTTCAGAGAAATAGCAAATTACTCCACATTTTCACTTGATGGTGCAAAAATGCTAATTATTATCAATTAATACACAAATGGAGTCATAAACACCTGAATATTTTCATATGAAGTAATTTCTAACATTTTCTCCATCTTTTTGTTGAACACATATCACGGACATCCAATGATTCAACAAAATTATGAAATAAAAATAAACATAAAATATTTTACCTTATCCAATGTTTGAATAGAAGAAGTTTATCAGGATCTAAATATTCTTCCTCTGCAGGAGCTTCTTCTGCTGGAGCGGCTGCCTCCTCAGCGGGTGCAGCCTCCCCTTGTTCCTCAGGAGCACCTGCAGCTGGTGCTGCACCTTTAGCTTTTCCTCCTTTAGCAGCCGGCTCTGGCTCTGGAGCAGGCTCTTCGTCCATGCTTGCGAACCAGTCATCACCATCGTCGGCCATTTTATGCTGAAAAAAAGTTTCTGCTATAATATGAAATACGACGCATAAAACACGTTATTGTTCGCAGTGCAGAAAGTTAATCCTTATGTCAATCGATCACAATCTGATATGATATAATACAATAAGGATTTCAATTGTTCCTAAGTATTCGATCAAGGGAAAAATGTCAGAAGAGGGTGACAAACTAGAAAAATTTCAGGAATAAATTTGCTGACTCCCACACCTTACTTCGAAATTTTGAATCTCTAGCTCATTCCGTTCGAATGTGAAAGTGTTTCAATTATGTTTTTTTGACTTATCGTTTCAATGAAAAATTTAAATATAAACTAAAATGAATAAAACCATCAAAGAAATATTCTCAAATCCATTGAAAAATCGAATTAAAACGGTTGATACTCATTTGAAAATAAGGAAACAACTTGTTAAGTTCTTAATCAAGCACATGGCATATTTTAAATTAGATATAATGTTCCAATGAACTGATTTCCTGAGATGAAAACTATAAGAAAACGAAATTTTTGGATTCAATTCAAGATTTTTCATAAATAATGTATAATGAATACAAAAGACTGAAAATGGAATAATAACACAATTCAAACGAAAATATTTCGTGATAACTTTCATTGTCAAATAAAACAACTCACTTTCATAACAAAATAAAAACAAACAAAACGAGCCTATCCAGAAAAGTGTACACATTCCCGAAATCGTTGAAAATGAGCAGAATTTGAATAGCGGCCGCTATTACATCGTAATAACAATGAATTATTACAAAACAGTGGTTCAATAGACCTTGGCATTGTCTGTAACACTCAATAAACTTTCATACAACCGAATAATTCACGTGAAAATTATAATCTGGACAAAAAACGAGAACTGAACAACACAAACAGAGGGAAAACAATGTATTTCACTGCCCGAAAAGTATTACCCTTTTTCAAATCAGTAGTTTTCCGGAAAATCAAACAGGATGAAAACCAATCAGGACGCATTCACTCACCTCTATTAATCCTGTAAGCGAGATCAGTAGATCCTTTCGGTATTGTAATTTCGAACGATGTGACAACGGCACTTTTAAATTAGCCACAATCTATTATCACTACCTTCTACCCTGATTGTTGCCAATTATTCAAATGTCTTTTACATCATTAGGATAAAAAATTTCCACCCGATCAGATTTCTATTCCTGATAATATTCAAAAATTAAATTTAAAAATCCGCACAACTCGAGAACCATTTGACCGATTTTGCTCATTAACAAAGATAACCAAGATATACTGACTCCCACACCTAACTTTGAAATTTTGAATCTCTAGCTCGTTCCTTTCGAATGTGAAAGTGTTTACTGGCGAAAAATTTCAATTATGTTTTTTTGACTTATCCTTTCAATGAAATATTTAAATATAAAATAAAATGAAAGAAACATCAAAACAGATAAGCTTAAATCAATTGAAAAAACGAATGAAAGCGATAGATACTCATTTGAAAATAATAAAACAAGCACATGGCATAGTTTTCATTAGATATCATGTTCCAATCAACTGATTTCATAGAATGAAAACTATAAAAAAAATCGAAATTCTCAGATTCAATTCAAGATTTTGCATAAATAATGTATAATGAATATAAAAGACTGAAATTGGAATAATAACACAATTGAAACGAAAATATTTCGTGATAACTTTCATTGTCAAATAAAAAACAACTCACTTTCATAACAAAATCAAAACAAACAAAACGAGCCTATCCAGAAAATGAGCAAAATTTGAATAGCGGCCCACTATTACATCGTAATAACAATTAATTATAACAGAACAGTGGTTCAATCAACCTTGACATTCTCAGTAGCACTGAATAAACTTTCATACAACCGAAAAATTCACGTGAAAATAATAATCTGGACAAAAAACGAGAACTGAACAACACAAATAGGGGGAAAACAATGTATTTCACTGGCCGAAAAGTATTACCCTTTTTTAAATCAGTAGTTTTCCGGAAAATCAAACAGGATGAAAGCCAATCAGGATGCATTCACTCACCTCTATTAATCCTGTAAGCGAGATCAGTAGATCCTTTCGGTATTGTAATTTCGAACGATGTGACAACGGCACTTTTAAATTAGCCACAATCTATTATCCCTACCTTCTACCCTGATTGTTGCCAATTATTTAAATGTCTTTTACATCATTAGAATAAAAAATTTCCACCCGATCAGATTTCTATTCCTGATAATATTTAAAAGTTAAAGTTAAAAATCCGAACAAATCGAGAACCATTTGACCGATTCTGCTCATTAACAAAGATAACCAAGATTTGCTGGCTCCCACACCTAACTTTGAAATTTTGAATCTCTAGCTCGTTCGTTCGAATGTGAGAGTTTTTAATGGTGAAAATTTTCAATTATGTTTTTTACTTATCCTTTCCAAAAAAATTTGAATATAAAATAAGATGAAAAAAACCATCATAGAGATATGCTTAAATCAATTGAAAACGATGAATACCTACTCATTTGAAAATAATAAATCAAGCACATAGCATAGTTTTCATCAGAGATTATGTTCCCATCAACTGATTTCCTGTGATGAAAACTATGAAAAAACGGAATTCTCGGATTCAATTAAAGATTTTTCATAAATAATGCAAGTAAAATGAATATAAAAGACTGAAAATGAAATAATAACACGATTCAAACGAAAATATTTCGTGATTACTTTCATTGTCAAATAAAACAACTCACTTTTATAACAAAATCAAAACAAACAAAACGAGCCTATCCAGAAAAGTGTACACTTTCCCGAAACCGATGAAAATGAGCATAATTTGAAAAGCGGCCACTATTTCATCGTAATAACAATGAATTATATCAGAACAGTGGTTCAATCAACCTTGGCATTGTCTGTATCACTGAATGAACTCTCATACAACCGAATAATTCACGTGAAAATAATAATCTGGACAAAAAAGGAGAACTGAACAAAACAAACAAAGGGAAAACAATATATTTCACTGCCCGAAAAGTATTACCCTTTTTTAAATCAGTAGTTTTCCGGAAAATCAAACATGATGAAAGCCAATCAGGATGCATTCACTCACCTCTATTAATCCTGTAAGCGAGATCAGTAGATCCTTTCGGTATTGTAATTTCGAACGATGTGACAACGGCACTTTTAAATTAGCCACATTCTATCATCCCTACCTTTTACCCTGATTGTTGCCAATTATTCAAATGTCTTTTACATCATTAGAATGAAAAATTTCAGATTTCTATTCCTGATAATATTCAAAAATTAAAGTTAAAAATCCGAACAAATCGAGAACCATTTGACCGATTCTGCTCATTAACAAAGATAACTAAGATATACTGACTCCCACACCTTACTTTGAAATTTTGAATCTCTAGCTCGTTCGTTCGAGTGTGAAAGTGTTTACTGGCGAAAAATCTCAATTATGTTTTTTTTACTTATCCTCTCAATGAAAAATTCAAATATAAAATAAAATGAATAAAACCATCAAAGAGATTTGCTTAAATACATTGATAAATCGAATGAAAACGATAGATACTCATTTGAAAATAATAAATCAAGCACATGGTATAGTTTTCATTAGATATCATGTTCCAATCAAGTGATTTCCTAAGATGAAAACTATAAAAAAATCGAGATTCTCGAATTCAATTCAAGATTTTTCATAAATAATGTATAATGAATATAAAAGACTGAAATTGGAATAATAAAACAATTCAAACAAAAATATTTCGTGATAACTTTCATTGTCAAATAAAACAACTCACTTTCATTACAAAATCAAAACAAACAAAGCCTATCCAGAAAAGTGTACACTTTCTCGAAATCGTTGGAAATGAACAGAATTTGAATAGCGGCCACTATTTCATCGTAATAACAATGAGTTATAACAGAACACTGGTTCAATCAACCTTGGCATTGTCTGTATCACTAAATAAACTCTCATACAATCGAATAGTTCACGTGAAAATAATAATCCGGACAAAAAATGAGAACTGAACAACACAAACAGAGTAAAAACAATGTATTACACTGCCCGAAAAGTATTACCCTTTTTTAAATCAGTAGTTTTCCGGAAAATCAAACAGGATGAAAGCCGATCAGGATGCATTCACTCACCTCTATTAATCCTGTAAGCGAGATCAGTAGATCCTTTCGGTATTGTAATTTCGAACGATGTGACAACGGCACTTTTAAATTAGCCACAATCTATTATCCCTACCTTCTACCCTGATTGTTGCCAATTTTTTAAATGTCTTTTACATCATTAGGATAAAAAATTTCCACCCGATCAGATTTCTATTCCTGATAATATTAAAAATGAAATTTAAAAATCCGCACAACTCCAGAACCAGTTGACCGATTTTGCTCATTAGCAGAGATAACCAAAATATAGTGACTCCCACGCCTAACTTTGAAATTTTTAATCTCTAGCTCGTTTTGTTCGAATGTGAAAGTGTTTACTGGCGAAATATTTCAATTATGTTTTTTTGACTTATCCTTTCAGTTAAAAATTTATTTATTTTTTTTATTTGAAATAAAATGAAAAAAACATCATACAGATATGCTAAAATCCATTGAAAAATCGAATGAAAACGATAGATACTCATTTGAAAATAATAAAACAAGCACATAGCATAGTTTTCATTAGATATTATGTTCCAATCAAATGATTTCCTGAGATGAAAACCTTAAAAAACCGAAATTCGCGGATTCTATTAAGATTTTTCATAAATAATGTATAATGAATATAAAAGATTGAAATTGGAATAATAACACAATGCAAACCAAAATATTTCGTGATAACTTTCATTGTCAAATAAAACAACTCACTTTCATAACAAAATCAAAACAAACAAAACGAGCCTATTCAGAAAAGTGTACGCTTTCCCGAAACCAATGATAATGAGCAGAATTTGAAAAGCGGCCACTATTACATCGTAATAACAATGAATTATCTCAGAACAGTGGTTCAATCAACCTTGGCATTGTCTCGCTGAATAAACTTTCATACAATCGAATAATTCACGTGAAAATTATAATCTGGACAAAAAATGAGAACTGAACAACACAAATAGGGGGAAAACAATGTATTTCACTGGCCGAAAAGTATTACCCTTTTTTATATCAGTAGTTTTCCGGAAAATCAAACAGGTTGAAAGCCAATCAGGACGCATTCACTCACCTCTATTAATCCTGTAAGCGAGATCAGTAGATCCTTTCGGTATTGTAATTTCGAACGATGTGACAACGGCACTTTTAAATTAGCCACAATCTACTATCCCTACCTTTTACCCTGATTGTTGCCAATTATTTGAATGTCTTTTACATCATTAGAATAAAAAATTTCCACCCGATCAGAGATCTATTCCTGATAATATTTGAAAATTAAGGTTAAAAATTCAAACAAATCGAGAACCATTTGACCGATTTTGCTCATTAACAAAGATAATGAAGATATACTGGTTCCCACACCTAACTTTGAAATTTTGAAATTTGAAAGTGTTTACTGGCGAAAAATTTCAATCATGTTTTTTTGGACTTATCATTTCAATGAAAAATTTAAATATGAAATAAAATGAAAAAAACCATCGAAGAGATATGCTTAAATCCATTGAAAAATCGAATGAAAACGATAAATACTCATTTGAAAATAATAAAACAAGCACATAGCATAGTTTTCATTAGATATCATGTTATAATCAAGTGATTTCCTAAAATAAAAACTATAAAGAAATCGAAATTCTCGGATTCAATTCAAGATTTTTCATAAATAATGTATAATGAATATAAAAAACTGAAATTGGAATAATAATTCAACAACAATTCAAACGAAAATATTTCGTGATAACTTTCATAGTCAAACTAAACAACTCACTTTCATAACAAAATCAAAACAAACAAAACGAGCCTATCCAGAAAAGTGTAGACTTTCCCGAAATCGTTGAAAATGAGCAGAATTTGAATAGCGGCCACTATTTCATCGTAATAACAATCAATTATAACGAAACACTGGCTCAATCAACCTTGGCATTGTCTGTAACACTGAAGGAACTTTCATACAACCGAATAGTTCACGTGAAAATTATAATCTGTACAAAAAACGAGAACTGAACAACACCAACAGAGGGAAAACAATGTATTTCACTGCCCGAAAAGTATTACCCTCTTTTAAATCAGTAGTTTTCCGGGAAATCAAACAGGATGAAAGCCAATCAGGATGCATTCACTCACCTCTATTAATCCTGTAAGCGAGATCAGTAGGTCCTTTCGGTATTGTAATTTCGAACGATGTGACAACGGCACTTTTAAATTAGCCACAATCTATTATCCCTACCTTCTACCCTGACTGTTGCCAATTATTTAAATGTCTTTTACATCATTAGAATAAAAAATTTTCACCTTATCAGATTTCTATTTCTGATAATATTCAAAAATTAAATTTAAAAATCCGCACAACTCCAGAACCGTTTGACCGATTTTGCTCATCAACAAACATAACCAAAATATACTGACTCCCACGCCTAACTTTGAAATTTTTAATCTCTAGCTCGTTCCGTTCGAATGTGAAAGTGTTTACTGGCGAAAAATCTCAATTATGTTTTTTTGACTTATCCTTTCAATGAAATAGTTAAATATAAGATAAAATGAAAGAAACATCAAAACAGATAAGCTTAAATCAATTGAAAAAACGAATGAAAGCGATAGATACTCATTTGAAAATAATAAAAGCACATGGCATAGTTTTCATTAGATATCATGTTCCAATCAACTGATTTCATAGAATGAAAACTATAAAAAAATCGAAATTCTCATATTCAATTCAAGATTTTGCATAAATAATGTATAATGAATATAAAAGACTGAAATTGGAATAATAACACGATTCAAACGAAAATATTTCGTGATAACTTTCATTGTCAAATAAAACAACTCACTTTCATAACAAAATCAAAACAAACAAAACGAGCCTATCCAGAAAAGTGTACACTTTCCCGAAATCGTTGAAAATGGGCAAAATTTGAATAGCGGCCACTATTTCATCGTAATAACAATGAATTATTACAAAACAGTGGTTCAATCAACCTTGGCATTGTCTGTAACACTGAATGAACCTTCATACAACCGAATAATTCACGTGAAAATAATAATCCGGACAAAAAACCAAAACTGACCAACACAAACAGGGGGAAAACAATCTATTTCACTGTCCGAAAAGTATTACCCTTTTTTAAATCAGTAGTTTTCCGGAAAATCAAACAGGATGAAAGCCAATCAGGATGCATTCACTCACCTCTATTAATCCTGTAAGCGAGATCAGTAGATCCTTTCGGTATTGTAATTTCGAACGATGTGACAACGGCACTTTTAAATTAGCCACAATCTATAATCCCTACCTTCTACCCTGATTGTTGCCAATTATTTAAAAGTCTTTCACATCATTAGGATAAAAAATTTCCACCCGATCAGATTTCTATCCTGATAATATTTGAAAATTAAATTTAAAATCCGCACAACTCGAGAACCATTTGCCCGATTTTGCTCATTAACAAAGATAACCAAAATATAGGTAGGTACTGACTCCCACACCTAACTTTGAAATTTTGAATCTCTAGCCCGTTCCGTTCGAATGTGAATGTGTTTACTGGCGAAAAATTTCAATTATGTTTTTTTGACTCATCCTTTCAATGAAGAATTTAAATATAAAATAAAATGAAAAAAACCATCGAAGAGATATGCTTAAATCCGAGCTTAAATCCATTGAAAGATCGAATGAAAACGATAAATACTCATTTGAAAATAATAAAACAAGAACATAGCATAGTTTTCATTAGATATTATGTTGCAATCAATTGATTTCCTGAGATGAAAACTATAAAAAAACGAATTTTCGGATTCAATTCAAGATTTTTCATAAATAATGTATAATGAATACAAAAGACTGAAACTGGAATAATAAAACAATTCAAACAAAAAAATCATGATAACTTTCATCGTCAAATAAAACAACTCACTTTCATAACAAAATCAAAACAAACAAAACAAGCCCATCCAGAAAAGGGTACACTTTCCCGAAATCGTTGAAAAAGAGCAAAATTTGAATAGCGGCCACTATGTCATCGTAATAACAATGAATTATAACAAAACACTGGTTCAATCAACCTTTACATTGTCTGGAGCACTGAATAAACTTTCATACAACCGAATAATTCACATGAAAATAATAATCCGGACAAAAAACGAGAACTGAATAACACAAACAGAGGGAAAACAATGTATTTCACTGCCCGAAAAGTATTACCCTTTTTTAAATCAGTAGTTTTCCGGAAAATCAAACAGGATGAAAGCCAATCAGGATGCATTCACTCACCTCTATTAATCCTGTAAGCGAGATCAGTAGATCCTTTCGGTATTGTAATTTCGAACGATGTGACAACGGCACTTTTAAATTAGCCACAATCTATTATCCCTACCTTCTACCCTGATTGTTGCCAATTTTTCAATGTCTCCTATATCATTAGCACGGGAACGCACGACCTTTTATCAGCGGCATTTTCGGGTTACCTGATAGCGTATTGTTTGTTTACATTTGTAGGATTTTATCGGATGCATTTTTCTATGTTGCCTTGATAGGGATGTGGGCATTGAAATTATGTTTCAGGGACAAAAGCTATTTTCATTTTACATGTTCGGAAGGTTCTCTTCACTTGTACAAGGTGGGGCACAATGCACCCTTTAGACTAAACAAGAGAAAACTGATGCCGGTTTCTGGAGGCCAATAATTGGTGAAAATTGCAACTCTCTAGCTATCACCGTTGAATAAAGGGTTTTCCAATAAGAGGTGTTATTTTGATATTCAAAGAAAAATGCCATTTTTCAATATAAATGATCGGATGTTTATTTCATTATAAAGAAGAAGCTATGCAGTTAATATTGGAAAATAACATCAGGCAAATGACCACCACGACCACGCTTACAGGACCATATCCTTTCAATGAAATTTTCCATAACCAAATCGCAAAGTAGCTGCTCTATGTCCTCGATACTCGATAGCCTCACGAATTCCATCTTTGAGTTCTTGAATCGACGCTGGGCTATTGGCGTAGACCTTCTCCTTCACGTGGCTCCAAAGGAAGAAGTAGCAAGGTGTTAAATCACAAGATCTCGGTGGCTAATTCTGATCACCTCTTCGAAGGATAACACGGTCCGGAAACTTTTTCCGCAAAAGATCAATGGTTTCGTTACTCTTTGTCCAGATCAATACTATCCAATTTCGGCCATAAAAATGCCTAATTCCAAAGAACGACGAGGCTGTTCTTGAGCGACGTGCACGGGTTTTATTCTTCACATCACTACCTTTTCCCAAGAGCTCGACCTTAAGACCTAAATCTTTATGCAAAATAGGGTGTAATGACGTTTGTGGAATGCCTTATTCCAAAGAACGACGAGGAATGGACAAACCTGGGTTTTCTTCCAACACTTTCGGCTACGACAGCAGTATTCTCGGCTGTTCTTGAGCGACGTGAATAGGTTTTCTTCACATCACTTGCTCGTCCTAACAGCTCGAAATTTTCCACCAATTTCTTTATTGCGGTCCGACAAGGTGCTTCACGACTACCCAAAAGTTTTCGAGTTTTTCGAACAGTCTCTGCCATTTTTATAGAGAAATTTAATAATTTCAATGCGATCTTGAAGCGTGTATCGTTTAATTTTTATTAATGGCGTAGTTTCTACTTGTCAAATGTCAAAAAATGACAGCTTTAAATGTGTCATCTACCTAAATAGCGGGCTATTCAGAATAACACCTCTTTGGAAAACCCTTTACAAGGCAGTGGCGGCTTGTGACAGAATAAAGTGATGAGGCACATCAAAAAAAAATATTAATCTTATAAACTCTTTTTGTCAGCAGCATACTTATCATTATGAAAAATCCTTCGGTATTAATGCTCCAATGATTCTATAGCGTTTTATTGGGTGGTAATTGCCCTGAGATAGGTTTTTCAACTCGCTTCAACCAGTTTTTCACTAAACCCTATCGGAATATGTATTATTAACACTGCCAAAAAATAATTTGATTAGAGTTACACTGCCAGTAGGACGTCTGTAGCTGTACCCGGCTTGAGATTGAGCTCGGATATTATGGAAGACGAGTGCAGTATCGTACAAAAAATTGAGACTGAAGAACATAATGGGATGATGAAATTGATTAATTAAATATTGGATTAATTCGCTTGATATCATTTGTGATTTCCGTAATTTATTTGGTGAGGCACTGCCTCACCTGCCTCATAGGACAACCCGCCACTGTTACAAGGTGGGGCACAATGCAGATTAATAGACTAAAAAAGAGAAAACTGATGTCGGTTTCTGGAGGCCAATAATTGGTGAAAATTGCAACTCTCTAGCTATTACCGTTGAATAAAGCTATAGAATAAAATATTGCTGTAATTTTTCTCCTCTTGAAGATTTTTATTAATTCCTACACACTTCGTCACATGGTCTGGAAATACCTGTACTTCCAGACAATTCGAAGATAGTCAGTTTCCAGCGAACACCGTAAGCAAGAAGACCTTTAAGAGTAGCTGTGCTGACACTTGGACATAGAGCTACCTGTTTCGACGACTCACAATTCAGTTTACAAAGTGATAGTCTACGAGAAAGGGTTCGAAGAAGTCCAGGCAGACTCATTTTGGCCTGGGAGGTTCTGCCCTTTCAAGGCAGATCAACAATGTGCTCTTGAACCAGTTGGATCTGTGTGAAGACCAAGATCTATACGCAAAATTTCACATGTGATGGATGCACAGAGTCCAGCTTGTTGTGAACCTCGACAAATAGACAAATCTGTATCTTCAATTATATAATACTATCACTTACAACAGCTATATTTTCTTCTGTACGTACAGTTCGGTGTTTTGTTGTTGTTGTAGCAGAGAAAATGTTATTCGAAATCTATCGATAGTTCGACAAATAAGCTTCTCTGATGGACGATTATGTAAACCACAAATTTCAAGTGAGTTTAGCGGATAAAACACTGATTTTAAAAATAAATTTCAACAATTTGTAAACGTTGTTGCGGCGTGAGTCTTTCCATAATAATTTATCAATGCCTATAGTTTCTATCACTCAAAAAAAAACCGGATATTTGAACAATTCAACAATCTACTACAAACTGTACCGGTCTACGAAATGCGAGCTTTTCCAATATGGCGTAAAATAACTATTTTCGAGATTACAAAAATAATGGAGGAAGACTTGAGAGAGTTCGATTACGTGGCCATCGTCCAGACTGCTGGCTATTGTTCCTTTTTATTTGGGGGGTCCAATTACCTCCTAATTGGTGTGGGACCATTAACTCTTGCAAGAGGCGTTACATAAACTATAATATGTTTTCGGATTACGTCGTTCTCCACATCCCAGCAGTTTTGCTACAGTGCCGTGTGATCTTAAGGTTTCCAACTTTTTGCTTTTTTTGTTTTCTAATGAATGGCGTCATTTCATTCAAATTTGTTGTGTGTAGGTATATCAATGTCTCGAATCGTACTTATTCATCTTAAATAAAGAAGCCTGCTATCAATGACACATTCATATTTTTTTTTTGAAATAGAGGTTCGGATTTCACGGACGCATATAGTCCGTTCACGAAAGTTTGAGCGCATAGTAGGCGTTTGTTTATTTATTTTTTATGAAGCTTGCCAGTATTTGCTGTCATAACTTAACATAAAGTCAACGTTGCCGAATGTACCCGGCCTCGTCCGACGAGCTTTCGAGTTATCAGAGAACTCTATGCGATATTGACAACATTGCGTATCAATCTGACAAGAAAATAAATAACATAACCTAAAATTTCAATATACACAGTGGAATATGCCAAATTTCCATGGCCAACCGACGGCTCAACCTTTCGTGAACGGACTATACATATCAATACTGGGTTTTCTACCTGATATTTCTCATAATATAATAAAATGCGCAATTTACTTGAATACTTTCACTAATGTTCGTAGGGGGACATACACCCACTGTACAGAAGATGCTTGAAAATGCAATTCCTGATCAGTGGAGGTGTTATAACCACAAACCATAAGAATTTCAATAGAGAATAGAAATGTAAATTGATACCTCATATAAAAAGGCTTCAAATTCCTTTATAAAAATGACCTGGTCCTCCTGGTCGATATATTCAGAGCAACGGTTATGCAAAGAAAAATAAATATCTGTTTGCTATTTTCATTTGTGTTCGAGTAAGGAAATCGCACAATGCATGTGACGTAAATTCTGAAAGACTTCGGTTATAAAACACATTTGTGAAACATCTGAAAATCTGAAATTCAGATTCGAAGGCACATGCAATAGCAAGTCTTCCAGATTGTTTAAATCGCGGTCGTATGTAATCGAATGAGGCTCCATTTAATCATTTGATTGGGGCACAATAGACCTTAAGGTCGCAGTGGACTGTAACCCCTCTGTAAACTAATCATTTGATTCGAATCAATGTTTCTTCACGCACACTAAATACAATAGGAAATAGACATTTCCAGTGATTTCCAGAAATAATAATTTCAGAAATAATGGATCCCAGAAAATTATAGCGATTTCCCTTTTTAAGTTTTTTTCGTACTCATGTTTTCGAGAAAAAAATATCGAAATCACCGAAATAAGCTATTGAATTTAAACGATTGGAACTGACGGTTAAGTGTGACGTAAGCATTAGCGTTCATTTCATTGGTTGAATGTTAAATCACAGTTTTCAACGATGCCAACAGACCGCTGTGTTGTGAATCGTCATGCTCACTAATTATGCTTGCTCGTACGTAACCATAGAGCGACATTTATCAGTATATAAATCGCATTTCCAATATTTAATTAAAAATGATTGACTTGAAATTTTAAGTGAATAATTTGATAAGTAGGTATATACAGTGGAACAGCCAAATGGAATAAATTCGATAATAAATAAATGAGAGCGTGTGGGGAAAAACGCTTGCACAAGTCGATTTGTATTTTTAGATGCGCTTTTTTTCAAACAAAAATAATTATATAGGGTATGTCATGTGACAGTAGCCGATACCAACTTTCTTATTTTAAATACATCCCCCTGTATATTATTAGTATTTTGGATTCTCCAGAAAATTCTAGACATGATTCTCGTACAATGTCCCATACCTACCTTCGACTGTTTCGGAAATTTTAAGTGTTTTCAGATCTATTTCAAAAATTTACATTAAAAAATATTATTTTATTTCACAAAAAAGTAAAAAAACAAAAAATATTAATTTCAATGTAAGAGATGTTCAAATTGTTACTCGCGAACGTCTTATGAAATAAAATAATTTTGTTTTTTTAATGTTAATTTCTGTAATACATCTGAAAACACCTAATATTTCCGAAACAGTTGAAGATAGGTACGGGAAATTGTACCTTCATGAATTATGTCTAGAATTTTCTGCAGAATCCAAGAAACTTATTTGTATGCAGGGGGTTGTATTCAAAATAAGAAAGTTGGTATCGGCCACTGTCACATAACACACCCTATATAATTATTTGTTTTTGAAAAGAATGCGCATCTGAAAATACAAATCGACGTGTCCAAGCATTTTTCCCAACACGCTCTTATTTCTTCGTTATCGAATGTATTATATTTGGCTGTTCCACACTGTATATTAAACACTACTCATCTCAATGCCGTCTTATGAAAAACCCCTTCATTTTAACATACAGGTAATATACGCCATCAATTGAGTTGAAAAATGAAATTTCCGAAATGAATTATTCATTGCATACATATTTCACTGCCAGAAACATTTATTTTCTGTTTATGACTAACAAATCATTTTTCCATTTTTTTAACTGCTTTATCCAAAATCATTCTCATTCATTGTCTCATGCCAAAACTTCACAATTCACGAAAAGTGAATTGCAAATTTCCGACACCCAATAAGTCAACGGAAAACATTCACGGCATGAAGTATTCTCAAGCAGAAAATTCATTGGCCATTCTACGCGAATTTAATTATTGTTTTGGCAGAGAGCTTTGATTATCGCCGCAGCGAACCTTTAGGAGCAATGTTATTTTCGTCGCCTGTAGACAGTAGAATTCGATAATGTTAGGTATCAATCTTTGAACGAAAGATCAAGGACCAACAAGAGCAAACATTGAAATATTTGGAAATCGATTCGGTTTCACTTTCTTGTTTGATACAAGATGATTAAGAAAGAGAAATGTTTTCAAATGGTTCGGTCTGTTGCTTCCAAATACAATACAACCGTGCTTTTTGCTATCATTTTACCCAAAATGTCTGTTTATTTCGAATTTGGGCTGGGAGTGGTCTCAAACGACTCGGTTATACTCACTGATGAAGAATCCGTCCGTGAACCCGATAACTCTCGAACGGATTAATCAAAGTTATAGTTATAGTTTAAAAAGGGGTTACAGTTCACTGCGATATCAAGGTCAAGGTCTATTGCGTCCCCTTACAGAGCTGTTCTGACCACATCTTTCACAGCTCGCCTTCCAGTTCCAGAGATCTGATGAAATCCAATATCTGTGAAGGCTTCAACGAGGCTAGTTCCTCACTCTTACAAGTTTCTCGCTCAAGGCAATCTCTCCTTAGGCTCGCAATGCCAAAGCATTCCGTGACTAGGTGAATGGGGGTTTCTTCCTTCTCCCCACAGAACCTACACTCGTCAGTGTCCTTTAATCCCATCCTCAACAGGTGCTTCCTGAGGCGACAGTGTCCTGTAAGAAAGCCAGTGAGGAGGTGTAATTGTTTCTCACCAAGATCCAGATATCTTTTGGATCTTGCTGTTTCAAAGTTCCAAAGGAACTTAGTGGGATAATCCATCCCTGGGAGATTCATCCAGAGTTTTTCCCTCTCGGCTTTCTCCTTCTCCAGAAACTCCTTATAGGTAGGTACATTTACCTATACCACAGAAGGGTTCTGGGCCAATGTGTGACATTCGTGCGCCCTTTTTGGCAAGTGTATTGGCCTCTTCTCGAACGGATTAAGTTAGGGTTTTGCAATTTTGAGAGTTGTTTCGTGTTCCAAATGACGCAGTTAAGTTCATTAACGGGCCAAATCGGTCCAGTAGTTTCGAAGTTATTGACATTTGAAATTTTTCATTATTTTCCCGATATTACCGAAACCACTCATCAGATCATTTGAAAATTTGGTACTTTGAAAGAGAATCATGACTCTAAAACTCCTGTGAAGTTTCGTGAGGAACGTGCCATTAGAAATTAATATACAGATTTGGGAATTCACATCTGAAACATACGCTTCGTCAGCTCCGTCCACTTCGTTCGCTGCCGATAGGTGGACGCTATCCTTTACATTGCATCAGACAGAGAATTCTTCCGTCTAGCTGCACAGATGAATAGTCGAGATAATCACGTGCTGTAACTGAATGAATTCCGTTGTTTTATTGCAATAACCTAATAGTCTTGTCTGTCTATTATCGCAGTATGGTAGGGAACCTGCAGTACACGTATAGAATTATTTAATTTGTCAGGCTGTCCGTAATACTCGATTCAAATATTTACTGTTGCCTACCAAACTAAATGAATTATGCTCCCCCCAATGATAAGAGAGAGACAAGACAAGACAACGGAATTCAGTGTGTTACAGCACGTGATTGTTTCGACTATTCATCTATGCAACTGGACGGAAGAATTCTCTATCTGATGCATTGTATATCGTATGTTTCAGATGTGAATTTCTAAACCTGTATTTTGTATGTGCGTGGTAAACCGATAAATTTCTATTCGCTTTACTCTCGAACGGACTGTGTTACCGCCTTGAAATTTTTTAGGTACATTTGGGCCAACTACATGCCTTTATGTTTAGGGTCGGTCGTTGACCAGGTGTAAACACGATAACTTCCAGAAAGAACGACTTCTAAACTTGAAAACTTCAGGGTAGGTATAGGTTTAAGATTTGAAAAGGGATGATGAATTTACGAATTGTGTCGATAGCCCTCACAATATTCAAATTGGATTATTTCCATTATCAACTAGTCCACATTGTATTTTCATTTTTGCCATTCGGTGGATTTTCTTATAAAAATTCTGGTTATTAAAAACTTGACATCAACATCAGATATTAACGATTTCATTATGGGAAGGTTATAACAATACTTTTCATTAAAAACTTAAAATAATTTTATTAAAAACATCTATAAAACCTTCAGCTATCAACAGAATGTTGTGTTTCGTCTTCATATTCAACTATTTCAATACTATTTTCATTGGAACTATCATTTTCTTCAGACAAATCATCAGGTATAACATTCGACTCATTAAAGTCAGAAGGTTCATCCGATGTTTTGTTTGGTTCCAAGAACTCCTTCCGAATGCTGTCCAACCTTTCTTTCATTGCATTTTCGTCGTCATCATTACTTAATACAAGATATTCTGCAGGATCTTCAAGATTTTCCAGGCTTGCATCATCTGATAAACCTTCAACATCTGATAAGTCCTTATAGGAACATCAACTTGGAGGGAAAGTTCCATTTTTTTTTCTATTTATTTCATCTGTAGTCTCCAGAATTTTACCAACACTCTTGGAGGAATATCTCTGGTACATCACAGTAGGAAGTTGTGACAACATCATACTCTTTTGTCACAGTATATCAAAAATATCAAAATAGTTTAGTAAACAATCATTTGTGCCATCCGCCGCCATATTGTATTTTCATTTTGGCAGTTAGTTGGATGGCCTTATTAAAATTTTAGACAGCAAAAAGTTGTCTTCTACATCAGATCCTAACGATTTCATTTTGGGAAGGTTATAACAATAATTTTCCATAAAAAACTTAAAATAATTTTATTAAAAACATCTATAAAACTATCAGCTATCAACAGAATTTTGTGTTTCGTCTTCATATTCAATTATTTCAATACTATTTTCATTGGAACTATCATTTTCTTCAGACAAATTATCAGGTATAACATTTGACTCATTAAGGTCAGAAGGTTCATCCGATGTATTGTTTGGTTCCAAGAACTCCTTCCGAATGCTGTCCAACCTTTCTTTCATTGCATTTTCGTCGTCATCATCACTTAATACAAGATATTCTGCAGGATCTTCAAGATCTTCCAGGCTTGCATCATCTGGTAAACCGTCAACATGTGATAAGTCCTTAGGAACATCAACTTGGAGGGAAAGTTCCATTCTTTGTCTATTCAATTCATCTGTAGTCTCCAGAATTTTATCAACGCTTTTGGAGGAATATCTCTGGTACATTGGGACATCACAGTAGGGACATGTGACAACATCGTACTCTTTTGCCATCTCGGCATGTGCTACACATTCGCAGAATGGACATTTGAATCCTGGAGTTAGGTAAATTTGCATCATCGATATGGAGCATCTACTGTCTTTGTGATTCGGAATGCAGGTTGGTCCTATTATTTGTGTGTTTTATTAAGGAAAAATTCTGAGAAGGGAACAATAGATCATTCAGGCAATTAATAACAAGTTAACCAATCATTACAATGGACATTTCAGTGATTACTGAATAAAATCAGTTTAGAAATAATGGACAAAAAAAATTATAGCGATAATCCGTTTTTTGTGTCCCAGGTTTTTGAGGAAAAATTATTCAAATCGCCGAAATAAGCTAGCGAATTCAAACAATCAGAATCGGCGGTTGAGTGTGACGTACGCGTCAGCATTCATTTCATTGGTTGAATGTTGAATCACAGTTCACAACGATACCAAGTGGCCACTCTGTTGTGAATCTTCATCCCCATTAATTATGCTTGCTCGTACGTCATCATTTCGCGACATGTAAACTTGTGAAGGGAAATCGCATTTTCAATATGTTATTAAAAAGTCTGGCAGGTAACAAAATAAAGACATACGCAAATTAAGACAGAAATGCAATAAGATTTTTAGAATTTTTGTGAACGCAAAGTAGAGCTCGGCGTGGTCAAGTATCTGGATGGGTGACCACTCTGCAGAATTCCACCATAAAGTAAGTTTTTTTCTAGAAATTATTATCAACTTCAGAAAGCTGATGGAGCTTAATATTTCGTTACTTATATATGCTAAAAGTGTTAAGAATGAATTATTTCAAAAGGATATTTACTACAGGGTGACCACGGGAAGTATTTACATTTTGAAAACAGCAAAACAGTGTTAATTTTTTAAACAAAAAATCTATTTACTTTTCTGACATATTTGTTAGGATATGCCATTTAACTTAACTTGCAAAAATAATGCCAGGAAGGTGAGGGCCGTCTTCTCTGATGCAGTTTTCAATTCTGTTGAGGAAGCTCTGCCATACTAGCTGTAGTGTCTCCTCGGTGATTAGTGCCACCTCTTCACGAATTGCCTCCTTCAAATCTTCCAAATCACGAGGTTTGCGTTGAAAAACTTTCTCCTTCAAATGTCCCCGCAAAAAAAAAATCGCAGATGTTGAGGTCGACAGAACGAGGAGGCCAGGGCACATCTCCAAATCTTGAAATGACATGACCTGGAAACAAGTTTCGCAGCAACGTCATCGAAACTTTTTTTTTCTTACAACTGCAGATGTTCAACTTGCAAGAGGACGTATGGTTCCAGCAAGATGGAGCTACTGCACACACAGCAAGAGTTTCGATGACGTTGCTGCGAACCTTGTTTCCAGGTCATGTCATTTCAAGATTTGGAGATGTGCCCTGGCCTCCTCGTTCTCCCGACCTCAACATCTGCGATTTTTTTTGTGGGGACATTTGAAGGAAAAAGTTTTTCAACGCAAACCTCGTAATTTGGAAGATTTGAAGGAGGAAAATCGTGAAGAGGTGGCACTAATCACCGAGGAGACACTACAGCTAGTATGGCAGAGCTTCCTCAACAGAATTGAAAACTATATCAGAGAAGACGGCCGTCACCTTCCTGACATTATTTTTGCAAGTTAAATTAAATTGCATATCCTAATAAACATGTCAGAAAAGTAAATAAATTTTTTGTTTAAAAAATTAACACCGTTTTGCTGTTTTCAAAATGTAAATACTTCCCGTGGTCACCCTGTATTTCTGAAAAGTTATTAGTTTTACCAGTAATATAATTACAAATCGACCTAAATTTGACATTTAGTCGCCAGTTTAAACGATTTAAATGCTCAATATCAATATTCCAAGAGTTTCTTCAACACTTACCATACGCATTGTTGAAAATAACAACTCCTAGTTGTCTAAAGATGAACGGAAAATTTAAAACTTCTCATAAAATACGAACCTAAGACATTCCTAATATCTAATAATTATCAATAATGAATAAGTAATCATAATATTAGTTTCTTTCTCAAAATTATATGTTTTAAAAAGGATATTTTCTCCACACCAGAAGCACGGAGGCATATCTGGATACTCTAGTTCATTGGCCACCTCCATAACATCGATCATATCATCCACAAATCTTTCACCGACCTTACTTTTCTGTAATATTTTCATCAGTACCATTTCTTTCAAATACATATTGCTGATATCTAAGCTTTGCATCTGGAAAACTGTTAATTCCTTGCCTTCAACTAGTAGATTTAATAATTTTTTCATCCTTTCCACTACCAACTGAATTGTTACCAGATGGTGCAAAAGAACATAAGGTTTTATGTGATAGCCGTTTATCTTAGGAACTATATTGTAGATTTTCTCAGACATTTTTGCAATCCATCTGAGTGATTTTAACTGGGTTAGGGTAAGTTTATCATGATTCATTTCTGCGATTCCTTGCCAAGGAAATTTTTTCTCCTTATAGGACAATATCCTGCAAAAAAGTGGAATTGTATAAACATTACATTCGATATGGAGAATTCGATTGCATTTAAAAGATAACCATTCTTCCACAAAAGAAATCAAAAATCTATATGTTGAAGATAGAGTTGTAAAATCGAACTCATACGGAAAATTCATGAAAAGAATAATTAATTTATTAGTTTTATAACAAAATCAAAAGAATTAGCCCTTGAAAGTTGTGAAATAAGTTATCGAGTCAATTTAACACAATGTATTAAATTCAAATTTTTGAAAACTAAAAAAAGATATTTACCTAAGTACTTCGAACAGATCCCAATAGTCTGCCAAACTTTCGTCAGTTATGCCCATTATCATCATCAAAGGAGATTGAGATGAATCATAAAAGATGCAAAACTTTGATGGAGAATGTTGCCTAGTGATATCTCTTAAACGATGAGGAAAACCTAGAATGCCAAGGAAAATTCTGTTCTTGGACAATACGATTCCACAAGCTTTATAAATAGTGTCGTCAAAATTCAGAGGAACATTTTCTGCTTCTATTTCAACACTCATGTCTTTAGATTTCAATGTTAGTTTCCTCAATTTTCCAGCATTCAGCACCAAGAATATTGTCCTTATAGTGGCAAATACCTATGAAAATTATTTCATCACAAAACCAAAACGTATTTAATAAGTTAATTCTTATTGTTACCTGTTGTAGCTGTGCCTCCAGTATTAAACAAAACTTCTTCTGAAACAGTACCATCATTCAAAATTGGGAAAATATGTATAAAAGTCTCATCTGCACTGATAAGATATAAAAAAGATTCATGTTCAATAGAAGTTATATAATTTATTCTCTTCATACTATCTTCCACACTAAGAATTTTTTCTTCGTCATAATTTATTTCATCTGAATTCAAATTGGAAATTCTGAGTGCTGACAATTTTCCTTCAATATTTCCTAGACAGAGAGCTCCCTCTGAAATAAAAACTTATTATAATATGCGCGTCTTTATTTTTAAATAAATGAATAATTTTGTAATGTGTGATACCTAACCATTTCTACCATATTTTATCCAATGCATAGCAGAAATGTTTTTCAATGAAGAAGTAAATGACCCCATATATTTCAGTGGATTTGGATCTAGATCATCCTCCTCAATTCTGATGAATTTCCAAAATGTAACATTGCCCTGAGGATGTGCAATAAAGAAAATAGCATAATTCTCAATCATGTGACTCCATACAAAAGCTGTAACAATATCCTTATTCCAGTTGCTTTAAAATTACAAAAAAAGACATACCTTTAGGACAAACCGCCTGAAGACGTTTTTTCCATTCATTCTCACTAACTCTATAACTATCGCTCTTAAAAACCCACTCTTTTGAAGCCTGATTAACTATATTCCGTGTAACATTACATACACAACGATATTCTAAAGCATCTGTTGCATTCCTATATTCTGAAATAATCGAAAGTCCACCCAAATTATTCAAAAGAGCCAGTACACAGAATGATTTGCCTTGTAAACCCTTTGGCGACCATTTCAAAGCCATAGGTTTAAGATCTACGAAAGCAGGATTATCCAAGTATGAGTTGAGGTCTAAGTTCCGCATCACTCTGTGCAAGTCAACTTCTGTAGTTGTATCGCAAATGCTGGCAAACTCAAATCCCAATTCTTCTCGTAAGGAACATTCTGGTATATTGATCGCCTTTTTCTTGAATGCCATATCAGAAAATTCATTATCACTATAATTCATCAATGTATAAATAAATGCATTACTATCTGTTAGTATTGATATCCTTCCATCCTCACACATTTCAGTGGCAAAAGTATTTGATAATTTATCAACCAAGGAAATCGTTTCCAAGCTTTGAAAACTGAAGCTCATTGTGGTCGTTTGTACGTACAGTATTCAATTATAAAACACACTATCACACTATTTCTCTGTATCTATATTCAATATTCTAAATCAGAAGAAACATTTCAAAAATTTGTTATTCTTGTTTGAGGTTATGTTATGAAAACAATATTCATAGAAAATGTGTGAAAATGTCACTCACATCTTCTTCTTTTACAGTGCAGTAGTTCATATATACCATATTATTCTGTGACAAAAATATAGGGGTGGGTAAAGTTGAGGTATCGACAAAAATGGTTGCTATCGACATTGTTTAAACAATGCTATCGATAATTTACTTATGAAGCTACTTTAAACGTAAATTTAGGAGAACAAATTGAAATTATAGTTCAAATCGGAGTTCATTATGTATTTTTCATTATAAAATTATTGATAATTATACGAAAATTTCCTTCTTCAATAAATATTCGAGAAAACGTATGTCTTTGATTGAATGAAAGAGTTTTCCAGTTTTTTTCACGAAAAACATAGAAAAAATCTGATTGCTCAATCAGTCAAACAGAAGAATTCGATCGTATTGAAAATTCTCAGTTCAATGGAAGTTCCACCAAATCAAAATTATTCAGTATATGCACTACACTCTAAATTTCTTAAAGACATTTACGAGGGCTCGAAACTATATGAACCAGGTTTATCGGCGCTTCCAACATTTATATTCTTCATTTCATCCTTCGTATTATTGTTCGACCATTTTCATAGGTTTTCCAGAAGAAGAACTAGATGGAAAACGTTCATTTACAGAGTAAGTTGGTGAAGAACATCAGGAAAAACGATTTCGAATCTACAATACGATAGATACGCATTAGGTACAACTATTTGAGATTCCTTTCATATTTCAATTATGATCACTTTTCAGGAACTTGGATTGCAGTCTTCATTCTTCTATTTGACAAGATTTTGGTTCATCATAATGAGAATGTTCAAGTGGACTAGCATGTACTTTGACGAGTATGTTGAGGTAAAACAAAATTGGAAAAAATTCGAATAGACGAAAACATTAATTTCAATTTTCTTTGATTTTTCTTTATTTCCTCGCAAGTCCTCTGATTTTTATTGTGTGCCTAATTTTATAACATTTTTAATCGAGTAGTTCCATAGTATTATAAGGGAAAATTCAGAAAATATAATTTCAAATCAGAAACTTATAATTGTGTAAGTTTTTCAGGATTTTTTTGGAATGTAGGAGTCATTGTCTATCCAGAGTTCGAAGATAATAATTGTCAATAATTCTTTCAGAAAGTGTCGTCACCTGCAGAAGTTTCGTTCAATAAAGTGTTCAGCAGATTTTGTGTATTTTGTACCCTTTCTTCAGCTGCACTCTTACCTGTGGCAATAATGTTGATACAGTATTTCTTCAAGGACGACATTCCAAACTTTTTGCTATGGTAATGTATCTTTAGAGCGTCAATAATTTTATTATGAGAAAAATGAATAATCTTCAAATTCCGACCAAGAAGAAAATTTTATTTATTTTGCGCGCTCGTTCTTGTGAGGGGAAGAGCGTGCTATCGTTTTGCCTAAATGCCGGTAATTTTCGAATCTTAAGCCGGCAGTGGTCCCAAACGAATCGGTTGAGCTAAATGATGAAGAATCCGAGGTCAAAGATGATTCTGCCCGGCCGTAAACACGATAATTCACGTCTTTAAAATTTTGAAGTTTATGCCGTGGTTACTACACTACTGGAAAAAATTAAAGGATCAAAAAAAAAATCCAATTTTTTCGGCCATTTTCAACATGCCGTAACTTTGAGAGGAATGGTCGTACAAGGAATTTAAAAGGAGGAAATTGTTGCTCCAAGTGTCTAGTTTTTGGATTAGAACTTCAAAACATTTTAAGTTTCAGTGGTTTTCGAGTAATGATAGAAAAATCAGCAACAAAAAAATTCTCGAAATTTTACCACTTTTTTTTTCTTGTCTACGAACGTGGAAATTTTATTTTTGCATAATAGTTATAATTATGGGATACTTTGTTAATTCAGCTTTAATTTATTTTTTATTGACATCAATACGTCCACTTTCTCGCCGAGATATCAGTCTTCAAATGGAAAAGAATCCATTTGTCTTTGATTATCGATTTCTCAGCAACCAATGATCGCACAGAAAATTGGAGGAGGGTTTCAAGACCTTAAATGAACTCCGATTAATGAACAACCATTGCTTATTCATAGAATTTTTTTTCTTTATGTCCCATCAATATAAAAGTTTAACAAAAAAAAGGGCTTTTGGTGGTTTCTTGGGAAATCTACCGCTGGATCGAAAATGTTGAGGAAACCAATAATGTTGAGTGTGACTTTCACAGTTCAATATGTTGATAAAATCCTTACGAAGAGTCAACTCAATCCAGCGAGCCGTTTTTTTGTTTGACTCGATTGAATTTTTGAAAAAATAAGGATCACGTTTTTTGCTCTGAGAAGCTCATAATCTTCAAAAAAGTCAAAAAAGAATTTTCTCAAGCTTTTTCCACATTTTAATTGCAGATAGTACATAAATTTCAAAAAAAGAAAAATAAAATAAACTAACAAATAAAATTTTTATTAATTTAATAACGGATAAAACATGGATCCTTTTCCATTTGAAGACCGATATCTCGGCGAGAAGTAGACGTATTGAGATCAATAAAAAAATAAATTAAAGCTGAATTAACAAAGTATCCTATCATTATAACGATTATGCAAAAATAAAATTTCCACGCTCGTAGACAAGAAAAAAAGTCATAAAATTTTGAGAATTTTTCTGTTGCTGATTTTTCTTAACATTACTCGAAAACCACTGAAACTTGAAATTTTGGAAGTTCTAATCCAAAAACTAGACACTTGGAGCTACAATTTCCTTTTTTTAAGTTCCTTGTACGACCATTCCTCTCAAAGTTACGGCATATCGAAAATTGCCGAAAAATTTGGAATTTTTTTTGATCCTTTAATTTTTCCAGAAGTGTATTTTCTCAAAATAATCCACATATCCGATGAAGTCGAAATTCGGTATGGACAAACTTGTGCACTAACAACCTGTATATTGTTGTATTACCATAATGATTTTCACGCGCAGGGCTGGTGAAAACAGATGGATGAGGACGGAAATGGGCCCAGCAGGTCAGTTATTGGAAAATGCGCCTAGATTTACAATTCCTGATGCCAATTGCAGTAAAAATAACATGTCTAGAAGAACGGCAAGTGCTGAAGTTTACATGCCAGAAAACAGTGGAAATCAACTTCCATATATTGGAAGAAATTGCAGATCTTTGAGCGTGCTGACCAAATAATATAAGATGAAGGACAATTCCGCAAAACCGAGAAAAGAAAATCAATTAACTATTAATAAGTAATATAATTAATATGTAATAATGATCTGATGTGTTGAAAAAAACTTGGTAGATATTATTTTAGCTTGTAAAAATTTCGATTATATTCAAAATCTCTGGAAGTAATGTCATAATGTAATGATAATAAAATATAGTGGCGTAGCGCAAAATTTCATTTGGTACCCCCTGTATGTACAGGGTGTCTTTAAACAAATGCGAGGTACGCTGGGAGATAATGCCTCGATGAAAATAAGCAGGGGTAGTTCATATAAATTTTTTTCGAAATCGACCCCCCTTCCAAGCTACAGCCTTTGAAAGGCGATGAAGAGTTGACAGTTTTTAAACTTTTTATGGCTTCTTAAAAACACTGAGTCATAAAACTATACATAATATGAAGCACTTAGTAGATGCTACTCAAACAATTTTTGAAGATCTCATAACTTCATTATTAGGGGTTGAAAATAACAACCCTCTATGATTTTCGTTCAAAAATTGTTTTCGTGGGATAGATTTTCGAAAAATGAAATTCTCTTATGGTTTCCCATTCAATTCTGGTGAAAAAAGTCTTCTGCAAAACTTCGATACAATCGATGCTTTTCTTGGAATAAATAAAAATTTACAAGCAGTTATGATCACCGTTCATTCCATTTCATCTTATAAGTGTTCTATTCTTAGACAAAGGTTCTATTAGAATGTATAGTGTATGTCTATGACAGGAGATAAAGATGTTCTATAAATCTTTCTGAAGGTTTAATTACTATAATTTCCGGAAGAAAATTAATTCGTAATATTTTAATGTCACAAATAGAATTTTCTTTCGATTAATGAGCATAATTGACAAAACCAATTTTGAGTATAAACAATATCTTAAAATATTCATTTAATGGAACATACGATGAAATGGAATGAACAGTGATCATAACTTCTTGTAAATTTTTATTTTTTCCGAGAGAAGTATCGACTGCATCGAAATTTCGCAAGATACTTTTTTCTTCAGAATTGAATGGGAAACCATAAGAGAAGGTTTGAAAGTTGTACTTCCTTGATCACCACTTCTGGTCACCCTGTATACATTGAATGTACATGCTGAAATGGGTTTTTTCGCCATTTAGGTAATTGAATACCTATCTATCCGGTAGCGTTTATTTCGCTTTAGTGTGATAAAAAGGTAAATATTTATAGTATCTACCTATTATCTAATGGCAGTTTGAATGCAGAATCTGTCTCCGTCAGAAAGTATGCAAATAAAGAGGAACAGAAGCTGTCATTAGGACTTGTATTCTGAGTGAAAGACTACTTAGGAGTTAGTGAAATCTTCCACCTGGTATAGTCTAAATTTAAGTGTATTCATGTACGCTGCATGTCCGGACGACTGTAAGGACTAAGTTTTCTTTTCGAGAAAATTGGGGATCGATATTCGAATTACTCTATAAATAAAATTGAAATTCAAAACATTTTTGGTCCTCATTATCTCAAATAGAACAAAACCGATCGAAATGAAATTTTGCGGCCACATTCAAGATAAGAAGCCTCATACACGAAATCCTCACCTATAGGATCTATATTTCCACAAGAAAATGTCTGATTCGAGTCCAATTTATTTTGAGGATGAACTTTCTTATCCTGCATATTCATGCAAAGTTAAGAAAATATCGAATAATCAGAACCATAAAATTGAAATCTTTTCTAAATTATCCATTTTTTCGAATAATTCAGAAATTGTCAATACGATCGAACTGAAATTCTGCAGCAAAATATTCAATGAAAATTCAAAATGATGGATAAGTACGCAAAATTTGTGAGATTTGTGGTAAAACCATAAAAAGTCTATCGTAATATCGAAAAAAATTATAACATTCACATCTCGATTGAAATGAAATCGAGATGTGAACATGGACAGATAGGTAGGTAGGTATCGATTTTTAACATACATATTTCATTTTTGAATGATTGGAAAATTATATGAATAAGCTTGCAAAATCTTCTTTAGATTAATAAATACCTCGTATGATATTTCATGCAATAGAAATTGTTTTGGATAATGTCAACGAAACCCATAAAATATTGTCACAGAAAGCTTGAACTATAGTTTGTTTTCAATCCTGATAGATATATAATAATAAAAATTATGTATGGTTCATACATTCATCCCTTCATTTAACCCAAATAAAAATGGCTGGACTTGACTTGAGGATCAATCAGTTGTCTTGTGGTCGTCGATGTTGTTGTTGTAAGAAAAACAAACAAAAGATTCGTGTGAATTATCTAAACCAACTGAAAACAAAACATCTTGGACACCCGGTTGGTTTACGATTGAAGGAAGGGCCCAAAAGAAGGTATTTTATTACGGATATCTCTCAGAAAAATAAACATTCTACTTTGATCCGACATGGATGACAAGAAGGGCATAACATATCTATTTTCGCCCTCTAGATTTTTTTTCTATCCCGTTCTCGAAGGGTCCTGTGGATCCTAGAAACAGACAAAACACCCCATGGTTTATTTAGGTACTTGTATATAAGAACAATTATTGAAGATTCATTCAAATTTTATTTCAGAAAAAGTAAGATTACTTTCGGATAGAGAAGAATCGAACCAGTTTCGGAAAAATAACTGGTAATAGGCAAATCTCAGACAATTCCGAAAAAGTATAATGAATCTTCGAAAAAGTGAGACCAGTATTTTAGAAAAACGTGGGTCCAACTTCGGAAAAACTGAAACCAATCTGGTGAACACTACAAATAATTTTTGTAAAATCAAAGATAATGCTGAAAGAACTCAAAGTAATTTCTGAAAGAGAAGAATCATTTCGAAAAAGTATCTATATCCGATTTCAGAGAAAGTTAAACCAATTGCGGAAAAAATAGAAACCAATTCCGCAAACAATGAAAAAAGTTTAATTAATTTCTGAAAGAGTAGTCATTTCGAAAAAATACAGCCAATTTCGGAAAATTAAAAGATAATCTCGGAAAAGAACCTATTATAAAAATTAATATTTTCTCTCAGAATGTAACGAAGTGAAAAAAATCAACTCGAGTGGAAGGAAAACGAACAGATTACTTTTCAAAGAATATTTTCTCATGGGGTTAAAGTCGACAAAATTTTTGACTATTGAGATTAACCGAAAAATAACAAATGTCGAATTAATACTTTCGAATGAAATCTCGTTTTAGGTATTTACGTGAACACCGCTTTTTATAACACTTTTGGATAGTTCCGTTTGATCTCTGGATTCTTCTTTATTTTTGGACCATCTGCAACCTATCCCGTTCGGTTTGCTAATGACTAGGAGGAGCTAAGAATTTCTGAACACGCCTCTCAAAATTTGTATTCCTATTATATTCCAAATAGTCAATTAGTTCAATTAACATATTTGAGAGTGTTTTGTGTTTCGAGTAGTGTGAAGTTTTCTGACAAAGTAGAGATTTCAAAATTTAAGTAAGTCGAATATACTTTTAATTAAAACTATAATCAGGGTGTCATTTTTAATTACATATATCAGTATAAAATAAAATACATATCGTAAAATAACGCAATAAGTCAACACTAAGAATATTTAGAACCAATTTCTCAAATCAATATCAAATCCACCCAACGGAAAACATTAATAGTTATTTAATCAACTAGGTTATTAAAGACAGCGACTAATGGTCAAGATATTTTAAAGCGTTCGCTCCGCTCACGCTTTAATAGTTCGAGACCATTAGTCGCTAGATTAATAACCGAGTTGATTACAAGATTTTTCCGACGATCCAAATATGAATTGTGTATGATTTCTTGATTGAAATACATTTTCATTCTGCACAAGACATACATTTGTCATAATTAAATTTCTATGTATCTGTGTTCCAGTAGAGTTTGACATTTCTCGTAGTGCTTCTGAATACTTTGTGAACGGTTGCCATGAGGATTGCACATTAAAATAGCCAAAAAATTGAGCATTAAAATGGGTCATTAATGATCAATTTCGTACACATTAAAATCACCTTTTATTTCGAGGTCGGCGGAAAAAACTATTCTTTAGAAATTATTTTTTTCATCCTTCAGTCGAAATAAGATTTTCTATTCTATACAGTTTTGTTTTCTTGTTATAATTCTGTTCTGGCTCTGAGAACAACTTTTATTCAAATAATAAAATTTTTTCGTCGTAATTCTTCTCACGCGATAAAAAATCGATAAATCATTAATTTATTTCAAGCGATATATCGAAACTGTTCGATACATACCTATATTGTGTTATCTTTATATTTGATAATATTTTCATCGAAGATTTTTTTGAAATGCTTACTGCAAGCCGAAGATTAATGATTTATAATAATTATAATAGTGATGGTTTCAATCAGAAATGTATTTCACATTCTTTAGGGTAGGGCGAAGACTAGCTTACGCTACTCCAATTAACCCCAGAAAAAACTCATAAATCCTACAAATAAGAATAATTCTTCTAAAATATCGAAACACGATAATTACCTCACTCTAATGAATAATGATTGATTTAGATATTGTCAACGATATAAACTTCATAGAACGTTATAACAGAGTTTGTATCAATTGAACCACTTCTAATTTTGGTGGACTTGTGTTTATATTCCTCAAAAAATTAATTAGTCTGTGGAACTAATGGCGAATGGTATTTTTAGTTGAAACTTTTTTAACTTTCATTATTTCATAAACTGTGATGCTTTGTCTTGAAAAAAGATGCTCTTGTATAATAACGCCCAGACAAGGGCGTAGCCAGGAATTAATTTCGGGGGGGGTTTTGACATTTTGGCAGGTGACTTTGTGGGTGCTGGAATTGTAAGGGTCGCTTTCTGTAGCAAATATTAAACAAAAAAATAGCTCTGAAACATTTCGGGGGGGGTTTGAACCCCCAAAACCCCCCCCTGGCTACGCCCTTGCGCCCAGATGCACCATTTTTGAAAAAAATAGACTTGAAATTTTCTCCTTTTTCACTAAGTACTCAATGTTCACTTTTGTTTTGAGTTTATTTTCACTTGATAATGGTTAGGCACCTTTTTTCAAGAAAACACATCAGAGTTAATGAATATGATGTAAATCTTGCGAAATTATGAAAGTTAAAAAAGTTTCAACTAAAAATACCCTTCGCCCCCCCCCCCAAATGATACGATTGTGGTTGACATGAAAGAAATGTACTCAATCTAATCGATGCGTATTTTTCATATTAGCCAATGTGTGAACTTTCAGCACTTTATGTGACTCCGTTTTGCGAATATGTGGCGAAAAGTGCGGACAGGACGTCATATTCGAAGGGCACTAGGTCCTTTAACCCTCGAATAGTCGCGTCAAAATTTTTAACATGGGTAGTCGCGCCGGTCTCACAGACCGTGCTTACTCATTGAGCTCTGAATGCTAAGTGGAATGAGTTTTTGCCTAAAAATTCAAATGGATGTCTTTCAAAACATAACTGAGTGACAAGAAAATGCAAGATTGGTACATATTTCGAATTGATGCAAATATATTGGGGAAATTAAAAAAAAATCAATTTTATTCATACACCTTACTTTATTCAGTCATAAAAAGAAAAAATCAAACCCTAAGGATTTGAAGACTAGAAATAACAAAAAGTTACACCTTTCATCAAATAAAAATGATTCTTCAAACATATTTTAGCTTAATGAAGGCCATTTTCTAGGCAGTTTTTTGTTGTGGGGGGAAATTTTTCCAACGCGTCACTTTATCTTTGCCAAAAAATCGACAGTGTATTACTTCGATTTTATTCCTCATCATCATCAGAAATATTCTGCTCTGAGTCATCACTCGCAAGTTGTTGTTCTAAATATTCAAATTTTTCTTCAGACTGATCAATATCTGAATGTTCGTCATTTGCTATTTTATCCTCTTCCTCATCTAAAACCTCTAGTAAATTCTGCAGTCGAGCTTGCTCTTTTTCGTACGACCACATGGCTAAAAAACTATGAATTTACTTCGTTATAAGTAATACCGAACAAAAACACCTGAAACTCACCGCACAATCGAACTATCAAGATATGAAAAAATAGGGTACGAGAGTAGTCGCGCCGGTCTCTCACACCGTGTCACGATATATTTTTTTCGTACTAGCACGTTTCACGATGAGATTCGCAAGGACTCTCTGTCGCATCCTTACGGAAAGATAGACGGAGCCGGAGATGCCATGCCCCCTGAATTTCTGAAAATTAGGATAAAAAGTGTCTGGCCGGTCTCACAGACCGTGCGCGACTAACGGAGGGTTAACGAAGCAATTTTGCATTATATGATTTGGGTCGAATCTGTCTAAAATATGATCTACATATAATGTTCACTATAAGTTTGTCGGTCTAATTACGGGACACCCTGTATAATGCAATTCAAATATCAAGATTTCTCAGAATGATACCCATATTTTTCATTTGTTCGTTTTGAAGAAATGTAGCATTTTACAATATTTCTTCTTGGGAATAAGTTGGAATTTCTTTTTTATTCAATGCATAGTTTGCAATCATTATATCAAATTTTTCCGGAAATATTTTTAAGTTGGGATTAATCATATAGTGTTAACATTGCATGAAAGACAATTCCTTCACACAGTGTTTTTCAGATGAACCATGCCCCGGAAAAAACGCACTTCGTCAGAAATGGAGGAATCAGAAGACGAAATGGAGGACTCCAGGCTTCATCCCCAAAGGAACGCAGCTAATGCCAGAGAAAGGGCTAGAATGAGGGTACTCAGCAAAGCCTTTTACCGATTGAAAACTACCTTACCCTGGGTACCTGTAGACACCAAATTATCAAAATTAGACACCTTAAGACTGGCAACAAGCTATATTGCGCATTTGAGGGCTATTCTGATGGATCAAAATTTGACCTCTTCGGAGATGCTGCATAAACATCCTTTGACCTTGGTGAGTGCTGTTCCAGGACAAAAAAGTTGAATTAATAAATAATTAGATTGAAATAAAAAGCTCTCAGTACATTCAAATCGAATACTTATCATCAGCAACAGAGACATAGGTATGCGTCTGCAAGTCATTTATTGAATTAGGCACTGAAAAAGAACGCATTGAATTAATCGAACTATGAGATTCAACTTCTTCTTCAATAAATATGGAAAGCATTCATTCTCATAAGTAAATACAGTGGAACTTCCCTATAACGAACGTGTGTATAACGAATTTCGTACAAGACATTGCACCTTGAATCCAAATTCCATGTTAAAAAAACCCTCTAAAACGAAGTAAATTCTCCCTATAACGAAATATTCAGAGAACATCACTATTTGAATGGGTATTGGTAAGAAGGTATGGGTGAGTTTTTCCGAAATTTTCCGGACGTACGTAATAAATCCTGACCTTAAACTAGATCATTACGACGCCCAGAGAGATTCTTCTGAAACAGTTTTAAATACACCCCTGGCCGTTTGGTTTCAATCAAACCATTACGCTAGTGTGAAAAGTTATGCGAAAATGTGTAAAATCAAGTGTTTAAGTTTGAATGATAAACTTAAATTTATCAGTGAACTCGACCGCGACATTGCCGACTATAGAAACAAATTTTCTGTATAACGAAATTTCTTTATAACGAATTTTTTGCGGATTTAGCGCTTTCGCTGTATTTCGGGACATACTGTAGACCTGTCTAATACATATTGTAAACACTATAACTTCTGGAAGAAAAAACTTAATGAAATGAAAATTTCAGACTTGGTTTCAGATTTGAACAAAAAGTTGAATTTATAAATGGTTCGATACTTATAGTTATCATGATATTCAAATTGAATTATCGTTTTCACAGTAAGAAAAAGGGTGCGAAAAGCTGCTTTATGATGTTATTGCTACTATTTGAATTGGTTTAATCGTCAGAGTCAAAAGTAAAAAAAATCACTTCTTACTTTTAGGTTTAATAAATGCAACAGAAACCTGAGTGTCCTATGCGTCTGCAAATCATTTATTTGATAATTAACTGATAGAGAATATGGGCATCTCCTTTCCAGTATGTTAAAATATCAATTTATTTAATCTAACAGCGTTAAGAGTAGTGTTAAATATACCTACACCTATCCAATTGTCCACGTTCAATTTCAAAAATTTAATTTTCGATTGAATATTGAAATTGCGATTTAAATACTAGTTGAAGTTTAAACGTATGAGAAAAATATCAGAAAAATACTCCACACTTTTTGATTAAATTGAATATTATAAAATCAAAATTGAGAAGACCCCTGAAGTGAAATCAGAACTTTCTGCTTTTTTATAGGAAAACGAACAATCAAATTCGAATATCCTAAGAACTCAAGGCCCTAGCGAGGGGGGGTCCGGACCCCCCCCCCCGAATTTTTTTTCTGGTTACGGCCTTATAAGAACTATTGGTCTCATTTTATTCTTCCATAAATCCAAGTTTCTCATTCAAATCTGAAACATACCTTGAAAAACTCACTTTTGTTTTGGTTCCTTTCATGCCCGGCGTAAGCCTCATTATTCAAAAATCATGAAAAGTCTGCTGAATCAACATAAGACACCTTCAATAATTTTTTCTTCGAACAAATAGCGAAAATCTCTCGCTCCTCCTTCATAAAATGACATAAATATAAATAACGCTACAATTAAATTGAAAGAAGTTTATTCTACAAAGAAGATTTTGACCGCAAAACAGCTGGGAACATTTTGTAGTCGGCTGATATTTCAGATGTTTATTTAAGCGAAGTACGTCCGCCTATTCCACACGCCATAACACTGACGTCCTCTAAAATTATCCCTCATTAGAAATTTAAGTGTCTTTTGTCTTTCTCGACGCATCAGATATAAAAAAACTCGAACGCGAATATGACGTGTAGGAAGTAAACAGAAGGAACGAGAACAGTATGTTTCGTTTTATTATTCATTTATGTTTATTTTTTCCCGAATTCCGTGCGTTCGATGTACGAAAGGGAAAGAAAAACCCGCTATAGACATTTTTGCTGTTTGAGACGAAAATATTCAAAAATGTACTGATATGATTTCACGATTTGTTTGGGATATTGTTGTTTCATTCCTATAGACTACAGAAGGTTTATCCTAATAGGTACCTATTTGAAATCTTTTCAGCTTAATTTTTGCGCGCTTCGACCCAAAAAAACTGGTGTGCTATAATTTCGCCCAAATTTCTGAAACTCCGAAGTATCGGGTGTCCCGAATTCGTTGTCTAGTGAGGGGATCTCAGAAACCCTTGGAGCTAGAAGGAAATGAATGGCACATTTTCGGGCTCGATTTTTGAGAGATTTAATTTGGTGAAAACCGTAACCTTGTAAGTTCAACCGTTTTCGAGATATTAGGGAAAATTGGAAAATGGCGTGAAATGAAAAGTTCTCATAACTTCTTCATTACTGGTGCTATGAACATGAAACGAAAACATTATACAGGCACTTTTTTTCGTAGAATTCTTTGATGTAATCAAATTTTTTTTATTGCGTTTTTTTTCGAAGTTATAATACAAACTTGTGTTTTTTCAAATGTGAACCATAAGCATTTGAATAACAGATGGAACCGTCTTTTTTTTTCCCTTTTCAAAAATATATAACTCAATATATAAATTTCTTATTAAACTGTAAAAAGCATCAAAAGTTTTATTTTCACAAGAAAAATCAAATGGTTGTCTAAATATGATAATCTGTGAACATCAAATGATTAATAGATAAGAACAGATAACAAATTTTTCATAAATATTGTGCGAAGTGAAGTCCATTTTGGTCAATGCAAAGCTCACACCACACAATGTCAGAAGAAGGTGTGAGCTTTGCATTGACCAAAATGGACTTCACTTCGCACAATATTTATGAAAAATTTGTTATCTGTTCTTATCTATTAATCATTTGATGTTCACAGATTATCATATTTAGACAACCATTTGATTTTTCTTGTGAAAATAAAACTTTTGATGCTTACGTACGTCCGGAAAAATTTCGGAAAAACCCACTTATATACCTTCTTTCCAATATCCATTCAAAGAGTGATGTTCTTTGAATATTTCGTTATAGAGAGAATTTACTTCGTTTTAGAGGGTTTTTAACATTGAATTTGGATTCAAGGTGCAATGTCTTGTACGAAATTCGTTATACATAGAAATTCGTTATAGGTACAGACGTTCGTTATACAGGGAAGTTCCACTGTATTTCTGTACGACAATGTAAATGAGATAGAGACTTGAATTTTTGATATTTGGTCAAAACTATATGACTCGCTGTTCCTCTGTAAACAAGGACATCAAAAAGTCATTCTAAACGGACGTCAAGTAAAGGATATAAAATCGAAACATACAATAGCAATTTACATAAAAAGTCCGGAATACAGGTTTTTTTGGACGAGTAGATAAAATTCGAGCAAGAGCCGGAAGCAAGTGCTGCAAGTCTGCGAGTCCAAAAAACTTTTTTCAGGTGTGTTGCCTATACAATGTTTTTCGGCAATCGTGAAGAAAATCTGTCGCTGCTGCTTTGCATTTTTTATTGCGAATTACAGTAAAAAAACGAACTAACTTTCTTGTTAAGAAAAAGTTATTACTCCTGAATTTGAAATGCCTTATTCAAATTGAAATGAAGGTTATAGGCATATGGAACATCTTCTTTTTACTCAAAAGTCAAAATAAATAGAAAATCTTCTACATTCTAAAATTAAGAGCTATATCTTATTAAAATACGATAAATTACAGAAGATATTCAATTGATTTTTGACTGCTCATTTGCAGAACTATTTCAAATGAGCTAATTTTATTTCATTACAGTGGAACTTCCCTATAACAAACGTCTATATTACAAATATCTCTGTATAACGAATTTCGTACAAGACATTGCACCTTGAATCCAAATTCCATGTTAAAAACACCCTCTAAAACGAAGCAAATACTCTCTATAACGCAATATTCAAAGAACATCACTCTTTGAATGGGTATTGGTAAAAAGGAATAAGAGTGGGTTTTTTCCGAAATTTTTCCGGACGTACGTAATAAATCCCGACCTTAAACTAAATCATTACGGCGGGCAGAGAGATCATTGTGAAATAGTTTTGACTACACCCCATAGATAACATCTACACCCCTGGCTGTTTGGTTTCAATCTAACCATTACGCTAGTGTGAAAAGTTGTGTGAAAATGTCTAAAAGCAAGTGCTTAAGTTCGAATGACTTCAATTTATCAGTGAAGTCGACCGCGACATTGCCGACTATAGAAACAATTTTTCTGTACAGCGAAATTTCGTTATAACGAATTTTTTTGCGGATATGGCGCTTTCGTTATAGGGAAGTTCCACTGTAATACCCATTAATCACAAATGAATAACGAGTTATTATTATATTGAGCTTTAATATAATATTCTTTAAATTGATATTTCTTCAAAATTCTAAAGTACTCCAACTAATAAATATGGGTATACCTTGTCAATCGAGAGCCAAATCTTCTTTTGTTATATCAATTAAACAATTTCATTGTTTTGAATGTTTATTGATCTTCAAACCTTAAAAAAGTTTTTTCCGAAACCGCCTGGGAGGAGTGGGAGGTACACTACCCGGACTGTTTTTCTTTGAAAAAGTTGCATTTCCTGGCCTAGTCTGGGAAAAACGTAGGTATACTTCCTGGAAGTAAGTATGATTTTTTTTCAGGACTCGCATCTAGTGCTCGTCCTTGAATTTTGTCTATTCTTGTTAGAGGGTTGCAGTTACGGGGATGCAAAAAGCGAAATAGCTGTTCCACCTCAAATCCCAAACTTTTGAGCTATTCACCACATTTCCATTTAGAATCCGAAAATCTAGGTGTTAAGTTTTCGTTGGGCCTCACTGTATCGTTCTCGTATTCGTAGTTCGTACCCAATGAAGACAATTAAAGTTAGACAGTATTGAGTATTTCGGTAAAATAAAACGAAAAGGTCAATTGAAACCTAAAAAATAATAAACGGAATGAAAAGAATTAAATTTTTTCAGACATGGCCGTTCAGCTTCGTAAAACACGAAGGCTTCAACCCAGACGGAAGTGAATCCCGGGTAGGCAGCGACTTCTTCCCATCTTCCTGGACAGATATGGTGCCTTCCATCCAGCCACCGAGCTCTGCTGTCATCACGGATAAGGATGTATCCTATTACTACTAATTTATGCCTCTTCGAAAATCTCTTTCTGCACCTCTGCCGTTTAACACCAACCGCAAAATGTGAGAACTATTTATAATGTTTGAATGATTGGTCCGAAAGATTAAGGAATTGTTAAGAGGGAGGGTGGAGATATTGTGAAAAGTAATTTATAATAATCCCCGTTATTGCTTTCACCCACATTATCTTTTTGGCTATTATTTATTTGTGGATTATGTTATTGGGTTTCCTGATAACTCTTAGGAAGATTCGTCATATTTTATTTGGGTCTTCTACAGGGTGTTCCTTTATGATATGCTAATGATTGATTATACAGGGTGTCCCGGAAAATGTGGTAAATCTCTCAGATTTAGATAGAACATCAAAAATGAAGATGACAAGTTGCCATAATTTTTTTTCCTAGCGGCCCTCCCTACGAAGATACGATCTCCTAAATGACGCCACTGGAAATCCATTTTAGTGGAATAAGTTTCAAACTACTCTATATAATTTGATGAAAATTTGATATGATTAATAGCATTAAGGACCTCTTAAAATCACCGCACTCAAATTTCAATTAGCTTGTTCAGTTTAGCAGGGGCGGACTGGGTTGTATATTCTAATGTTTACATTTTTAACACCCTGTATGATAAGGTGCTAAAGAAAACAAATGTGGATACCTTATACATCAAGCTAAAGAAAGGTGCTTTAGTTCAGTGTCGATAAAATGAACCGTTTTCGAAAAAAAAAATTAAAGTAAATACATAATTGAAATTTATTCCACTAAAATGAATTTCCAGGGGCGTCATTTAAGAGGTCTTATCTTCGTAGAAAGGGCCGCTAGGAAAAAACATTATGGAAACTTTCCATCTTATTTTTTTTTCGTTCTATCTGAATGCGAGAGATTTCCCACATTTTCCGGGACACCTTGTATATATTTTTTCTTCAATGGCTCCAACAACATAAGCGTCTCATTAGGGATGCCTCTGCATACCTGATTTGAATTATCCTAAAATTATTTATAATTATCCAACATTTCATTTAGAGAAGTAAGACTATTTTTTGATGTATTTATTTATTTATTATTTAAATATGTATATTTATGTTCCTTCCTTTATAATATGAAAAAATTGTTTGCATGTCATCCGAAGTTTTTGGATTTTGTATGTTTAGCAATACATTATATGACAAAAAATTGTTTTTTTATTCAGACGAAAATCGATTTTCATAAAAAATTCTGGAAACTGAAAGCCCCTTTGGCAAGGCTAATATCCGAATGGATGGCCTTTTTTTTTAACTGGACCAACCGTTAATAAGACAGTCAGTATAAAAAATAAAAGGAAATGCCTGGTTTATTATGAGATTACAATAAAAAAAATTATTCAGTTTAAAAAATATATTATGGATTCAAGTATAAATTATAAATATAAAATAGTGAAAAATTAAATTATCAAACAACCTTATAATATTAGTAACAGGATTTTCATTTTTATTGGAAATTTATAATCAGCATGAAACGTTTGAGGATGTAAAAATAACAACAGTTTACTTATAATATGTGAAACATAAATTAAGAGATCAGGGTAGTTGCATAATATGGAATCATAACATTAATAGCTGCATCTTACGTAAAAAAACTACAACCTCATTAACAATCTCAGAAATATAAAATTCAATAAAAACTTATCAAAATAAAACAGATCACACACATAGAAGCACAACAATCACAGAAACTCTCATTAAAATATTTCTCAAAATTCAGTACGGACTTAAATTATTAAGTTCTTTAAATTCCTCAGCATCAACACATTCAAAACCATTCATTCCATCTTACTTAAAAAAATATTGCAAATGAGAACTAATTCATCGATATTGCCGTTCTTCTAACAGCTGCACTGAGTAGAGCATTAGCATCAGGCTGTTCCGTTATGACATTGACTTTAACCCATTCCCTATTCTTGGAGGATTGTCTAATAGCACTCAAAACAGCTTGCACATAAAGCCCGTCTTCAAAATTTGCTGCAGAAGACACCGGTTCCTTGATCCAACCGGCTTTCTCTTTTACGGGAAGGAATGCCTCACGAAGAGCTGACACCATCTTGCAAATACCCTTAATGAAGGGTTTAGGAAGATTGAAATTAGGAACTGAACAATTCAAGTCTTCGACATCGAGGTAAAGAACTTCTTCATTACCTGCAAAACACCACATAAGTTTGTCACACGTTTTTTATCATTATTCCGAAATTGAATTAGATATTTAGGATGAAATACCACTATTTAAATCTATGGGAGATGATTACCCTTCAATAGGGTCCTGCAGCGGTCTTAGAAGAACAGGAGATTGGAAAAATCATCACTTGGAATTCCAGACCTGGTTTAAAACACCCTCCTGGCCCAAGAGCATGAATTAAGTATTTTGTTTCTGAATATTGAAGGTATTTATTAGAATAGTTTTAAGTTTCAATTTTGTTAAGACGTAGAGACAGGGTTTTTTCTACTGAGGTTTTTCCCTGTGTTCTGGTATCATACGCCAGAATAGTACGGTACCCCGTTTTGCACCAACCTCGGCTAGGGACTGTTTTGTTTCACGTATTGTGTTTTGTTAGCTCTCAGTTCAAAAAGAATATATACCACATGAAATCAAGAAGTGTAAAATAAAATAAAATAAAAACACACTATTATTGTTTATTAAAATCTTCGGCTATCGATTTCGGAATATCATTCCATCATCAGGCCAGCTGAAAGTATACAAATGTAAAAACATGTATTTATCTAGGCGAGAGTATGCAACTTACTGTCTTGAATTAAAATGAACAGATAAATACATGTTTTTACATTTGTATACTTTCAGCTGGCCTGATGATGGAATGATATTCCGAAATCGATAGCCGAAGATTTTAATAAACAATAATAGTGTGTTTTTATTTTATTTTATTTTACACTTCTTGATTTCGAGAGAACATACTATGGAAGAATTCATTTGTAAAATATACCACATGAATTTATCCAGGGTGTTCTTTGAGTTGGTCTTCTAACAATGAGGTTCATAAGAATTTTCAATGATTTTCTTTCAACTCTCCCACATTACTGACCTCACAAAACACCAAAATTTTTTAATGTCAACTAACTCATCATTTCATTGTTAAACTTATTCTTGTTATCAGTAGAACGCACAGAAAATCAATCAACACCGCAATTAGCAGACTGCAATTTGATTAATTTATTCTAGGTATATTTAATGATTAATATAATTAATAGACAGTGGTTTCATATAATTAATGTTGTTCAAAAAATATTGGAAGATCAGTATTTTACTAACTATTAATGAGTTTCTGATGGTAATTCTTTTTGCAGATTCTTGCGTAAGAGTATCTACTATTTATATTAATAAAACAGGATCTATGGTTACCGTCGAAATGCAATATCTTTCAAATGGATAATTCTTTTTTGTTGTGTTCATAATTGCTAGGGCCAGGTTTATACAACAAAATATTTCCAAAAAAATTGTTCAGAAAAAAATAAAAGGCTTTTCTTTCTCTTACGACCAATCAAGCAGTCATAGAATACATATTTATAGGTTATAATGATTATGACATTTGGACAAAAAGTGAAGTTACATCGAGTGAATCGAAAATTTAAAATTTAATCAGAAACAATGTATGAACTAACATATTATACAACAATTTTTTACTTAAGCCATATTTCACAAATTTCAAAACTATGATGTATGAATGTATTTTGGATTGCCTGGTGCCCGTATGTTTATGATCACAAATCAGATCAACAGGAGGCGCTGTAGTCGTTATCTAGGTTATTCATCTATTCTGCAACTAAATGGCTGGATCGAATTGAATGAATTTTTGTGTATGCAGAACAATGTCTGTTGGGTCCGCTATTTGAATATAAGATCAAAACTTACCTTTGCTCTTTCTTCCAAATAAGTCCCCACCTCTCACTAATAAATGCCCAGTACTACTACATATTAAAACTTCTTGATGAAAGGAGCTGCCAGCTATATGGCTATTAATAGTTGCGGTGACAAGAATATTGTCAGTAAGTTCCATTTGAAAACAGCAAAAATCTGGTGCCGATATATTTCTAATACCCTTTATTGTATCTGTCGTTTTCATGAATGTTCTCACTATACCATGTACCCTTTTAGCTTTTTGATTTGTTAGAAATGTGACCAGATCAACTACATGACTGCCTATTAGATTCAGCGCTCCACCTTAAAATAATCATAACAAAAATATTCAAAAGATTTAGCGAATTGTTAGAATATTATAAATCAAAACAAATGGAACCAAATAAAAGGCTTACCGCCCATAACATCATCACATTTCCAATTGTAAGAATCATTTTCATTGAAAAGAGAGCTGCATTGTATCTTGATATCGATAAGGGTGACTGGACTACCTAAGTAATTTTCTATCAAAGCTTTCTTCATGTGAGTAAAAGCAGGTAAAAACCTGAACGAATGATTTATCAGAGATATCAGAGAAGGGTAATACTGCCCTGCTCTCACCATTTTGAGAGCATCAGCTTGATTTAGTCCTGCAGGTTTATCACATACAATATGTTTTCCAATTCCGAGTGCTTTAACAGATATTTGTGTATGAAGATTAGGTGCACAAAGTACGAATATAAGATCGACATCCTTTCGAAGCAGTACATCGTCGATTTTATCTGTGTAAAAGGGTATTTGGAGTTCTTTAGCTACCTCTTGAGCCTCTTGGATAAGGTGACTCCAAATTGCTTCTATTTTAAAGCCATTTTCTTGAAGAATCGGCACGAGTACCTTAACAACTGGACCTGCACCAAATACTCCTATCCCCGGCAACATTATCACAGACTCTATATAAAATGGGCTATTTAATTTTATTTAATTAATTTAATTGTTTTCGCTTTTGAGGTTAGTGGAATTTTGACGTTTTGGTCCTGCGAAAAAAAAGCTGAGTTCTATTTCTAAAAGGGTTGCTCCATTCCAACCAAATTTTATTTGCTTTCTGTTTCTATTCTGTAACAGCGAGCAAGAGAACAATGGACAAATTAAAATGGATAAAAGGGATAAAAACTGTGATGATTAGTTTTTTATTCTGTTCTCCGTGGTACAGGTAAACAAAGATAAAAGGGTCTTTTGTCTCCCTCTTTCTAATAGGTTTGATCAGCTGACGTTTGTTTGTTCTATTAATTATGGTTATGTTACCTGCTTTGTTATTAGTCAATTCAGAAATCAGAATTAATTTTCATTTCATTCGGTAGTCGATGCTGAGCATGAATGCAGTACACGTTGCTGAACTTAGTTGACAATCTAACAAACAAAAATAGTGATGTTGAAAATGAAAAAACAGAGTAATATAATAATAATCAACGATTCTATTCTGAATAATACGGCAGGTGATACTTACAGTTCCTTTTTCATAACCAACCTCAAGAATCTTGGTTTTGATGTGTCCAAAATAACTATAATTAAAAGTGATATTAGAACAATTACACAAGAGATTGCTTCCTCTAATAGAGAATATGATATAACTTTAATTGTTGGTAAATTGTCATCTGGAATAGTTGGTCAGGCAATGGGAAAAGTATTCGAAAAAAATTTGGAAAGAAGGGACCTACTAGAAACAAAATTATTGGAAAAGAATATTTCATTCAGTGAAGATGAATTGTTTTATCCTGCCTGTCTAAATATTTTGGAAGGAGAAAAGTACCCTTTAATTCACATTCAAAGATTATTTATAATAAATGAAAAATATATGGATAGTATATTCCGGTCAGTATTGAAAGACTACTTAAAAAAATTCAATGAACCGATAGCATTTGAGAAAATTGCTGATGTATATCTCAATGGTAATAGTGGAGAATTAGATAATTTCAAATATAATGCAGTGGAATATCAACTGACAAAAACAACGGACAATAGTGTACTGTTAGAGTATAAATCGGAGGATTTGGATTCTCTTCTCGAATTCGAAGATGATTTACGACGTCTAGTGTTTGTCAGTACATCCAAGCCTATTTTACATGATAGATTGTACTTAGATGCCAGCCTAGTAGTGAAAAATGCCTTACTGGTGAGTAAAATTTTCAAACAATAAAATTAAGGAAGTGTTTTATCAAAGAGAAAATCTTGACTGATAGAGACATATTCTAGTAAATTGCAATTAATATTATTAATTCTGCGTTTCTTGATGTAACAAAATTTTCACTTATTCAACTAAAAGTGTTTTTTTTCATGCTTCTTCAATTTCGATCTTTACCTAATTTCAAAATGTTTATCACTTATGGCATACTTATGAATTTATTCAACATTCACATATAATTATATATTATTATCATATAATAATTGAAACAAAATGTTTATATTGATTGGTTTCTTAAGTTTCATAATTTGAATTTTTTTTAACAATATTTTGAAGAAAATGCCGGAATTCATATGTGACGTCAACTATGACTTCTTCAATTATTAAAGATCATGAAACTCATTGATTTCTTATCTTAAAAGTGGACTGAGATCCAATTAAATAATTATTATTTCAATTAAATCATTATCTGATGCAAATGACAAAGGTCGATGATTCCATGTCTGAAACTTCTTTTCTTGTTTATTTGTTGTACTAATTTGTGGAATATAAAATTGTATAGATAAACAGTAGTAATGGTTTCAGTTTTTCCTGGAAGTTCTATTTTTAAAAGAATATTTCCAGAATGTTAGACGGAAAGGGAAAAAAATTTTACTATATTTGTAATATTTCCCCATGTATTCCGTTCTGAATAATTAGCATATGTTAAATTGAATAGAACATTAATTTTTACTTTATAAAAATTCAGACATCTTATCAGTTACGAATAATATCTTCCTGTTGAATATTATCAGCTATTCAAATACTTATTTCAAGGTTCTGAAATTACAGGTTGATTCATACTTTTAAAACACTGATTGTAATAAATGCTATATTTGAACTAGATTTTAAAAACCTAATATTATATTCAACATGAATAAAGGACGCCAAATAGAGTTTTTACAAATATAAATCAATGATAATCTTCTCAACAATGTTGTTGACACAGATTTGATCACTTAATCATTGTCTACAAAGTTTTATACATTGTAGATATCGAAAATAGAGCATGTTTACCTTAAATTTCAATCAAAACAATTGAAGATATAATTGAGAACAATGAGAAACTCCATAAATAATATTGGTGAAGAGCGGTCGCCCATTCATGTGCCAACCTAGCGAACGACAGCTTGACACGAAGATAAATCATCCGAAAAAAAGAAATAACTCTTTAAATTTGTTTATTTTCAGACAATTGAAACCTGTTTCGAAAAATACGGCCCAGAAAATACATTCCTTAGTTTCAATGGCGGTAAGGATTGTACGGTGCTTCTTCACCTCACTCTGGCAGTCCTGGAAAAGCATTATCCTTGTTACTCTCAAAAACCCATTTGTTTGTATGTACAAGGACGTCAGCCCTTTAAGGACCAAGAGGAATTCATTGAACAATGTAAACTATATTATAATTTGGAAATTGTTACGCTGAAAATGGATATAAAAGAAGCATTGAGAATCATCTTGAGAGATTGTCCTAATTTGAAGGCTTGTCTCATGGGTACTAGAAGAACAGATCCTTACTCCCAGGATTTATCTGATTTTCAGGTAATTTTTTGAGGAAAGGGAGCTTTCAAACGAGTAAAAATGGGGGTAAAACGTTATTTTGTGCTCTGATTGGTTGAAAGATACATGTTATGCCACTTTATCATCCATCTTACTGGAATAAATTTTATTCGGTGATTAGATTCAAGTGGCAACAGTAAAATTTCTGAAGATTTTATGGTTTTATTAGTCTCACACGATGTAAACTTGTCAAAATGATCTTTTGAATTAGTGTTGCCAACACAAATAATTGTGTTATGATTCATATAGTCCGTTCACGAAAGTTTGAGCGCATAGTAGGCATATTATTTGCTGTAATAACGTAAAATAAAGTCAACGTTGCCGAATGTACCCAGCCTCGTCCTACGCGCTTGCGAGTTATCAGAGAACTCTATGCAATATTGACAACATTGCGTATCAATCTGACAAGAAAATAAACAACATAACCTAATATTTTAATATACACAGTGGAATATACCAAATTTCCATGGCCAACCGACACCTCAAACTTTCGTGGACGGACTATAAGTGACTTATATTATTCGATTTTAACTATAGTCCGTTTACGAAAATTTGAGCCGTCGGTTGGCCATGGAAATTTGGCATATTCCACACAAATTTTAGGTTATGTTGTTTATTTTCTTGTCAGATTGATATGCAATGTTTTCACTATTGCATAGAGTTCTCTGATAAATCGAAAGCTTGTAGGACGAGGCCGGGTACATTCGGCAACGTTGACTTTATTTTACTGCCAACTTCAGATAAATAAACAAACGCTTACTATGCGCTCAAACTTTCGTGAACTGACTATATTTTTATTAAATGTGGTGGATTTTTATTAATAAGATTTCTTATATTCGTTTTTTGATAAAAATAACTCAGAGAGACTGTTAAGATGTAAAAATCCGTATATGTTCTTATACAATATTCAGTTTTTCATTTTCCAGCTCACTGACAAAGGTTATCCTGAAGTAATGCGAGTCAACCCCCTTCTGAATTGGACGTACTACCACATATGGGACTATTTACTTTATTACAAAGTACCTTATTGTAAACTTTACGATATGGGTTACACATCGTTAGGAAATGTAGAGAATACTGTAAAAAACCCAAATTTATCATACAAAGATCCATTTAATGGGGAAGAAAAATACTTACCTGCTTATAAACTCCTTCAAGAAGATAGTGAGAGGATCGGAAGAAATAGGTAGTGTCTTTTAACCTATAAAAAGTCACTAACTGATATTATTTATATATATAGTGATTTATTTATTACCTCAAATATCTCTGTTTGTGATATATCTTACGTCAATCCCCTGTGTTGAACATTTTTTTGTATATAGTCTTTATTATAATTGTTAAATTATATTTCATATTAATAAATTTTTCAGTCAATGAATTCTTGAAAACATTTGCAGAAATTAAACAAAGAAGAAGAATGTTAAGAAATGAAAATAAACTAATAAAAATTAATCAAATATTTATTCTGATATTGTAAAAAATTTTCAACTGATAAAAAATATTTATAATTTTTGTTCAAATCCATGGAACTTGGATTATCTAACATGAAGCAGATACAAGATGAATTTATCGAGTTCAACTTCTATTATTGAAATAAACTGTATAAAAAATGAATGTCCAAGAATTATACAAAGTCCGTTTATTAAAATAAAGTATATATTTAAATATATAACATTATATAGAGCCGATTCATCAGTTTCACTTGATTTACAATACATGGCTTACTCATGAAACAATAGGGAACATGACAGTATTTAGCAATTTCTTAATCCTAATCTGTACAAATTAATAACCTATTTCAAAAAGTTCATACACCTTTTATAGTATCACTCCGCCTATAAAACAATAAATAAGGAACTCTAAAACCTTGTGGTCTCAATAAATTTTCTTCTGATACAGGCCTAATTTTCGAATCGTCAAACCTTAACCAACAGTTGTAACCAGAATGAAAGACATCAGCTATGTAATGGCCTTTGCTGGCTTCTTTTCCTTCATGATAAACTACAGCAAATAGTTTGTACTGTTTTTCTGTTGGCGTCCTTCCTGATAGAATTTTCGAATCAATTTTTAGATCAATAGGGAAATCTAAAGTCTTCATTATTTTGGTACATCCGTCCATTTTATAATCGAAACATTTTAAATGCAGGACTAATACGACTGGCAACTGTTCGATCATCACTTGTTGCCATGCTTCAACCGTTTGTTTCGTTTTCGATGAAGTTAAACCTTCTAGTTGAATTCTGGTGGTGAAGTTTTCCAAAGCTTCGGTGATCGTTTCTGCTTTTTCGATGTTTAGTTGTAACGTGAAGAATGGTTGTATGTTTACTGTTGATTCATCCCCAGTTTTGTGGATTTTGGAGCAGAGAAGTCCGCCGAATATGTCACTGATTGGAGTTTTGTCGAATTGAACTTTTCTTGTGATGTTGCCCTTGTTTTTGGGGCCCATTACTTTCCAGTCATCAGCGTCTTGATGAATTTCTTGCTTTATTACTGTGGTGCTCTCTTCTTTGCCAATCAATTTCTTTATCTGCAAAAAAAAAGGTTAATTCATATTTAATATTGTCAAAACTTTAACAACTGCTATTTATAATTTCATTTGAATATTTATTGAATAATATGAAATATTTCTATAAATACAGTGGAACTTCCCTATAAAAGCGATAAATCCGCAAAAAAAAATTCGTTAGACAGAAAATTTGTTTCTATAGTCGGCAATGTCGCGGTCGACTTCACTGATAAATTTAAGTTTATCATTCAAACTTAAGCACTTCCTTTCAGACATTTTCGCACAACTTTTCACACTAGCATAATGGTTTGATTGAAACCAAACAGCCAGGGGTGTATTTAAAACTGTTTCAGAAGGATCTCTCTGCCCGCCGTAATGATTTAGTTTAAGGTCGGGATTTATAACGTACGTCCAGAAAAATTTCGGAAAAAACCCACCCTCATACCTTCTTACCAATACCCATTCAAAGAGTGATGTTCTTTGAATATTTCGTTATAGAGAGAATTCACTTCGTCTTAGAGGGTGTTTTTAACATGGAATTTGGATTCAAGGTGCAATGTCTTGTACGAAATTCGTTACACAGAAGTTTGCTCTAGGGAAGTTCCACTGTATCTTTCAGTGAGTTATGAAGAGAAAAATATTGATTGGTACAACTGCTTGAAGTATCATAATGCCAATGACATTTGTGTTGAAATTGTTAGGTTATTAATCTCACAATCTATTTCCTTACAATGCCCAATAAATTTTTGAATGAAGAAGTGATGAAATAAATGGAACAATACAATAAATGTCATATTCAATATTCCTTATAATAATGTTCACATTTGATCAACAGAAAAAAATACTAATAAAGGAATACAAAACGTTTCATTTAGCTTTGAGTCAACAGCTTATCGAAAATAAATTCAATTCAGACAGAACTAATATTTCATTAATTAACATGATCCAAGTTTTGAATAAGTGTGTCAATTTCTGCTTGAACAAATAAAAACCTATTCTATATCTCTTTTCTTAATTCAAGTTGAATAACTATTGGAATTTGGTCTGGTTATATAATAATCAATTAGTGTATATCATCTTCAGATCGCACAATTTACAGCACACTAGTGTGCAACAATGTATAATTTTACTATCATACTTACATTAAGCATTTCATCGTTCAATCCGTTCAACAACAAGCCAAGGAATTCTTCAGCATCTTCTTGTCTTCCCTCGACCAAGAATGAATCACTACGTGTTCCGTTCAGCATCGTATAGAACCATGTCGCTTCAAAAGGATTTCCACAATTCAAATTAATGTTGATGTTACCCTGTTTCTTGTTATTTTTTTGTTGGAACGTGGTCCTTGTGAAATAGCAGGTAGAACTTCAAATTCATCCATCAATTTACACCTAATTGAAACAAATTTCATTAATATAGATCTTACTACATTGAAAAAATCAGTGTCAACATAAAAGGTTCATCTATGGTTTACTTACATATTTTCGATCATTGGTATGGATTTAACTTTGTCTCCGCCTTTTAAATTCTTAGAAAGTTCGACTAGAAGGTTACAAAGAGGTGGACAGGCAAGCAGGGCTTGAAGGATTGAATTAATATAGCAATAATTGCTTTTATTTACTAAACCCCTCGGTTGTAAATTCGTTTGTCTTCCATCTATTTGATAGCTCATTATGTATTCTGGAAATAAAAATTTTTTATTACATATTTGCAAATGTTACTGAACATTTTGATAATTATTAATAATTCATCATGGGTAATTGACAAAAACATTTGATTATAAGTTAACAAGAATAAATTATTTTTCTATATTCAGCCTTTGATTCCCAACAAACAGAAAGACTTCGAAATAAAATATGCCGTTGCATCATACATAGAAATATTGTCGAATTTCAATTTCATTTCTAAAAATCAAAACTGTTAAAAACTTTTTATTGGCTTTTACAGCCTTGAAAGTTCAAAAAAAAAGAATTTTCCATCATGGTTAAATTTTAGAAAATCTGTTAGTCTCTGAACTCAACATAACCTCAATATAACAGGCATGGTATTCAATGCCTCGTATTGATATTGAATGGATATATTTCACTGTAACTTACCACCTAATCTATAAGTGACCGGATCTATCAATTTTTCAATATTTGGCTTCTTAAGAGATACGACATCTGCATTTATATTCGATTCTGGTTTTACGCTGCCATTTGTAGTAGGAGTATCTTTTTGGAAGAGACTGACCCAAGTTTTCTTTCCCCAAACATTAGGAACAGGATCATTAACCTTAGGTGAAATTCCATTTTCTTTAACAATTGTATCTACAATTTTCTCTTTTTTCAAGATTTCCGGTTTAGGCACAACGTTAGCAATAACTGGTTTTTCTTCAAGTGCTATATCGGGTTTGGTCACAATTGGTTCTGCTTTCGATTCTGTTTCATTGGAATTTGAAATCGGTACACTATTAACAGCTATATCTATAGGTGGCTGGGTGATTTTTGGCTCCTCATAATTAGTTATTTCTCCGTTTGGAACATTATTGTTATAAACATGTGTTTCTTCAGGCATCTGGTCCTGAATCGGCGGAGAGCAGTATGGTTCATTTTGTTGTGGATGATTTTCGTAAGATACTGGCACCTAGAACACGAATTGATATGTTTAAATCATTACTTGTCCTCGATAATTTTACAGTTCTTGATTGCAATAAATATTCATTAATATTACTAACCTGTGCATAGTTATAAACTTGATTCGGAGAATACATATAGTGTACTTGATCATTACTGCCCATCATTTGAGGAGAATGATGATAATTAGTATACATTGAAGGATGGTGATAGTGATTTTGCATAAAAGAGTTATACATTTGTGGAAGCTGGTTAGGATTATATGGAATCGAAATGAAAGTCATTTGAGTGGGATAGTTAACTGGTTCTGCGGTACTTGTATATGTCTCTGTTGATGTTCCATTGAAATTGCATTGTGAGTTCTGTACTCCATAGTCATTATCTGAAAATGAATTGATCAATAAGTTGATAGCCTCAACCTTTGCATATTCTACAAAATTGAAGTTAAAGGTACAGATGTTTTTTTTAATTCTTAAAAACTGCTGTACTTACCCAGTGGGGCCTCATGTTTGATTATCCAGGGCAATGGGTATTCTGAGCTGGTATTGTATAACCAACCATTAATATGGTTGACCTCAGCATCATCCAACCCGGATAAATCCAAAAACTGAATAGTCTGAAAAATAAAGAAAAAATTATTAACCATGAATTAGTATACTCTTTATTTATCAAGTATTCATTGTATACGAAAATTCAAAACATCAGATTCATAAAACTATGAGAAGAAATTTGATATAAAAAATATTTATTTTTAAATCCAATGCAGTACCAAATAAGTTAATAGGAAAACATATATCGAATGTATTTATCAAAAGGCACAAAATTTACTTACGTCCATAATTCTAACAATTTTGTATTGAAACAACAATCATTCCAATATTAATATCACCTAAGCGCTTGTTTATATTCACAAATTCGCAAGTGCAAGTGTATACCGATCATTGAGGTTAGACCACATTGACATTTCCTCGATATATTTCAATCTTTGTGCGCATGCCGATCACAGAAAATATGATTCTTTTTCTTCTTAAAATGTGGAGCTAGTATTTTCTAACTTTAATAATCAAAAAAAGCAAATGCAGTATTTTTGTTACATAACAGCAAAAAAAAAATACGAATGATATAAATTAAAAAAATATATATTATAGGCGAAGAATAATTAAATATATCCAATTCTTGGTAATGCAATGCGCATGTCTGTTTCTGTTTGAAACTTTTTCTCCCTGTTTTGGCACCAAATTCAAATGTTGATGTTTATTTCTATGATTATCACGTGAAATATAAAATAATCTGAAAATATTTCTAAAATCAAATATATTTTATGACCTCTGATTTGATGATTTTCATTCGAAAAGCTTGAACCTATCAATTGATTTTTATTTTGCCCTATATCTTTTGGCTAAGAGGTATTATTTTCTCCTGAAACTTTACCTATCATTTTTTAAATGCTCTCCTTCTGACGAAGGATGTAAAGAAAAAATTCTTGAACTTCGACATGCCGCAACTCGGTAACGAAGAAGTTTTGGATTCATGTTTATATTACCATTGTTTAAGGTGACAATGATATAACCTTTTCCTCTTGAAATAAGCTGGGAAATTTCCCTTTGGCATTTGATGACGTTATTCTGAAACACCCCTGTGAAAGATAAGTCCAGAGAATTCAATTTTGAATTGAAGAAAGTTCTGGAATATTCCGAAAATAGATACACTCATATTTTGTTGAATTTCTGAACCTTTTATTGAAATTGTAGGTAGCATTTCTCGATATAAAGGATACGAAAAGGTCTGACCTGGCTGAATAGAAAACAATGAACAAGTCTTTCAAATGTTCTTATCCAATCATAAAGGCAACCCGCAATAAGTCAAATTTAATTATTCACCAAGAATGAAAATTCAAGTAAATATTCGAAAATAATAATTGGGAAATAACTTCCTGAAATAAATCATTTAAAGATCATTAGAGGAGAATGAACATTTTCAATGGTAAACTGAAGAAGTTACCTGCCTAATCATTTAGGGCTTTTCTCATTGAAAGTAAAAGTAGGAAAGGTAAACCGTAATTTGCGAACAATATTTCAGAGAGACAGGTCAAATATTGGTAAACCTTTATTGATTTCAGATCATTCTTTGAATTTTACCTTTGTATTGTTATTTAATGCGTTGAATCCTTACTTAGAAACATTAAACAGAGTGGTAAAAGTTTGATCTCTACGAGATACATTTTAAATGAAAAAGAATAATTTATATACAATGATAATTATTTGATAATTTCATTCATTTTCCTCTCAAGAATTCATCGGGGAAAATGTAATTTTTTTGAGTACTTATTTGGGGCAAAAATTGGTTGGCTTAGGCTCGAATTTCTTCTGCATGAACTTTAGAAAATATTTTTCAAATTTAATATTAACTGGACGTTTGTTGATATAGTATACGGTATATGGACGATAATACAGGGTGTTACATAATAGTATGTCACAACTTGAGGGGGTGAATCTAAATGTAATTTTAAGAAAAAAAGTTTTTATAAACATGGGTCCGTAAAAGCTTCGTTACGGAGCTACAGAGGGTGTTGAAATTTCCAGAAAAAATTGGTTTTTTCCTCATAACTCCTGCAGTTTTCGAAATATTCAGAGTCCAAATTTGAAATGCGAGCTATTTTCAACAGTATCCATCATTGCACGGTCTGAATTTTAACTAGAATCAACAGGGTGTTTTCTTTTCCGGAGCCATGTCTCCTTTTTCCCTCTCGAACTTTTTTGCGGTACTCCACTGGTCAGCGTAAAATCAATTTTTGATATATTTGTTCAATTTAGAAACTTTTTTGACTCCTGTAACTTTTCGTATCTCTAACCGTTTTCGAGTAAAAAATTATTGAACGATTGTTGTTTGATATTGAATAAGTTGAGTCTCAGATGACGAGCTTTCAAAATAAAAGCAAATTTTGGGCATACCTATTTTTTTATTTAGCGAATAACATACAATCGTTCAATATTTTTTTACTCGAAAACGGTTAGAGATACGAAAAAATTACAGAAGTCAAAAAGTTTTTAAATTGAACGAAGATATCAAAAATTGATTTTACGCTGACCAGTGGCGTACCGCAAAAAAGTTTGAGAGGGAAAAGGAGACATGGCTCCGGAAAAGAAAACACCCTGTAAATTCTAGTTAAGATTCAGGAAGTGCAATGATGGAGACTGTTGAAAATAGCTCGCATTCCAAATTTGGACTGAATATCTCAAAAACTGCAGGAGTTATGAAGAAAAAACCAATTTTTTTTGGAAATTTCAACACCCTGTAGCTCCGTAACGAAGCTTTTACGGACCCATGTTTATATAAACTTTTTTCTCAAAATTACATGTAGATTCACCCCCTCAAGTTGTGACATACTATTATGTAACACCCTGTATAATCTACAGCGATTTTTACTATTTACCCTGATTTTTATATCCTAAAAAAAAACTAAATCAACCTGTAAGATTGAGATATTGGAGATACCACCCCAATTTGACATACATCGAAATCAATCGAAAACAACCTTGAACTAATTGGTCAAATCTGAAATTAGCCGGTAAGCCTTTCAGGGGGTTAATCCACTATTTTCATCAATTGGAATCCGATGTGACAAATGTCTCATCAAATCAAAATCAAATGAGATTAAAGGATCTAATTACATTAAACAAAATAATATAAAGTGGGGTAGAAACAGTATTCGGTTGTCAGTTGGTAGTAAACGGCTTCAAAGAATTTTGAACATGCGTTTACTCAACTGGACCGGCGTTGGTGCCCCCTCAGCCTTACAAAGCAGGTGAGCTGTCAATTTAATGTCACTTGTCATAATTCGCATTGCACGATGTCTTTGAGCATTGCTTTGATGAAATATGTGTGGGGTAGGTTTTTACAAATGTTCATAAGTTTTAAATTTTGAGCCTGTGGTGGTCGCGTTGACTCTTTTGTCTCTTTTGGACTCACTGATGAAGAACCCGTCGAAAATTATTCGATTAGGTCATTCATAAACACTCTAACTTTCGAATTGATTGGGCTGAAGTCTTGAAGTATACGCTATGTTGCCTATGTTCGAAATGAACTAAATCAATCGAATGATTCCTAGAAAAATGATTTAAAATTTAATTTTTTGAATATTTTTCAAACTGATCGGTTCAAATTTGATATTTTACGGCCCAAATACGATACAGGCATTGGGGAAAAATTTCGTGGAGATCCTTAGAACAGCAAGAAAAAATAGCTTGTTCCCAAGATAAAATCTGTGGTTCGAAGATATAACGGCAAATGCCAGAATATTCACTTTTCAGAAAAACGTTTCAATACAAAAAATAACTACCAACCATATTTCATTTATCAACCTATTTTTTGGAAATCAATATATCGAAGTAGAATACGATGAAGCAGCATTATCGAAAAAATCAAAAAATGAGAGAAAAATATGAAATCAGCCCATTCTTCAGAAAATATCCACATTCACATACAGTGGAACTTCCCTATAACGAAAGCGCTAAATCCGCAAAAAAATTCGTTATAAAGAAATTTCGTTATACAGAAAATTTGTTTCAATAGTCGGCAATGTCGCGGTCGACTACACTGATAAATTTAAGTTTATGATTCAAACTTAAGCACTTGCTTTTAGACATTCCGCACAACTTTTCACTCTAGCGTAATGGTTAGATTGAAACCAAATAGCCAGGGGTGTATTTAAAACTGTTTCAGAAGGATCTCTTTGCCCGCCGTAATTATTACGTAAGTCCGGAAAAATTTCGGAAAAAACCCACCCTTATACCTTCTTACCAATGCCCATTCAAAGAGTGATGTTCTTTGAATATTTCGTTATAGAGAGAATTTACTTCGTTTTGGAGGGCTATTATAACGTGGAATTTGGATTCAAGATGCAATGTCTTTTACGAAATTCGTTATACAGACGTTCGTTATAGGGAAGTTTAATTGAATATTCATTTATTTTCGTGAGACCGATAATGAAGTAGAATTATCAGAAAGGACAAAAACTGGAAAAAAATATGGCATCAATTAACCTGTCACAAAATTTTGATTTTTTTTCTCTCTCAATTTTGTGGGATCGACCATCACAGGAGGAAAAGTTTCATATAGAATCACGTTATTTTGAATATTTGGGCATTCACAGTATTTCATAAATTATGGTCCTGCAGAAAATACTCACTAAAAAAACATTTTCATTTGCTAGTTTACCTTTAGACCGTCTTTTTCAGATAAAGTTTTTCGACACTTATTTTCACTTAGCTTCCAACCACCTCTTATATTTTTTTCATACTTTTGGAATATCTTCAATTCATGAAGAACTTGTTGGATTCAATCTACAAAACCTTGCTCTTCAACCACCCAAAATAATAAATTAAGGCTTTGTTCATATTTGCGCTGTTACCACTAGTAGGTACAATTAAAACATCTAAAGTTGCTTCTCAAGTGAACCTATTTTACGGTATATGAAAAGTATTCCTGCATTTCCTGCTACTTTTTTCCACTATAAGTTTATAAAGAAAAGAATTCACTTTTCAGAGCGGTGGGTATGGAAGGAACAGAAGTCCTTCACCGACTAGGATGGAATGTTCCTAAGGAAGAACTAATTCATATACAAGAACACTGGCTCCATTTTACGGAACCACCAGCATCTATGCATTTTTTATTAGGTTTAGTATACATAGGTTTTTTTCTCATGGCAATAATTGGAAATGGACTTGTACTTTGGATTTTTTCGTCGTAAGTATTGAGATTATTCAGAAATAAACAGAAAACATAATGATGGAAATAAAGGAGATTATTCTTAATTAAGAGGTCAAAGTTTTGAGGAAATAGATCCATCAAAATATGTTAAAAACCACAGTAATTTTTTCCCCTCAAGTAATAATCAGCATAAAAATATATATTTCTATTTTCAATTTTTTATACTACCTACATGAAATCAAATTCTCTGAATTTAATCCAGAGGCGTTTCAAAATAGGTAAAAGTGTAGGCATAATAACATTTTTTATCCACGACTATTGAAGAATCCACCCCTTATACGTCTTTTTGCAAGGCAATAACAATATCCTTTAAACTCAAGTGGATAATGAGTAATTATTCACTGCTTTCAAACGATTCATAGATTCAACCTCGATATTATATTCTTCGAATTGATATTTCTTCAGTATTCTAAAGTACTCCAACTGATCTAATTTCGTTACATCAATTAAAGCAATTTTCATTACAAAATATACAATGACAAGTTCTCCAAAAATTTTTCATGTGTCAACTTGACTTTTTCCACACTTGTAATAGAAGGGTCTTGTCACGGTCGCCAAATGTTAAAATCTTCAAGAAATATATTCAGTAGTCGTGGATAAAGTATAGTATGCTACTTGCCTATAATTATACGCTCGTTGCATAATATACTATTCTCGAATAATAACTTTATCAACATATTAATTTACAGGATTCCACATGAAAAAGATACTGTTCAAAATTTTTATATTTCAATTCATTAATACTTGAATTAAATAAAAAATGATTTCAATATCAATTTCCACCTTTACTGATTGATTACAGTGTAAGATGAACTGTTTATAGTTAAAGAATTAAAAATGGTGGTAGATAAGCTATGCCGTTTCTGGACCGGAAGTGCCAATGTTTTACACACCTGAATTGAATTCAGGAGTAATATTAATTTCATTGCTTCTAATTTCAGATATTTCAGATTGAGCTTTATCAAGTTTTTTTTATAAATTTGAGATTTGTGTAGATTACTTAACGAGCAAAACTGCTAAGCTCTGTTTCCTTTCTGTAGATTTTCATTAAAATTTCTGATCAAATCAGTTTTATTGTATTCTCATGAATTTCAGAGCAAAAAGCTTAAGGACAGCATCAAACATGTTCGTAGTCAACCTGGCCTTTTGCGATTTCATGATGATGTTGAAAACCCCAATTTTCATATACAACTCCTTCTACAGAGGCTTTGCGTTGGGACAATTTGGATGCCAGATTTTTGCCTTTATGGGCTCTCTTTCTGGCATTGGAGCTGGAATGACAAATGCTTTCATAGCATACGATAGATATACAACAATTACAAAACCATTCGATGGCAAACTGACGAGAACCAAAGCTTTTGTAATAATTTTGGGGATATGGATTTATACAGTACCATGGGCTGTATTGCCTCTAACTGAGGTTTGGGGAAGGTTTGGGCCAGGTAAGAGAATTCTACGGTCTCAAAATTGCGATATTAAGATTCGTTTTGTGAACCTTGTTTTTACCCCATACCAAATTCGTTTTATTTCATTTCAAAATTGACCCTGTTTTATTGAAAACTCTTCAGAAACAAACTATGTCTGACAATATTTTTTTTACAGAGGGTTTTTTGACGGCCTGTACCTTCGATTATCTGACAACAACGTTCGACAACAAAATGTTTGTTGGTGCCATTTTCTTTTGCTCATACTGCATTCCCATGTCAATGATCATATTTTACTATAGTAAAATAGTTAGTACTGTATTCAACCATGAGAAGGCTCTACGTGAACAGGTGAGTTAGAAACAATACGATAATGGTTTTATTTTCTACATCTGAACCTGATATGAAAACTCAGTCGGGTAACCCCCAAGGAAGCGTTCTTGGTCCACTTCTACTTGCTCTATAAATTGCTTATTTAACGAATCAAGATCAGTAAAGGTTCCACCCTATCTACAGATATAAAGGGTTTTCCAATAGGTGTTATTTTGGATAGTTCGCTATTTCGGTAGATCACGCGTTTGAAGCTTTCATTTTTTGACATTTGACAAGTAGAAACTACGCCATTAAAAAATCGGGCGATATACCTACGCTTCAAGAACGCATTGAAATTATTAAAATTCACTAAAAAAATGGTGAAAATTTGGCAGAGACGGTTCGTAAAACTCGACCATTTTTGGGTCGTCGTGAAGTACCGCAATGAAGAAATTGGTGGAAAAATTCGAGCTGTTGGGACAAGTTAGTGATGTGAAGATAAAATGATAAAACCCGTGGACGTCGCTCATGAACAGCTGAGAATATTGCTGCTGTAGCCGAAATTGTTGGGGCAACAGTTACGGTGAATGAATTGCGCTATCCAGAGATGATTAATGATTTTTTATGGCCCAAATTGGAATAGTATCGATCTGGAGAACGTTTACTTTCAACAAGACGGCGCTACATGCCGCACAAGCAACGAAACCATTGATCATTTGAGGGAAAAGTTTCCAGACCGTGTTATCTCTCGAAGAGGTGATCACAATTAGCCACCAAGATCTTGTGATTTAACACCTTGCTACTTCTTCCTTTGGGGCCACGTGAAAGAGAAGGTCTACGCCAATAGCCCAGCGTGAGGCTATCGAGGACATAGGGCAGCCACTTTGTGATTTGGTTATGGAAAATTTAATTAAAAGGATATGGTCCTGTAAGCGTGGTCGTGGTGGTCATTTGCCTGATGTTATTTTCCACTATTAACGGCATAGCTTCTTCTTTATAATGAAATAAACATCAGATCATTTATATTGAAAAATGCAGGACTATAAGCAAAATGTAAATTTTTCAAGCATATTACTTTTTGCTTCATATAAACTTTTTATTGTCCTCATCACAAAAATAGTGTGAGTTATTTTGAAATTAATGTAGGGGGAGACGCTTATTGTCACCAAACTCATGTTTTATCTGTTATTATGATAATAACAATAAAAAAATTATAAAAACTCACTCAATAATGGTACAAAAACGGCTACAAAGTTAACTTTGTTGATGACAATGCTTTTTCAGGCTAAAAAAATGAACGTGGATTCTTTACGAAGTAACCAAAATCAAGGGAGTCAAACTGCCGAAGTACGAATAGCAAAAGCAGCAATCACTATTTGCTTTTTATTCGTCGCATCTTGGACACCTTATGCTGTTTTAGCCCTCATTGGGGCTTTTGGTGATCAGAAATTGCTAACACCAGGAGTTTCGATGATACCCGCCTGTACGTGCAAGTTTGTGGCATGTTTGGATCCTTACGTTTACGCTATCAGTCATCCAAGATACAGGTGAGCCGAGAAAATAAGAAAAATTGAATACTAACAGGTTTTAAATGAGCTAAACTCTTTTTATTACTCACTAGCAGACCCAACAGACGTTCTGTATACACAAAAATTTATTCAATTCAATCCAGCCGTTTAGTTGCAGAGTAGATGAATAACCTAAATAACGACTACAGCGCCATCTGTTGATCTGATTTGTGATCATAAACATACAGGCATCAGGCAATCCAAAATACATTCATACATCCCTCACACTTCGGTACCTTCTCCTACCCGCCTAGTGCCTACCTCGGAGACGCATTTTGGTGCGATTTCATCTTCAACTTGCCATATCTTTTGGTTTATTCATCATAATTGAATGATGTAAAAGGCAATTTCGTTCTAAATTAAATACTGGGTATAAACGACTTATTTATGTTAATTGGATAAGGATCAATAGCGTATTCATAAAAAAATACTCTCAAATAATGCATAATTTTGAGAAACATTCGAATACCTTTAAAAGGTGATACCGAGTAAACCTGAAAAGATAGATATATGCTATTGAGGACTTTTTTGTAGAACTATTAAAGAGGTACATTTCCGTCATACATTGTTTCCAAGTACGTCTTACGGTTTTTGCAGCGCATCTGAAAATAGCTGATTTTGGTACTCATATCATTGAAGTTATAGTAGGTTTCCTTAATTATCTCGGGTGAAAAGTATAGCCTATGTTACTCAGGGATAGTGTAGCACTCTAAGGGTGAAAGAATTATTGAAATCGGTCTAGTAGCTTATGAGTTAACTCGTATCAAACACACAAACCCACAAATCCACAAACATTCAAATCTTTCCTCTTTATAATATTAGTATATAGATATAGATTTCTAGTAGTAGACTCAAAAGCTCCTGCTCAGGGCTTTTCTTAAATTTGTTATTCTTTCTCCAGACAAGAACTGCAAAAGAGGCTTCCATGGTTAGCTATCAATGAACCTGCCGAAGACACTAAATCTGTTGGAACAGCTGCGTCGACCAATGAACAGAATCAAGAACAAAAAGCGTAATGATCTGCAAACATGAAGAATCTTAATGATGAGACTGCTACCATAGCTAAGTAATGTGATATAATATCTCCATTATTTGTAAGAATGTTAATATTTTTTGTATACGGACCTCTCAATGGATAATCACCATAATATAATTTCATGAGTATTCGTAGCTTAAGTTTATGGATATCACACATTCTTGTATACATGACGAATGGACCGAAAAAGGATTTGTTTAAATGTTTTCAACTTGAAGCTGTATAAAAATCCCCTATATGTATCGACAGTAGTCAAGCAATAGATTCCTGAACATTATATTGTTTTTTTCCTTAGTTGTCACATCCTTTGAGTCTATCATACATTCATTCGCAATATCCGAGAAAAGTTTTCTAATTAATTTCTACTTTTGAAAAGAGAAGTATGCCAATGATCTTGAAAATATATGATATCGATTGAAATATAATCTGGGAGGATTCTGCATTTCTAGAAAACTTTTTACGTTTTCACTCGCTGTCTGTGAAACAGAAATAATTAAAAAAATTTTAATTAAGATGAAATGCTCCTGCTTAAATCTTTGCACTAATTTGTCAGGAGCAAATTGGTTTTGAAAAAATTGTTGCCTAACAGTAAAACTAAAAAAGGAAATAGTAAATGAAAAAGATAATGTAAAGTTGCGGTGTCTATATTAGGCTCCTTCTTCAGACAAACTTGTAAAATCTTTGAAATTGTGTATTTTCCGTTTGCAGTCTAATTGACAATGTCAATACACAATTCCAAAGATTTTACACGTTTGTCTGAAGAAGAAGACTGATATAGACACCGAAACGTTAAATTATCCTTTTCATCTATTTCCTTTTTTAGTTTTACTGTTAGGCAACAATTTTTTCGAAACCAATTTGCTCCTGACAAATTAGTGAAAAGATTTAAGCAGGAGCCAGGAGCATTTCATCTTAATTAAATAAATTATTTCTGTTTCAGAGACTGGGAGTGAAAAGCTCAAAAGTTTTCTAGAAAATTTAAAATATATGGTTTGTTTTTACCCTCAGCACATTTCTCTCAAGAAATATGCTGCTGTCGTATGTTCGTGCCTCAAAAATGATCATAAGCGGCACATAAATTTATTGGTGGACATAATTCAGAGCTTTGAAATGCGGATATTTTTTGGTCAGCTTGCATTCAGTGAAAGATGACAATTTCATTTGCCGAAAATCTATCTCATGAAAACAATTTTTGCCTTCCAAAGGCTGTATCTTGGAAGGGAGGTCGATTTCGAAAAAAAATTATATGAACTAGCCCTGCATTTTTTTCATCGAGGAATCATCTCCCTAAGTCCTTCGAATTTGTATATATACACCCTGCATAATAAATATTTCTTCAAGATCTCTATTCACAATGAGTACACCTGAGAGAAAAACTTACTGTATATCTGCATAACCCTTCATAATCGATTAAATCTATGCACTTTTATGAGCTTATGGATTTTGATGCAATTATAAAACGAATCACACATCATATCAGAACCGAATAAGGATTATAGCAGTAAATCCCATTAAAGAAAATAATATAAAAGGAATATGAGGAGGATTTGCAGTTGTCAGTTGGTGGTAAACGGCTTCAAAGAATTTTGAACATGCGTTTACTCAACTGGACCGGCGTTGGTGCTCCATCTGCCTTACAAAGCAGGTAAGTCATTTTTTTTTCTTAAAATATGACTTTGGTGGACTGAAACTATTCGAATGATTATTCCATCCTTACTGAGATCCAAAAACTTTTTTGAATGATCCAGTTCAAGAAGACTCCTTCAGAGTGATTCTGTTCCAGGTTCATCCTCTTTCTTATTGGTGCATTTGCCTATACCACAGAAGGGTTTTGGGCCACTAAGTGACGTTCGTGCTCTCTTTCCGGCTAGTATGTTAGCCTCTTTGTTTCCTTTAATTCCTGAGCGACCAGGAAGCAACCCTTGATTGTTTCGTTTCAGGTTTCTATCTACGTATCTTTCGATTGCATGTATTTCTGCCTAAAAACACTCGAAAGGGAGCTTGACCAAAATAGCCCATTTGGTTCTTGGCCCATATACTAGCTGGATCCTATCGTGCTTTCAGAACCCTGTATACCAATCGACCTTTTATAACTTGAAGTTTTAGGTTTTTTTGAAGAAGAAACCTTTAGATTATTCTGGAGTTCCCAATTAATTCACCAATGTTCTCACGACAAACAACTGTACAGTTTTATTATTTTTTTCCAGAGCAATGGGTGTTGGGGGCTCAGAAAGTCTTCATCGACTCGGCTGGAATCTTCCCCCAGAAGAATTGATTCACATACCTGAGCATTGGCTTTCCTATGAAGAACCACCTGCCTCAATGCATTTACTACTAGGAATGATTTATATAGCATTCTTCATCATGGCAATCACGGGAAACGGACTTGTATTATGGATTTTTTCTTCGTAAGTTTTCAGTAACAAGGTTGGTTCAATGAATCATTATAAGGACCAAAATATGAACAGATTATTTTCATAGCATTGTCTTTATTGAACTCATGGAGTATGATGACCTCTTTTTCTACAGAACTGTTTGATGCGCTCTTACTTTTTATTTTCATTGGAAGACCAGCTCTTCTGCCTCAAATACACCAATCCAAGGTGTCAAAGATCATATGCGACAAATTTCGTTTTCTTTCGAACGTTTCTTCATATTATTTTGACTTCTGATTCTATCAACTCGTAATGAGCTGTTATGAATGTTTAAAGAAAAATTTCCAAATATTCCTTTAATAATAATAATAATATTGGATATTCTAGAATGAAAGGGTGTGCTTTCACAGCGAACAAACAAAAACATACACTGCGCAAAAAAATTAACGGACATTCTGAAAATCTTAATTTTAATGAAAGTTAACTCTACATCGACTTCATAAATTATTTTTTATGTTCTCTCGGGAAGGTTTTGAACGAAACAAGACACATTAAATGGAAGAAAAATCCAGGATTTCACCGAATCTTATGTGAAAGAAGAGAAATAAACAATTTTCAAAATACTGGAATGCTGATAAGTGATTCAATACTTGGCAACGACGGTTCATACCAAAAATGAGTGATCTTAAAATGTTCTGATCTAATCCTTCCCAGATTTCTCTGAGTTGGATTCCTAAGTCATTCTAAGTAGCTGGATGATTTTCTGAACTTCTCAGCCTTCTATTGAGGTTGTCCCAAACCTGCTCAATCGGATTGAGATCTGGACTTCTTGCTGGCCATTCCATTCGAGAGACTTTAACCTCTTCAAGGTACTCCTGAACGATGCGCGCAAGATGGGATCTGGCATTATCGTAAATAAAATAAAAATAAAAAAAAATGAAATTTTCACCAATGTATGGGGCAAATGGCACTACATGCTCTTCAAGAATGTTCCTTATATACCTATCAGCATTCATAGCTCCATTATCAACAACCAATATAGGTATGTGCTAGCAGTCAAAGATATTCCACCCCATACCATTATCGATCCTCCCCCGAAACCAGTAGTATTCAGGAAATTGCACTGAGCATATCTTTCATGTGAACGTCTGTATACAAGGGAACGTCGATCACAATGGTAGAGGCAGAATCTAGACTCATCTGATAATCTCATCTTTTTTATTCCTTCTGGGAAAAAACATCTTTATTGAAGAAAAACGTTGAAAGTGGATAACATATGCATGCGTATAATTCTGATAAAAATGATTATCATTGAGAACACCTTCAGTTGTAGAATAAATTTGAGATTTCCATAATGTGCGTTAATTTTTTTGCGCAGTGGTTATTTGAAATGAGCAGATGAAGCCTTAAAACTTAATAGACTATTTTTTGCAGGGCAAAAAGTCTTCGTACTGCATCGAACATGTTCGTCGTCAATTTGGCCTTCTGCGACTTCATAATGTTCGTAAAAATTCCAATTTTTATTTACAATTCTTTCTACAGAGGCTATGCTCTAGGCCACTTGGCTTGCCAAGTTTTTGGTCTTATTGGTTCCTTATCAGGTATAGGTGCTGGAATGACAAATGCCTGCATAGCGTATGACAGGTATACGACAATTACGAAACCATTCGATGGAAAAATGACAAGAACGAAGGCCTTCGTCATGATCTTAGGCGTGTGGATATACACTGTACCATGGGCGGTGATGCCCATGACTGAAGTCTGGGGAAGATTTGTGCCTGGTAAGTTTATTCTCACAATTACTATCAGCTTGTATGAGTAGTTTTAGTTTAGTTTAGAAAGGGGGTTACAGTTCACTGCGACCTCAAGGTCTATTGTGCCCCTTACAGAGCTGTTCGTTGAGTAAGAAAGAAATGATTGGCCAGGATCTACTCCTCCTCTTTTGTTCCCATTCCTTAACTGCCTCAATTTGATAACTGATTGATAAACCGCAGAATGACTCTGGCCCCATAAAAGAGGTAATACATCCTTTTTTACCAGTTGATCTGCCATTTCGTTGCCGCGCAATTTAGATATGACCAGATATCCATACAAGTTTTTCGGCACGTGTGCATTTGGAGATCGATTGATAGTATCAAAAATTAAATCATTAAAAATACACTACAATTAAGATAGTCAATCCGTAGAAAAATAATTCTTTTTGTCTATTGCAGAGGGTTATCTAACAGCCTGTAGTTTTGATTACCTAACAACTACATTCGACAACAAAATGTTTGTAGCTGTAATATTTACTTGTTCATATGTGGTACCAATGTCCATGATAGTATATTTCTACAGCAAAATAGTCAGTACAGTGTTCAACCATGAGAAAGCTCTTCGTGAACAAGTGAGTACATTTGTAATTTTGTTTATAGCCCTATATTCTTTCATCAATTTTGCTCAAAATAAATATGTTGCATCTTCACGAGCATAAATACTTTTCTATTTCCAGGCCAAAAAAATGAATGTAGATTCCTTACGGAGTAATCAAAACCAGGGTAACCAAACAGCTGAAGTAAGAATAGCAAAAGCAGCCATTACGATATGTTTTCTCTTCGTTGCTTCATGGACACCTTATGCCGTATTAGCGTTGATTGGTGCTTTCGGAGATCAAACTCTGCTCACGCCTGGAGTGACAATGATTCCAGCATGTACCTGCAAGTTCGTAGCATGTTTGGACCCATATGTGTACGCTATAAGTCATCCTAGGTATAGGTAAGTATTAAACTGAAGCATATAGTAAATGTTAAGTAGGAGCTATGAGAACGTGCCCAACTAAAGCACTTAAGGTCATTACGGATCTCACACCTCTACATCTAGTGATTGATAGGGTAGCTCATGAGGCTATTCTCAGAATATCTAAGGAAACTAAGAACTGAGAAAAACTTCAGGACATTGCCAAGTAAAATTAAGGAATGAAAACGGGAATACACCGACTATAACTGAAAGAAAATACCGTAAAATGATGTACAGATGGTTCCAAAACCTCTACAGGAGCTGGCGCTGGGATATACGGGCCAAGTACCAAGTGTGCACTGTCGCTAGGCTGCTGTATGAACGTCTTTCAAGCGGAAATCTTAGCTATCGAAATATGTCGAGATATAAATCTAAAAAGAAACTATCAGAAGTGCGATATAGCCATACACTCAGATAGTTAAGCTGCTATTAAGGCACTGAGCTCCTACGTCATCAACTCAAAGATGATCTGGGAGTGCCGGAACAAACTCAATGAGGTGGGCAAGTAAAATAAGGTCTTTTTATTTTAGGTTCCCGGTCATTTGGGAATCAAAGGAAACGAAGGGGATAATACACTTGTCAAAGAGGGTGCACGAATGTCACTCATTGGCCCAGAACCCTTCTATGGTATAGGTAAATGTACCTATAAGAAGGAGTTTCTGGAAAAGGAGAAAGCCGAGATGAAAAAATTTTGGCGGAATCTCCCAGGGATGGATCACAACACTAAGTTCCTTCGGAACTTTGAAACAGCAAGATCCAAAAGATATCTGGATCTTGGTAAGAAACAATTACACCTCCTCACTGGCTTACTCACAAGACACCGTCGCCTCAGGAAGCACCTGTTTAGGATGGGATTATCGGACATTGACTAGTGTAGGTTCTGTGGGGAGGAGGAAGAAGCCCCCATTCACCTAGTCACGGAATGCCTTAGCATTGCGAGCCTAAGGAGAGAATGCCTTGGGCGAGAAACTTGTAAGAGTGAGGAACTAGCCTCGTCGAATCCTTCATAGATATTGGATTTCATCAGATCTCTGGAACTAGAAGGTGAGCTGTGAAGGGTGTGGTCAGAACAGGGGGCACAATAGACCTTAGGTGGCAGTGAACTGTAACCCCTTTTTTTGAACTTAACTAACTAAACAAAAGAGCTCAGGTCCAGCCAATATTAACCTTGATATCATTTATCACTTAATCTTTGTTTAATGCTTGACATTTTTTCCAGGCAAGAACTCCAGAAGAGGTTGCCTTGGTTGGCAATAAACGAACCATCAGATGACTCAAAATCCGTTGCTACAGCAGCTTCAGATAATGACCAACAAGATCAGAAATCATAAAAAACGAATTTGCCGTATAAGCAATAATACACAAAATATTGTACATTTTATCGCATAATAATGCGAAGTGATAAGAAATTCTTCTAGATATTCGATCCTCTTCTTCTTATGAGTTTAAGTTCTCCAGCGTATTTTTTTGTGTGAGAATTAAGAATTTTTTTGTATAATAATATTTCTTTTAAGTCGCATTAGTTGACTAGCTTCCTTGAAGTCTTGGAGTATAAGATTAATGAGTGAATAAAACTAATAAATAAATATTTCTACATAAACATAAAATCATTCACTAAAAACGTTGTCGACAGCTGTGAAATAGGACTTGATTTTGTATATTTAAATGTAGTTTATTAGGTATATGAGAACTAAATAAATAGTCTGCAAGCATTATTTTTTTATTATTATTTCCTATCCACGACGGTTTTATAATCTACCCATTATACATCTGTTTGTGAATAATGAGTTATTATTCACTGCTGTCAGATGCTCCCTTGATTTAGCTTCAATATAGTATTCTTTATATTGTTATTTCCTTTGTATTCTAAAGTACTCCAACTAACAATTTGGGTATATCTTGTCAATCGAGGCCAAATCTACTTTTATTACATCAATTAAAGCAATTTTCATTACAAAATATACAATGACAAGTTCTCCAAAAATTTCCCACGTGTCAACTTGACTTTTTCCACACTAATAATAGAAGGGTCTTGTCAAGGCCGCAAAATGTTAACATCTTCAAGAAATATATTCAGTAGGTAGTCGTGGATAAAGTATATTATATTACTCGCGTATAATGGCTATTATTCACTAGGTAATTTGGGCCACTCGCCTCAGCTCGCAGCCTAAACTTCACCTCGTGAATAATAGCTATCATTGTACGCCCGTTGCATAATATATTATTATCATTATATCCTATTATTTATTATTCTAAACGAATGTTTTCGAAGGCAATGTATTACCATTTGAATTCATTTCAAATTCTGGAATATCCTGACGTGAAGCCAGTCATTTTTCTGGATGCTTATTTGTCAAAATGACAATTCAATTAACTTTTTTTCGAACTTAAGTGGTATATTCCATTAGCCATTTAAATATTCAAAATGGCAAGAGGACAACAGAAAGTACAATCTCAAATTAAAGCAGCTGAGAGAGCGGCAAAAGTAAAAAAAGGACATAGCGCAAATGATCAGAAAAAAGCAGCTCAGAAAGCCCTTCAGCATGTTTGCAGTATCTGTAGAGCACAAATGCCAGATCCAAAAACGTATAAGCAACATTTCGAAAATAAGCATCCAAAATTGGAGATGCCAGATTTTCTGAAGGATATTTGAACATGAATTCAAGCTGACAGAAAGCATTATAAATATAATTTTATAATATACGAAGGTGAATGATATTTGGCAGAACTTTGTTAACAAGACAGTCCTCAGAGTTCAAAAGTCTTTTTCTATTAGATGTAAGGAGAATTTGAGGTAAACTTAGAGCCAAAAGTGGTGTTTTAAATCCTGAGGCGGAAGTTTGTAACAATTCTGTGTAACTTCCTTCTCAAAGAAGAGCAGTCTGCTTTGCGCCAATACTTTGCTTTGGCATAATATGTGAAGTTTGGAGCTTTGATTTCCGAAAGACACTGTGTTTAGGGTCGATTACATTAAGATTCTTTACAAGCTGCTACTGAGCGAGTTTAGAAGCGAGTGAATTAGCTTGTGAGATTGTGATGACTACAAACAAAACTGTCTACTCGCTGCATGCCAACAATCTAGCGATCCACGTGAGGTTTATGTTTGTTTTTTTGTCAAGGATCTAAGATAAATGTCAAATACGTTTTCAAATTTAAGAAACAGGAAGCACCGAGTAGATGAGAACTCACAGATTGTTTAGTAGCAACTGTGATTACACACGGCATTTTTAAATGCGAACAAGCCAAAACGCCAGCGATTTAGCGTGTAAAGTAGCCCAGCTTCCAACTTTAGTAGCAGCTTTTTTACCAGATTGTCGGCTTGTGAACACGATTACACTGAGCGAATTTCGTCGGTTGAATGCAGAACTATCCCAAGTCCATTTTTCCAGAAAATCGGTTTATGGCCTAAAAAGATGTTTGATACTACGCTCCATCTGATGCAGAAGTATTGCAAGTCCATCTTATATTCTTACCCCACTTTTTCAATTTCATATAAACTCACGTGATATTTCAATGTAGCGATTAAGTGGACATAGCATAGTTCTGATCCATACCATAAGGACATAGTTTAGTTGAAAGTGGACATAGCATAGTTCTAACCCATACCATAAGGACTTAGTTTAGTTGAAAGTGGACATAAAATAGTTCCAATATCCAGAACTAGAATAATGTCCATACAAAGCTATATTATGTCTCAATTTTTCGGAATTGTTTTTTTGGCCAAATTTTGACAATCACAAAACAATCAGGATCTTCAAGTTAAAGTTTAAAATGAAAGAATTTTTATATATTTTCAATCGGCTTAAGACCTATTCAAAAAAACGTGTCTCCTGAAAAGTATGAATTTCGGACTTAGTATAGTTCTGCATTCAACCGACGATTTACAATCAGTTACTAAATTTGCTCAGTAGCTTGTAAAGTATCTCAGTGTAATCGACCCATTTGGAACTATTTTACGCACTTCAGAAGAATATATGAAGAGTATGGTGTGATGACAGGTGAAAAAAAAAGCTCACCAAAAACTCTTGCAATTCACTATTAAATCGATTAAAAAATCTTCTATGCACAGTTTCAGCAGTTAATCATCGACTTTCTCTTTCCTTATCCTATATTTGAAAAGTATTTGATCAAACAGCACAGTGTCATGACGACAGATCGATAATAGGCATATATCTCATAAATAAGAGAAAATATATTCTTGATTACCAGTAGATAGTAAATAAGAGTAAATATGAGTACGGAAAGAGGTAGTGGGGAAAGCGATTTCTCCCAGAAAAGGAAAACTTCGAAGGAAACGTTGGAATCGACGAAAAAAAAAGTGGACAAAACACCAGATGTTGCAGGACGGTTGATATGCAGGCCTCCAGTAACACTCAAACGGTAGGTTCATATTTCTAATGAGTATGAGTGAAGCTGTATAATTTTATAAATTATCTTTGAATCTTAATATGATATGAAACTACAGTGGAACTTCCTTATAACTAACGCGTTAAATCCGCGAAAAAATTCGTTATGAAGAAATTTCGTTATACAGAAAATTTGTTTCTATACTCGGCAATGTTGTGGTCGACTTCACTGATAAATTTAAGTTTATCATTCAAATTTAAGCACTTCCTTTCAGACATTTTCGCACAACTTTCACACTAGCGTAATGGTTAGATTGAAACCAAACAGCCGGGGGTGTATTTAAAACTGTTTCAGAAGAAACTCTCTGCCCGACGTAATAATTTAGTTTAAAGTCGGGATTTATTACGTATGTCCGGAAAAATTTAAAAAAACCCACCCTCATACCTTCTTACCAATACCTACCCATTCAAAGAGTGATGCTCTTTGAATTTTTCGTTATAGAGAGAATTTACTTCGTTTTAGAGGGTGTTTTTAACATAGAATTTGGATTCAAGGTGCAATGTCTTGTACGAAATTCGTTATATAAAGAAATTCGTTATGCAGACGTTTGTTATGGGAAGTTCCACTGTATTTAACCTTGAAACAATGTGTATATTTTAAATATTCAACATCCCCTAATGGAATATCTCAAAGAAGATGGAGGTTCAAGAAACATAATTATGATCAACACTTCTTTCTTCAAATTTCTTCATTATTTTTCTTACGATAAAAATCCATTAGTTTGAGTTGTTTGGTATGACTCAACTAAGATATTTAGACTGAGCAAGAGAAATCAAAAGAGAATATTTGTTTCAATGGAAGAGCAGCCCTTCAATGTGAATATTTCAGATTCTTCTTTGAACATATCCTACACTTATACAGGGAGACAGAATTTTATGAAGCCATCTCATGAGAATGTGTTGGTTCTTAACCTTCTTTCAATATACAGACATTAATCGTTTTTTTCCAAATTATTCTATTTCTAGACCCAGAAATGCTATACCATTTCATATACCACATAGAAAGTTATTGGAAAAGATTGAATTCAAGAAGAAACAAGCCGAACCACTGGTATGTAAAAATCTAGAGATGTGAACTCTAAGAATACACGTTGTTTGTTCATAGACGGGGTTTGCTGCTAAAAGACTAGCTTTAGTTCGACACACGCACGATGAAAGAATGTCCTCTTTTGATTCTCTTACGGAGAGATCAAAACGTAAGTATTTTTATGCCTTCAATGATCTACATTTACCCAGAATCATTTTATTATGCTTAAATGTTCAAGCATTAATGTTTCATTTTGACTTCTCTCTATTACTGTATTCAAGTTACTGAAAGCTTTTCTTCGAAGTCATAGAAGTACCTTAAGCATGAACAAAAGCTGGAAGAATTCTCCATTAAGAAATTATTTTCTGCGAAGTATCAGATGATATGTTTCTAAATTACCAAATTTCTGTAAAGCTTAGCTTTTGGTACCGATATCCACATAAGGAAAAGTTCAGTAGGTTAGCAAAGGATAATAGCGGACCATTAACGCTTCCTTGGGGAACTCCCCCTTCGACAGAATGAAAACAATTATACCTTTACCACTCTTTCAATCTCTCAGTAACTAGAGCTTATTTATCACTTTTGTTTATCTTTCCTTTCAGATTTGGCACCATCATATCATGAAATGTACGAAGAACCTAAACGCGAACATTTTCCTCTGCCACACCATAAAGTACCAAGTGTGGTCGACCAAAAGAAGCTTATCGAGAAGATGCGACATACCAAAGATGGCTCTTTTATATACTTGACGTACGCTGTGCCTAAGTCATCAGAGTTGTACACACCTTATGCTCTCAAGTGAGTTTTTTCATCACAAAAACTGTTTTCCTTGGGAAGAGTAAAATAGGGATGCTTCATTACATTTATCAAATCAGTGTTAGCTGGACATGGGTTCATTCCACTCTCTGTAAAGAGTTTTCCAATAAGAGGTGTAATTTTGATATTCAAAGAAAAATACCATTTTTCAATATAAATGATCGGATGTTTATTTCATTTTAAAGAAGAAGCTATGCCGTTAATGGTGGAAAATAACATCAGGCAAATGACTACCACGACCACGATTACAGGACCATATCCTTTCAATGAAATTTTCCATAACCAAATCGCAAAGTGGCATATGCCCTCGATAGCCTCACGAATTGCAACTTTGAGGTCTTGAATCGACGCTGGACTATTGGCGTAATACCTTCTCTTTCACGTGGCCCCAAAGGAAGAAGTCGCAAGATGTTAAATCACAAGATCTCGGTGGCCAATTGTGATCATCTCTTCGAGAGATAATACGGTTCGGAAACTTTTCCCGCAAAAGATCAATGGTTTCTATGCTTGTGTGACATGTAGCACCGTCTTGTTGAAAGTGAATGCCTAATTCCAAAGAAGGAGGAATGGACAAACCTGGGTTTTCTTCAACACTTTCGACTACAGCAGCAATATTATCGGCTGTGCTTGAGCGACGTGCACGGGTTTCATTCTTCGCATCACTAACTTGTCCCAACAGCTCGAATTTTCCACCAATTTCTTTATTGCGGTCCGACAAGATGCTTCACGACGACCCAAAAATGTTCTAGTTTTGCGAACCGTCTCTGCCAAATTTTCACCATTTTTATAGTGAATTTTAATAATTCAATGCGTTCTTGAAGCGTGTATCGTACCATTTTTATTACTGGCCTAGTTTATACTTGTCAAATGTCAAAAAATGACATCTTTAAACGTGACATCTACCGAAATAGCGGGTTATTCAAAATAACACCTCTTATTGAAAATCCCTTTATTTATAAATTGTTAGGTTCGAACATAAAGAAAGCAACGTTGTCGGTTTTACATGAAAATCACAGAATTTACGTCAAATTAAGAATATGCGGAATTTATAAATTAATATAGATTCTTTATTTTCTCAGAATCGTTGACTTTCCAGAAGTGGACAAACTGAACTTTTTTACGATGAGCTCCAAGGGCGTAATGCAGCAAATTGGCAACGATGCCATCTATACTTCCCTTGATAAATGGGAGGCGGAATACGACATGTATTGTAGATTGATGCGAATCAAATCCTTTTATTATTTCAGAATGTGGAAGGGGTTCAATGTTTGGAGAAAGCTATAATTTTTAGGTGAGATGAAAAGAGTCAGTTTCTCCTATTTTTATACCTAATAAACTCATTGACCTTTTGTAGGAAGTTCACGCAAGCCAGGAACTATATTGATGCCAACTTGTTCATTTTGAATCCCACTTTGCGTAATGGATTGCTCGATCTTCAAGAAATGTCCGTTAGCATGGTATGATAACATTTGTTGATACAGCAGCCAACGAAAACCGCTGGCTATTTTATTTTGTCGAGGATCAGGTAATATGCAACCAGAGACTATAGTATATTATTCGATGAGCGGTAATGCAGGTCAAAACAGACGCAGATGAATTTTGCACCACGAGCCATCAGGCGAGTGGTGTAATTCATCAAGTGTGTTTTGAGCATTACCGCGAATTGAATACTATACTTTATCCACGACCTCTTCAGTAAAATTCGAATTAATCTGCATTTAAAAAAATTTGAACAGTTGTCAAAAGCATTGACAACATTTCGTCAAACCTCTGTACTCTGTGGTCGGGAATCAAATCAGAGTCTCTAATCAAATCGAATACTTTCGCAACTTCAAAAATTTACGTTTTCCAAAAATATCTTGATGGTGAAATAGATTTCCGGATCGATCCTACTTTTTATTCAATTTTTTGTAAGCAATTTCATTTTTCCTAGGTATTTTATTAGCGGGTGTATGGGCGGGTGTTATTATAACACTCGCTTTTCGGTTCATAGACTGTCTATACGGTTGTGTTATAGCTACTATTACACATAGAAATTAGTTTAATAATTGACATATTACTCTATAGGAGTGGAAAAAATATTTTACTCATAAATACATTCCTTAGTAATTCATTTTCGTTGAAAGATTTCACTTTCGTGAGTTTTTCCCTGATTGTGTCTTTGGTCTTGAATACTGTTCTCATCTCACATTATATTTTTTTTCAGATGTATTAAAATAATAGTTTTGTATTACCTACTTATGTATTGACATTTCCTATATACCTCTACGGTATCTAAAAGGATGAATAAATTATTATTATTATTATTACCAATCCTTCTAATCTTTTCAGACATACCCTTTACATATGGTATGACAGAGGTTATTGTTTCTGTAGGATCATTGTCTATTCGTTGGGGCTCTGTTCTTGTTTCCCTCGGTTCTCTGGCTACATCGAGAATCTTCTTGGGGTAGCCATTTTTCTTGAGGGTTTTTGTGATGTTGTTGAATTCCTCATTACGATCTTCTGGATTAGAGCATATCTTGGCTGCTCTGTCGTATAAGCATCTGGCTACTCCTAATTTGGTGCTCAGATTATGGTTGGATTCGTAATGGAGATATTGGTCTGTGTTAGTTGGTTTTCTGTAGACTGTGGTTTTGGGAGTCCCATTTTGCTTATGAACAAGTACATCAAGGAAAGGTAGTTGGTTATTTTCCTCGATTTCCATCGTGAATTGGATCGATTCTTCTATGCCATTGAGGTGTTCTAGGAATCTGTATAGGTTTTCTCTACCATATTGCCATATCACGAATGTGTCGTCTACATATCTTCGCCATAATTTTGGCTTGAAATCATATTGTTCCTTTTCGAAATCTTCCATGTATATATCAGCAAGAGGTGGAGATAATGGGGAACCCATCTCCAACCCAAATTCTTGTTGGTAGAAGTGCCATCTATTGGAAGTAAGATAATGGAAACAGCCCAAATAATCATTCAACTAAAGACTGCTACAGTATATTGCTCTTTCTTTAGGTATTCTACCCTATGAAAAAGGTTTTTTCTGGCAGAATAAGTTAATGGGTTTCGATTTTTTATCAACAGGTTCAATACGGTTTTAGTTTGATTTCAACTCTTTGGCTTTTTCAATTAAATAAAAATGATTTTACTCTAATGATAAGACAAAGAGCAGACCTCCCTTTATTATTTTTCGCGTTGCTTCCAGATGCTTAAAATGGAGAACGTTGTGAAAAAAATCAAGAGTTACAGACTTCTTGGGAAGGATATTATATATAATGCATGTCATGGAGCTTTATTGGGACGCGGTTTTGTAATCGACGAAACAGTTTTAGAAGGAAAAGGTACTATGAGTATGTTTTTAGTAGTTAGATATTGAATATTCAAATACATTTTTCAGATAGAAAAAAGAGGGTACAAAAATCTTCTTACATCGAACAAGCTAATAAAAGGAAATTCTGTGAAAGGTTATGCTGGTAAGGAAATATTAACGGAATATTACAGAAAAGAATTATTTTCAAACACTGTCGTGATAATATATAATATACCTACTCAGAAAACTCAATAGCTACATTTTCTTGAGTTGAAAATCATTCATAAGAGAAATAAGGATCTAAAATTCAAAACTAAATAGTTTTTGGCGCAAAATTCAGAAAATTTGCGAATCATTCATTGATGTTTTTTGAAAACCCATCTATCTCATTTTCAGCTATATAATTTTGGCCGATTACATGATGATAAATATGCTACACTCCCTACTCTCAAAAACTATCGACCAAATGAACGAAGTTCTCGAAAAGCATATCCAGTTTATGCCTTTCAAAGAAGAAATACTACAACTTGAAGATCTAAGTGTAACACTGGAAGAAGAAAGACCTCCTGACGCACCACAAGTATGTTGGCGAACATTTTGTTTGCAAGAGATAAAACTTCTTTTTTTGCAGTTGCCATTTTTCTTCTTATACTTTTACTTGAAGCCGAAATCTTTAAAAATAGATCCATCGGTAGAGGTCACCATAGGCGCCCTCAATCAGTTGGAAGAAATGTGGAGAGAACACGCTATATCAATCAAATCTTTCGTGGTAGATTCAACCTTCAACAGTTTTACCTGGTAAGAAAAATTTGTTTCAACAGTATCGAGATATAGTAGTGTAAAACTGAATTCCATTTGCCCGTTTCAACCATGTTAGCTAAGTGTTCATTGGAATTTGATAATATGTTTGGTTTCAACTGGAAATACAAAATGTATCACCTGCGCACGTTTTCGCTTTATAAGTAATACTGCGAATACGTTTTTCTCTGATATACAGGTTTGGAAATTCACATCTGAAACATACGATATACAATGCACCAGACTGAGAATTCTTCCGTCCAGTTGCACAGATAAATGGTCGAGACAATGACGTGCTGTAACACACTGAATTTCGTTGTCTTATTGCAATATTCTAGTCTTGTCTCTCTCTTATCGTTGAGAGGAGCGTAATTCATTCAGTATGGTAGGCAACAGTAAATACTTGAATCGAGTATTACGGGCAGCCTGACAAATTAAAATAATTCTATACGTGTACTGCAGGTTCCCTACCATACTGCGATAAGAGAGAGAGACAAGACTAGATTATTGCAATAAGACAACGGAATTCATTCAGTTACAGCACTTGGTTATCTCGACTATTCATATGTGCAACTGGAGGGTAGCATTCTCTGTCTGATGCATTGTATATCGTATGTTTGAGATGTGAATTTCGAAATCTGTATAACTTCAAATGATAAGAGCATTTCTTAGTTAAATTTATATACTATCTGGTTAACTACATTCTAGTCCGATTATAAATGGAAAAACGGAGGATCGAATATGTGGAAATGGGCCAACACTAGTCTTTTACCTTGGCTGTGATGAAGACCTAGAGGATTCAAGACAACATTATTACAGTCTCATCGAGAGAAGTTACCAGACTGCGCAAGATTATTGCGATAGGTTCAACAATTTAATGACATTTTATACTGAGGACGTTGAGACAGAAAATAAGACTATAATCGATGAAAGAAGTAAGTTGCATAATTATGCCAAAAGATATGGCATTCCTCGTTCTGTCATATCTTGTGGAGGAAATCCATGCGAGAATATCTCAGTTTTTCACCATGTTTGTGTAGTCTGAGGTTTTATCCGCTCATCTTGCGACTTAACTATATTTCCTCATATTATTTACTGAACTTTTTAGGTTTGGAAGTTTTTCGTGCATGGTTGGAGCGGTACCATTACGAAATCAAAACAATAGAGAACACAGTTGATTATCAGAATTTGGGTGTCTTGAGGATAGACTTAACACATCTGAAGAGGACTGCATTACCGGCTCCTACTAAATTATTAGCATTGGTACAAGAAACGATACCATGGTAAATATGACAAAAATATCTTCATCCAGGCGCTAAACTCCTTAGAAGATCGTTATAAATATGCGATTTCAAACATCCCCATAAAAAATCGCAGGAAGCTAAATCAGGCGAATGTACTGGAGCACTAAAAACTCTAGGAAGTAAAACTAATGATTCATATGAACATATCAGTCAGAAGTCACTGAAACTGTTTGTTAATTTATTTCGGAAAAATGTGGGTCAATTATTTCGACTCGCGATAGTTCACATCAAATCGTGACACTGTGAATGTAAGGGCAGCAATTTTCCATAACCAAATCGCATAGTAGCTGCCCTATGCCCTCGATAGCCTAACGAATTCCATCTTTGAGGTTTTGAGTGGACGCTGGGCTATTGGTGTAGACCTTCTCTTTCACGTGGCCCCAAAGGAAGAAGTCGCAAGGTATTAAATCACAAGATCTCGGTGGCCAATTCTGATCACCACTTCGATAGATAAGTCGGTCCGGAAACTTTTCCCGCAAAAGATCAATGGTTTCGTTGCTTGTGTGGCACGAAGCGCCGTCTTGTTGAAAGTAAACATTGTCCAGATCAATAAACTATCCAAATTGGTCAATGAAAAATCATTCATCATCTCTCGAAAGCGCAATACATTCACCGTAACTGTTGCTCCAGCCTCATTTTCGAAAAATTAAGGTCCAATGACTCCGCCGGACCATAAGCCGCACCAAACAGTCACACTTTGAGGATAGAGAGGCTTCTCAACAATAACCCTTGGGTTTTCCGAGCCCCAGATGCGACAATTTTGCTTGTTGTCGAAACCACCGAGGTGGAAATGGGCCTCATCACTCAAGATGATTTTTCGATGGAATTACGGATCATTTTCATGCATTTCAACGACCGAATCAGCAAAGACACGACGTTGTTGATGATCGGCCGGCTTGAGTTCTTGTGTTAACTGAACTTTATAGGCCTTAAGACACAAATCTTTATTCAAAAGTACGGTGTAATGACGTTTGTGGAATGCCTAATTCCAAAGAACGACGAGGAATGGACAAACCTGCGTTTTATTCAACACTTTCGGATAAAGCAGCAATATTCTCGGCTGTTCTTGAGCGATGTGCACGGGTTTTATTCTCCACATCACTAACTTGTCCCAACAGCTCGAATTTCTCCACCAATTTCTTTATTGCGGTCCGACAAGGTGCTTCACGACGACCCAAAAATGTTCGAGTTTTACGAACCGTCTCTGCCAAATTTTTACCATTTTCATAGTCAATTTTAATAATTTCAGTGCGTTCTTGAAGCGTGTATCGTTCCATTTTAATTAATGGCGTAGTTTCTACTTGTAAAATATCAAAAAATGCAGCTTCAAACGCCACATCTACCGAAAAAGCGGGATAATCGAAATAACACCTCTTATTGGAAAACCCTTTACTAAATCAGCAAGTTCCTTTGCCCTACCCTGTATAATACAACTGCGGAAACAGCCTCTGTACCAAAGCATAAAACAGCTAAATTTGAAACATCACCTTGCTGTCAAGGTATCACACTATATCCCCATTTTCCTGATACAGTTGACATTTTGGACAGGCTGAGTTTTCACAAGTATTTCTGAATTTCAGGATCGGAAAGACGAAAGTCGACAACCTATCAATCGAAGTTGAAGAAGCTATGGCTTTTTTGGAAAAAGAGCCCGTCCATACCATGGATTACGTAGAATATCTCGAATACGTAGAAAAAGCTACAGAAAAAGTAGACAACATGGAGAACATCCTCGATTATTGCAAGGAGCTGTACGATATGCTCGAAGAATATCATATTTCTGTGGCAACAGAGGAGCTCAATGCTTATTTGGGGCTCAGCGTGCAGTTGGGAGTGCTTAGAAATTTGGTGGATAAAAAAATAGAAGATACCACCATGATCATAAGGAAATTCACGGTCACCATGAATAAGGATATCAGCGTGTTGATATCGGAGGTTGGTGTGATAAAAGATGAATGTATGGTGAGTAATTGAATAGCTTTGTACTCCAGTAAAATTCTTTTATCTACGACTATTGTAAAATCCGTCCATTGTACGTCTTCGTGCTCGTCCTTAATAATACCCATTAATCACAAGGGAATAATGGGATTATAATTCACTGCTGTCAGATGCTTCATAGATTCAGCTTTGATATAATATCCTTCGAATTGGTGTTTCTTCAGTATTCTAAAGTACTCCAACTAACAAATATGGGCATACCTTGTCGATATAGGGCCAAATCTACTTTCATTATATCACTTAAAGCTTATTTAATTACAAAATATACAATGACCAGTTCTCCAAAATTTCTCATGTGTCAATTTGACTTTTTTCACGCTTGGCATAGAAGGGTCTTGTCGCGGTCACCAAAATGTTAAAATCTTCAAGAAATATATTCAGTAGTCGTGGATAAAGTATAGGATGCTACTCGCGTATAATGGCTATTATTCACTCGGTGAATAATAGCTATCATTATACGCTCGTTGCATAATATAGTATTATTTTGCATTGTTATTCAATAGATTTTCAATGACTTTCTGATGTTTTCAGGAGCCTTGGTTATATGATATTGAGTCTAATATGTCTGTGGTCATAGAAGCTCTAAATGACCTCAATGAACGTCTCAACAAGTGCATGAATAAAGCCTCCGAATATAAATCGTATCAGAAACAGTTTCGAGTAAGTGGAATGTTAAATTTTGTAATTTTTTTTAATTCAGTGAAAATACTGATATAATACAAAAAAATTTATTCACCCTCAGATAACATCAAAATAATTCATTTTCTGTCTATACCTTTATTCACCAAGGTGGAGTTATCTTTCCTTGAAGTTTCTTGCGTTTTCTTCAAAATTTCGAGTTCGGGTATGATCGTTAGGCTCCTATTCAAGTGTTTTTCAAGCAGAAATACTTGCAATCGAGAAATGCATAGATAGAAACCTGGAAAGAAACTTTCAAGGATGTGACATAGTGATCCATCTTGATAGTCAAGCTGCTATTAAAGCACTGAACTCAATGAAGTAGGAGAGAACAACAGGGTCTCTTTAGTCAGTCAAAAATCAAAGAAAATCTCTAGTCTAACACACTAGCCAGAAAGGCAGCACTTACGCCCAGATTCCTTCTGTGGTATAAGCAAATGCACCTATAAGAAATAGTTTTTTTAGAGAAAGAATAAACTGAATTAAAGGAGGAATCTTCTGGAAAGGGGTGATTCCAAAAAGTTTCTTGGGATCTTTGACACCAAAAAATACTTGGACCTCTGTAGAAACTGACCAAGTGAATAGTGCAGATTCTGTGGGGAAGAGGTGGAAACTCCTGTTCACTTCTAGTTACATAGTTGTAAGCCTTCGCAAAGAAACGCGGATTTAACCTTATTGTAGCTCTGGACAGTTCCATTGTATATTACAACTAACTACCCGCCCCGGCTTCGCACGGTACGACATCACATTAGAAACCTCAAAAATAACAGTACTTCTCCACTATTTAATGGATGTTATTATAAATATAAACCTTCCTCTTGAATCACTCTATCTTTAAAAAAACGCATCAAAATCCGTTGCGTAGTTTCAAAGATTTAAGCACACAAAGGGACATAGGGACAGAGAAAGCGACTTTGTTTTATACTATGTAGTGATGATTCAATTACATGTAATGATTTTTAACATCATGAACAGCATAGCATCTCAGCACAAATTTTTTGACTAAAGAAATATATTTTCACCTTATTTTTTCCCGTGTTTCCTTAGATGGAAGTAACAAGATTCGATATGCTGGATGAAGTACAGAACGACGTTAAACTCAGACTTCTCCTCTGGGAATCTGTTGATAACTGGTCTAAAACAGTCGACGAATGGTATCATTCTGATTTCAACACTTTGAACGTCGAAGATATGAACGCATTCATCGCAAAAAACGTCAAAAATGTGAATCAATTGGAAAAAGGGATACCGAAAAATCTTATTGTGCCAAAACTCAAGGACGACGTCGAACTCATGAAGGATAAGGTAAATACTTGAAATATTAAGTAATAAAATATATAGTATATACAAGATGGTAGATATCACGCCCAATTCCAACCTTGATAGATACAGGTTGTTGAGAACATTTTATTTTATAATGATGTGATTTTTTTTTTCTTCAGATGTCTGTCATTACCTACTTGAGGAACCCAGCGCTGAGACAAAGACACTGGATCAAAATAGAAACTATACTTAATCATAAGTTCAAGCCAGATGACGTCATAACGTTGGATGTTTTAGAAAATTTGAAGTGCTTCAATTATCCTAACGAACTGCAAGAAGTCTCTGGACAAGCGAGCAGCGAAGCTGGATTGGAATTATTACTCAAAAAGGTATAACAACTTCGGTTTCAGATCGAATTATCATTATTTTTCACGCACAACTGTCCGAATAAAAAGTTTTTTGTCTTTTAGCCAAAGGCTAACGTTGCCAAATTACATTCCCAATGGAAGCTATCGAGCTTCTGTAATCTGATAATGATTTTTTAGGTTGAAGAAGCGTGGAAAACTTTGGAATTCGTTGTTGTACCCCATAAAGAAGCTAAAGATGTATACATCCTGGGCACAACAGAAGAAATTCAAACAACACTTGATGAAAGCAACATTAACATTAATACAATATCAGCTTCAAGACATGTTGGACCAATCAAATCTAGAGTAGACGAATGGGCCAAATTCCTGGAAAGATTTTCTAGAACATTGGTAAGAAAAAGAATATTTTAAGTGAATTATGGAGTTAAAAGATTCAAGTTAAGACAATTCTCCTTATTCCATCAATTTTTTCCTGCTAGTGGATTTTCAACAGAATATATCGATAACTTTTCTAGGATGAATGGATGACATGCCAACAAAATTGGGTATACCTCGAGGTTATTTTTTCTGCTCCTGATATCCAGAGGCAGCTACCTGCAGAATCTAAACTTTTCCTAATCGTAGATAAAGCTTGGAAAGAATTAATGAGAAGAACTGCCAAGGTATGCATTCATTTCGTCTAAAGAGTCATGTATAATGTTGGTCTTCATTCACTTCCAACAAAAACATGAGATATGATATTGTGAATTAATATAAAAAAAGAATTCCTTCCTATATTTCAGATTCCTCTTGCTATGGAAGCAGCAAATTATCCAAACTTGCTGGAAGTACTCCAGAAAAATAATACTTTGCTCGACCAAATCATGAAATGTTTAGAATCTTATTTGGAAACAAAGCGGGTGGCTTTTCCAAGATTTTACTTCTTATCGAATGACGAACTCTTGGATATTCTTGCGCAGGTAAGCTATGTACAGATACCAGCCAGGATAATCATTCTGCTCAATATCAAATTTTATGTATTTTTAATAAATTCAATATTCGTTTCTTCCAGACAAGAAATCCTCACGCTGTCCAACCACACTTGAGGAAATGCTTCGATGCCATTGCCAAGCTCGAGTTCGGCGTGAAAGAGGAAGACATCCCTGCTGTCAGACAGAGCAGGCTGAAAATATCGACATCTGCCAATATCAAGAAGAGCAAGTCTGGTATAGTTCTGACAACAGACATCATGGCGATGCTCAGTCCAGAAGGAGAAAGAGTTCCTCTGACCAAAGGTAATGAACATGGTCATAATTTCATGAAAAAACAACAAATACAATTGTCGAAGTATGGAGTTCTTCAGGATGGAATATTTGGCCCAATTATTTTCATAATTGTGCTGTTAAAGGTTTGGTAGGGAATATTTAGTTCAACTTGATGTAAAAAGAAGTTTTTCACCTCAATTTTAAATGAAGATAGTGTTGAAATTCTGTTCTTGCAGGACTTAAGGCCAGAGGTAATGTCGAAGACTGGTTAGGTAAAGTGGAAGAAGCCATGGTGACTTCCTTGAGAAGAATTATGAAGAGTGCGCTGGCAGACTATCAAGCACGACCAAGAACCGATTGGGTAACCAGACATCCAAGTCAGATCATCTTAGCAGTGTCACAAATAATGTGGGCCAAAGGTGTGCATGATATTCTCGATTCAAAGGATGAGCATAAACACAAGAGACTGGAATTATATCTCAGGAAGTGCATTGGTGTAAGTTATCATGGTAGAAGAGTTGTTACTGATATAACTGCAGTAGCCCCAAAGTTTCAAGACATAATACGCACTAACAAATAGAAAAAAGAAAGACCACTGTCTTATAGGTCGATTACATTGAGATACTTCACAAGCTGCTATTGAGTGAATTTAGTAGCTGATTGTAAATTCGCTCAGTGTAATCCTTTTCACAAGCCAACAATCTGATTGTAAAAAAGCTGCGACTGAAGTTGAAAGCTGGGCTACTTTACACGCTAAATCGCTGGCGTTTTGGCTTGTTGGCAATGCAATCAACCCATTAATCAATTCTATTTTGACTTTTCTCTTGGTTGCTATAGCTTAATCTCTTTCTTCTCAATAGGACCTCAACGATCTTGCAGTGTTAATCCGAAGTGATCTACCCAAAGTCACCCGTCTGGTCCTCATAGCTCTGATCACCATAGACGTACACGCCAGAGATACACTGAGCAACATCGTATCCAAGAAAATCAACGACTGGTAACCTCTCAGTCCTTTTGGTTGCTTGTTCATCATCTGTAACATCTTTTGCAGTTTCAGTTTCGAGTGGCTGAAAGTTCTCCGTTACTATTGGGACGATAGGATAGACGATTGCGTGGCAAAAATGTCTAGCGCTAGTTACGTTTATGGATATGAGTATCTTGGCGCTTCTGGTGTTTTGGTGATAACTCCCTTGACTGACAAGTGTTACTTATGTCTTATGGGTGCACTTCAATTGGATTTAGGTAATGAACGAGCGCTCAAAAAGCTCTGATCGTACATCGAGGTAACGTTTCCAACATTCATTTCTAAATTTCTTTCGTTCTGAATATCCAAAAATCGCATTTGAAAAACGTGATTTCATTCTTGACCACATAGGGTTGGCCATAATAGAGTGCGCTACGATGAATGTCTCCTAAATATGAACGATGAAAGCAGAGAATAATATTAATTGATTTGAAATCAACCAATTTTAAACCCATACTTCGGAACTGATCCCGTCAACGCACAAAGAACATGCATAGTGGTATTATCAAACAGAGCATCCATAGATAGCTATTTCGCCCTATTTGGGGCTCTTCACATAATTGGACTTTCACCAGTTTATACGAAAAACGGATAAACATCTCGCTACTTCGTTGAAGGTTCATGCATCGGAGGTAGGTGTTCGTAAGGATCCCGGGAGATGGCGTCCTGATTCTGTTGTTCTCAGAGATAGGCGACATTTCTTCAAATAAGGGAGCCTAGAATGCCTTTCAGACGGAGCTCCTCCATACTGAAGAGCCTCAAATAGGGCTATCTATGGATGTTCTGTTTGACATTACCACTGTGCGTGTTCTTTGTGCGTTGGCGGGATTAGTTCCGACGTATGGGTTTAATATATTGGTTGATTTTTAAATCAATTAATATTATTCTCCGCTTCCATTATCTACAGATATTGTTATTTATCATTCCAGGAGGGGCACCAGCTGGTCCAGCGGGTACAGGGAAGACCGAAACCACGAAAGACTTAGCCAAAGCATTGGCCATCCAGTGCGTAGTATTCAATTGTTCTGAGGGCTTAGACTACAAGATGATGGGAAGATTCTTTTCTGGTCTGGCTCAATCTGGTGCATGGTGTTGTTTCGACGAATTCAACAGGCTGAATATAGAAGTTTTGTCGGTTATAGCTCAACAAATCATAACAATCAGAAATGCTAAGGCGGCAAAACAAACTAGGTGAGCAATTGTAGACTTCCTAACGGAACCTTGGACGTTTGTAAGTGTTTCAATCGGTTGTTGATATAAATATTATAATTAACTGGTCGTCGTGAACTTCTTCTTCTTCGCGCGGTGCCTTCCGGCCGAACTGAGGCCTAGTGGCCCATTGTTCACCCGCATTGTTCTATAGAGACTAAGCTCCTCAGACACAAAGACAAAAATGTCGCGAGTCTGCCAGGAGTGGTCCCTCTCACCAAAGGAATAGTAGGTGTTGGATTTCCTAGGTGTGTTGACCTTAACTCAGTTAGGTTCCCACAGTTGAACAAAATATGCTCAACCGTTTCATCAATGCTCCTGCACCACCGGCATAGGGAGCAGCTCGTTAATCCCATTCTCTTCAAATGTTTGTTAAACAGGTGACCAGTCAATGCACCAGTCACCAGACCGAGTTGTTTCCTCTCCAGCAACAGAAGTCTATTGACATCAGGTCGCAAAGACGGTCTCTCAATGAGAATCCTCGACCACCTCAGGCCCACCCCCGCGCTCCATTCCGAGGAAAATTCCCTGTTCAGCCAGCTCCTGAAGAAGCTTCTGACAGATGTGCGACAGATTGGCAGCGCAGGCTCCGGACCAACAAATGCTAATCTGGCTTCCCGCCTAGCCAGTTCATCTGCCTTGACGTTACCAGGTATATCCGCATGAGCCGGACACCAGATTACTTTCAAAAAGTTATCAGAGCCCAGCCCACGCAGAGCTTTCCTGCATTCTTCTACCAAAAGAGAGTCAACCCTAACATCAGATAGAGATTTCAGAGTTCCCTGACTGTCGCAACATATGTAAATGTACTGCCCAGAGTATCCCCTGCGAATATTTTCTAGAATGAACTTAACTAGGGTGTTTTCCGTTGAAAGCTCATTTTTAAGATGGTTTGCATCAGGATTAAAAGCAGTTGTGAAGTTAATCCTTGGAATGAATCATTATGCATTCAACCAGGAGTAATCAATTTTCTATTTCACCCCCAGGTTCATGTTCGAAGGAAGAGAAATCAAACTTGTCCACAAATGCGCTGCTTTCATAACCATGAACCCTGGTTACGCTGGTAGAACTGAACTACCAGACAACTTGAAGGCGCTATTCAGACCCATATCCATGATGGTTCCAGATTACGGTGAGTTTAACAAAAATATTCTAAGAATTCATTCTTCTCACTCTCATTTTTCCCCACCTAGCCCTCATAGCAGAGGTGATACTGTATTCAGAAGGCTTCGAATCCTCAAGAGGACTTTCTCAGAAGATGGTCCAGATGTATAAGTTGTGCAGCGAGCAACTGTCTCAGCAAGATCACTACGACTTCGGAATGAGAGCAGTAAAGAGCGTTTTAGTGATGGCTGGATCACTAAAAAGGAGCAATCCTGACAGAAGCGAAGATGTCGTTCTTATTTGTGCGCTGAGAGACAGCAATCTGCCAAAGTTCTTGGCAGATGATGCACTCCTTTTCCAGGTGAGATCATTGTTGAACTAATCAAGATATGGCGAGTGTCAGAGTTGAACCAAGTTTGTCACACCAAGACTGAGTAGAATGAATGATGAGGTCCTGTCCAGTGACCAGTTCCTTTTATGTCTCCTTCAAATCTGCTGGCCATTTTCTTTTAAGTCGCCGATCGTTCTGAAATTGAGTCAGTGGTTGTAGCAAAGTATTTGTGTGGCTTTCAAGCTTTGTGTGATGTTTGGTGCTGTTTTCTGTTATGACGTCCTTTACCTACGGTACCTTCAGGTCTTCGTGTAGGGTTTGATTTGTAACGTACCACGGGGCATTTGCTATCATTCTGAGGATTTTAGATTGGCTTCTTTGGACGATTGACATATTCGACTTGCTAGTACATCCCCAGATCTCGATTCCGTAGGTCCAGATAGGCTTTATTATAGTTTTATAGATAAGAACTTTATTTTCTAGTGATAAATTTGACTTCCTTCCAAGAAGCCAGTGTAATTCCTTGACTTTCAGGTCTATTGGCTTTCTTTTTTTAACTACATGCTCCTTCCAGGTAAGCTTTTTATCCATGTGTATTCTGAGGTATTTCCCAGTAGGGGATTCCGATATCTGGCCTTTTCTCATTGTGAAATTGACTTGTACAAATTTTGTCTCGTTGATCTTTATTCTCCATTTATGCAGCCATTCTTGTATCTGGTATAAGTGAGTCTGTTGCTTTCAGGGAATCTTGAGTGATCTTTTCCCAGGAGTAGAATTACCAGAAGAGGATTATGGGCTGCTCCAGAAAGCCATTGAACACTCTTTGATCGAAAATAACTACCAAGCAGTTCCAGCCCAAATCTCCAAAGTGATACAATTGTATGAAACAATGATAGTTCGATGGGGTGTTATGCTTGTTGGACCTACAGGGGGTGGCAAAACAGTGGTACTTAAGGTAAACGAACTTTTAGCTAATATTGAAATGGTTATTTAATTCTACTCGAATTATCTAGATCCGTCCTTTAATTCTTGAGTTATAATTTAGATTTTAATGTTGATCAAATAAATATTTCTTGTTGCCCAAAGACCTTGAATAGAGCCTTGACGAAAATGTTCTACGACAACGTGGAGGGACCTTATTACAAACCAGTTCACACCTATACCTTGAACCCAAAGGCAGTAACAGCTGGGGAATTGTACGGTGAAGTTAATCCATTCACGATGGAATGGCGTGATGGCCTTATTGGCATTATGACGAGGACAGCAGTTACAGTAAGTATTCAAAAGTTCATAAATTTGAAATAGAAATATTAGTACCTAGTGGACTCTTCCAGTTACAGTCTTGTTCTAGGCTAACAACGAAGATCATCAATGGATAATCTGTGATGGTCCAGTTGACGCCGTGTGGATAGAGAACCTGAATACTGTTTTAGACGACAATAAAATGCTGTGCTTGGCCAATTCTGAGAGAATCAAGTTGACACCTTTTGTTCATATGGTTTTTGAGGTTCAAGATCTTGCTCAAGCATCGCCTGCTACTGTGAGCCGGTATGCTACCCTCAATATTTATTTATTTGCAAGATGTTCTCGCTTCTACAATACATTGAGTTTGTAGTCATTACAAGATTTTGCCCAGAGAAGAAATCATTTGGGGACATTGTTGAATATAAGAAGATAATTTTATTGAGTCATGTCAAGTGAGGAAAGTACAACATGTTTTGCTTCAGATGTGGAATGGTGTACATAGATCCAGGACAACTGAAATGGTTCCCATATGTTGTGTCCTGGTTGAACGGAATGAGTGATATTTTGGTCGCACAGGAGTTGAAGGAACAGCTCTTCGAATTGTTCGATACTCTGGTGGAGCACTCTCTGGCTTTCGTCAGAAAACACTGCACAAGTGCAATACCTCAAGTAAGTCACATATTTTCACCTCGTCAGATCTGTACTGGAGCCAGTCTTTGTTCCAATCGGACACAATCTAATCAAATATATTAACTGCTTCATGGTTCTACTATGCTGTGTTATGCCATTGAATTGTCCTTTCCATGCATCCATCTCTCTGCAGAATGTCAAAAAACAGTTGTTTTCGGCTGTCCATTCGCTTGGTCCCATTATTTAGCAAGTTAAAGTAGACATATCACTGAACACATTTGTTGAAGACATTGTTAGAGATTTGTTCTTTTCTAGGTGGAAATAAGTAAAATCAGTATGATATGTGCCCTCATCGAGAGTTTCCTCAAAATGCCTGGAGCGATGGAGAAAATTGGAGAGAAGAGAAAAGTTCGACAGTTCATTTGCCAAACTTTCATATTTTCTTATATTTGGGGCATAGGGGGCAATATTCACGATAGCAGTAGAGATAAACTGGAAGGCTTCATCATGAGTCAGTTCGATGAAAATCCTGATGCCAAGTGAGTATATAACTTCCTTGAATAGTTGAAAGATTATTTGGGCTGTTTCCATTATCTTGGATTGTTCTATCCAACGTTTCGGCAAGCATTCGCCAGCCGTCTTCAGGGAAATAGCAAAATTAAACTTAAAATTCAGCAAAAATAATGCGACTAGCTTCTGACATTAGCTATCAGAAAATTGAATTTTAACAAATTCTGTGTTAGAGGCCACCGGCATGATTTCTCAACTAAGTTGATATTTGAAGTATTTAAATAAGGTTTGTACTTCCTGATTCGAGTTCGTCCTCCTCAATTCAGAACGTATTATTGGTCTCCAAACATACATTATTTCAATGGAGGGCGCACTGATCATGAAGGCTGCTTCCTTCAATTTTCTCCTTTTCCATCTTTCTTCCTTTGATATTATGTAAGCCTCGTTCCATCTGATATTGTGGTCTCCGTTCATAGTTGACTAGTATGGATTTTTCGGTTTCTCCAAGTTGAGCCAATCTCTAATGTTCTTTGATTCTAATCTTGAGGGGGCGTTTAGTGTCCCCAATGTAGGATCTGCCGCATTCACAGGGTATTCCATAAATACATTCCTTGGTAATTTGATTCTCGTTGAAAGGTTTCACTTTCGTAGTTTTCCCGTGATTGTGTCTTTGGTCTTGGATGCTGTTCTCACATTGTATTTGTTACCAATCCTTCTAATCTTTTCAGACAAACCTTTTACATATGGTATGACCATAGAGATAGAATAGTATAGAGTTGCTATCGATGAAATGAAAGTGATATCAGATCCGCCATATTACTGATATAAGTACGTCGAATTTTGACAATCATTGAATTTTTTCTGAAAATGGTGATTTTTGTACCTTTTTCAAGTTAAATTGAGATTTCTTGTGCTTAATAAACAATAATAAAATGGTATCGTGTGCTGTATGGCTTTCTACAAGCAGGGAAGGGACAGATAAGAAGAAAATTAGAGGAAAAACATATCACAGATGGGGATGAGTACTGAACAGATCCGCATTCGAAATTTTTGCTAGTATGTCTTGGTAATCTGATATCTTTTTATATGTGCATATTATCGCCCGAAGAAAAATTGTTTATTTGATATTGAATTGACCTTATTTGACAGAGCCGGACCGTGGGCGTGGCGAAGGAGGCATTCGCCACGGGCGCAAACGACCAAGGGGCGCAAAATGTGGAATAATATTTTTTTTTATCGTTTTTTATTCATTTTGTTGATTGAGTTTTTGTTCATTAACTTTCAAGAAATATGGGAGTACAGTTTATTTGTGCTTAAAAGTACCCCTAGCAAGAAAGTTTTGGGGTAGTTTGATATATTCCATTTTTATGTTGTTTGGGGTTCTGAATCCGAATCTAACGTTTGCTAACAAAATTTGGTGACCGAACATAGAAAAAAAGATGAAAAATCTCATTCTTGGTCAGGTTTTTGCTTATTACTCTGAAACTATCAACTTTTCGTGAAAACCCTTTGCATACAAAATAAAGTACATAAAATTTCCTACAAAATGTACAACCGCAGTTTTTTTGCGATAACCTGTTCTGGCTTGAATTAAAGTGTGAAATGAGGTATTTTTTATGACTCAATAAATGAAAAAAATTCAATTCTTTGGGTCCGATGATGCGATCCTCTTGAAATTTTGCATGAACATTCTCAATTCACAGAAAAAAATCACTCGAATCGGATATCTTGTTATGGAAATATAAAAATTCTTCTTTTCAATATTCCAATTGAATTGAATTGTTCCTCAATATCTCAGAAAAAATGGAACCAATCGAAATGAAATGTTGCAGCCAAATGCAAGATGCTCATAGTAAGCCTTATGCAAAATTGTGTAACCATAGTGTGAACAGAATCATAGAAAATTCAATTGGAATTTTGAAAAGAAGAATCTTTACATTTCCTTAACAAGATATCCGATTCGAGTGAAATTTTTTTGTGAATCGAGACTGATATAAGTACTGAATATTCATGCAAAATTTCAAGAGGATCGCATCATCGGAACAATAGAATTTAATTTTTTTCTCATTTATTGAGTCATAGAAAAATACCTCATTTTCAACTTTAAGTTGAGCCAGAACGGGATTTCGCAGAACCAGCTGTGTAGTACAATTCGTAGGAAATTTGATGTACTTTCATTTTGTTTGGAAAGGTTTTTCACTAAAAGTTTCACGATAGTTTCCGAGTAATGAGCAAAAAACTGACCAAGAATGATAATTTTATTCTTTTTTGTTCTCTTGTTGTTAGAAAGCCCCAAATTCGGATTCAGCACCCCAAAAAACATAAAAAATGAAAGGAATCAAAACTACCCCCAAACTTTCCAGCTAAAGGCACAATTAGACTGGAGTAAGATTATTGTGAATAAAAAAGTTCTTCAAAATATTATCAATAAAATGTCCATTATGAAAAACATGTATTTATTGAAAAATGAATTTCTTCAAGGGCGCATTTTGAAAGTTTGCCACAGGCGCTAAAATCCTAGTTCCGGCTCTGTTATTTGAACAGGATTCCTAAAGAGCCAACACGTCGTATTTTTTGGGTGAAATTCGTAAACAGAAAAAACTGGCAACTTAATTCAACCCTGAACTTTCAGCCATATTGGTAATATATAAGCCCCGCCCAGTGGTTCCATTTTTCCTTACACAATTGTATGTCATAGCGTCTCTTCTCTATTCTATCTCTATGGGTATGACACAGGTTATTGTTTCTGTAGGATCATTGTCTATTCGTTGGGGTCCTCGAGAATCTTCTAGGGGTAGCCATTTTTCTTGAGAGTTTTGGTGTTGATGTTGAATTCCTCATTACGATCTTCTGGATTAGAGCATATCTTAGCTGCGCTGTCGTATAAGCATCTGGCTACTCCTAATTTGGTGCTCATATTATGGTTGGATTCGTAATGGAATGTCGCGTTCACAATTCCTTGAATAATTATTGTAATGAAAAATTTGTTAATTTCCAGACTTCAAGGATCCGTCGATCTTTGGGAGGTCTACATGAACATTCAGAGGCACGCGCTAGACCCTTGGTCGAGGATTATTCCAGAGTTTACATACGATAAAGAGGTACCATTCTTTGAGATGCTGGTACCTACCATCGATACCATTCGGTTTGGATTTGTGATGGAGAGACTGATATATGTTGATCGCCCAGTTCTTCTGACTGGAGATACAGGTATATAATCTTAACATTACTCAACTCTGTCCAGTCTTTTCGAAGAGATGACTAGTCCAACAAATATTTCAAAACAATGACTTGAGGAACACTCTATTTATATTCTGAAAATTACAACTTTCCTGTTTTCAGGTGTGGGAAAATCAGTGGTTGCAAAAGACGTGCTCAATAAACTGTACGACACTGGAAAATTCGTACCTGTAACCATGAATTTCTCCGCGCAAACCAGCAGTGCTAGGACCCAGGAGATAATCGAATTAAAACTGGAGAGAAAGAAAAAGACTCTTCTTGGTGCACCTGTTGGCAAAAGAGTTGTGATTTTTGTGGATGATGTCAATATGCCGAAGCTTGAAATATATGGGGCTCAACCACCGGTTGAACTACTAAGGTAAGTGCGGTCTTAGGCAGGTGTTCAACAAGAAGACAGCAAGAATTATGCGAAGTTAATAGAAAGAACACTTATGTTTTCATGGACCCATCATTTTTTTATTATAATAGTAATTACAAGCAATCAGAATAATGTACATTCTATAAGCTCATTTGCTGGCTTCAGAGCTGAACGCTCCTAAGTGTCATGATGAAGCCCTGTCCAGTGACAAGTCCTCCTTAAATCTCCTTCCGATCTGATGGCCATTTTCTTTTAAGTTGCCGATCGTTCTGCAATTGAGTCAGTGGTTGTAGCAAAGTGTTTGTGTGGCTCTCAAGCTTTGTGTGATGTTTGATGCTGTTTTCTGTTATGACGTCCTTTACATACGGTACCTTCAGGTCTTCGTGTAGGGTTTGATTTGTAACGTACCACGGGGCATTTGTTATCATTCTGAGGATTTTAGATTGGCTTCTTTGGATGATTGACATATTCGACTTGCTAGTACATCCCCAGATCTCGATTCCGTAAGTCCAGGTAGGCTTTATTATGGTTTTATAGATAAGAACTTTATTTTTTAGTGATAAATTTGACTTCCTGCCAATCAGCCAGTGTAATCCCTTGACTTTCAGTTCTATTTGCTTTCTTTTTTAACTACATGCTCCTTCCAGGTAAGCTTTTTATCCATGTGTATCCCGTAGTATTTCACTGTAGGGGATTCCGGTATCTGGATGTTGTTCATTTTTACTGGTGGACACTGGCCTTTTCTACGAATGCGATACAATTCTGCCATCTCATGTTCTCGGTTCCATTAAATTCCTTCCATAAAGTGAACCATTTCCAGGAAGTTAATTTCCTTTTTTTACACAGGCAATTCCTTGATCACGGCGGTCTCTACGATAGAGAAAAACTATTCTGGAAAAAGATAGAAGACGTCGTCATAGCTGCTGGATGTGCTCCACCAGGAGGTGGTAGAAATCCACTCACTCCAAGATTCGTCAGACATTTTGGAATGTTACTCATACCACCCCCAAATGAATTTACGCTGAAAGCCATTTTCAAGGTGAGTAAATCAATTTTTTCTGTGACGGGAAAAAAATGTGACATTTTATGTCTCTTGACAGGTCACAAAGTATGACTTTTTACGAATTTCCTTTTTTCCCTGTCAAAAAATGATTCTCTATGTAGCCGGGAAAAAAGTACTCACTTTTTTCCCGGGGAAAAAAGTAATTTCGTAGGCAGTTATATTTCTTTCACTATTAAATGGTCGTTCTTCCTGTCACAGAAAAAAATAGTGTATTATACACGGGAAAAATATTAGATTTTAGCTCTCGGCTTTTTGTCTCCCTCCGCTACGCGTCGGGAGACAACACAACCTCGAGCTAAAATCTGATACTTTTTTCCCTTGTATAATAAATAACTATTTTGCGACGTAAAAAAATCATTTCTTTTCGTTTCAAGGCAATTCTGAAAGGTTTCCTGCACGAATTTGCCAATGAAGTGAGGGATTTAGGAGAAAACATGGTAGGAGCGGCAGTGGAAGTGTATCAAAGAATAGAAACAGATTTACTGCCAACTCCAATGAAATCACATTACGTATTCAATCTGAGAGATTTGTCGAAATGTATGCAGGGAGTTTGTCAAGCTGATTCAGGTAAAATACATATTTTTCTATACATAATCGTATAATTTGGACCACAAAATATCTGTTTGCTATTCGCAATGTTCATTTTAGGTACTGTTCGCGAGGAAATAGCCATGTTGAAACTCTTCTACCACGAATGTCTGAGAGTTTTTCACGATCGACTAATAAACAAAGAAGACAAATCCTATTTCTACTTCCTGATGAAAGAGGTGTGTCAAAGAAATTTTGGAACGCCTGTACTAACACTTCCAGATACCCCTATTATAGATACGCCTCCGCCACTATTCTTTGGCGATTTTATGAAATTTGGGGCAGAAAAGAAGGATAGAATATACGAAGAGATCACCAACATCACAAAAATGAGAAATATTCTGCAGGTACCTATGTAATTTAATGATTTTTTTCAGAAAACTCGCTTGTTGAATGAGGTTTTATAAGAAAAACATCTATACTAATATTATAAAGAGGAAAGATTTGTATGTTTGTGGATTTGATACGAGTTAACTCATAAGCTACTAGACCGATTTCATTAATTCTTTTACCATTAGAATGCTACACTATCCCTGTGTAACATAGGCTATACTTTTCACCCGAGAAAATTGAGGAAACATACTATAACTTCAATGATAATAAAAATATGAGTACCAAAATCAGTCATGATCAGCTATTTTCAGGTGCGCTGCAAAAACCGTAAGACGTACATGGAAACAATGTATGACGGAAATGTACCTCTTAATAGTTCTACAAAAAAGTCCGCGATAGCATCTATCTTTCAAGGTTTACTCAGTATCACCTTTTAAAGGTATCCGAATGTTTCTCGAAATTATACATTAATTGGGAGTATTTTTTTATGAATACGCTATTGATCCTTACCCAATTAAATACGTCGTTCATACCCAGTATTTAATTTAGAACGAAATTGCCTTTTACATCATTCAATTATGATGAATACATCAAAAGATATGGCAGGTTGAAGATGAAATCGCACCAAAATGCGTCTCCGAGGTAGGCACTAGGCGGGTAGGAGAAGGTACCGAAGTGTGATGGATGTATGAATGAATTTTGCATTGCCTGATGCCCGTATGTTTATGATCACAAATCAGATCAACAGATGACGCTGTAGTCGTTATTTAGGTTATTCATCTACTCTGCAACTAAACGGCTGGATCGAATTGAATGAATTTTTGTGTATACAGAGCAACGTCTGTTGGGTCTGCTAGTCAAGAAGGTTTTGAAACCATCGGTGTACCATTTTATTATGTTTCCTTCACAATTGCTTGAAGCAAATCCAATATTGTATATTATTTTTACAGGATTATATGGACGATTACAGTTTGCTGACTTCAAAAGAAGTCAAACTCATCTTTTTCATGGATGCTTTAGAGCACGTTGTGAGAATAGCGAGGATTTTAAGAGCAGAAAGAGGTAATGCTCTTTTGGTTGGTGTTGGCGGAATGGGCAAACAAAGTTTGACGAAACTAGGCTCTCATGTTAATGGATATACGTAAGAAAATTAACCGTTTCTGCGAATATTCTGGCTCAACGAACGCATCTTGAAATTTACTGATTTTTTCTGTTTTCAGATGCAGTCAAATTGAACTCACGAGAAACTACGATCACAATTCGTTTTTCGAAGATTTGCGAAAAATGTTATTCTCTGCAGGTGCTCTGAAAGAAGACACTGTATTCCTGTTTACTGATACGCAAATTATACAGGAAGAAATGCTGGAAGATATTAACAACATATTGAACTCGGGTAAGGCCTCAGTATGATTTTTTCTAAAAAAAATCTGACATTAATAACAAAAAATTAATCTGATTGTGCATGGAACAGGTGAAGTACCGAATCTTTTCGAATCCGACGAGTATGAAAAAGTTATAATAACATGTAGAGATCCAGCAAAAGAAGCAGGAATAAATACGGCGAATAGAGATGGTATTTTCGATTTTTTCACTAAAAGGGTTAGGGCTTTCCTACACTTGGTAATATGTATGAGTCCTGTTGGTGATGCTTTCAGGTAAGCAAGAAATTCAAGTGAATTTCGAAATGTAAACTGAAACTGATAAATATAAAGAAATATAAGCAATGAAAGCAGAGAATGAAGTTAATCGATTAAAATCAACCAATATTAAACTTATACACATCAGCTAATCAAGTCGACGTTCAAAGAACATGCAAGGTGGTAATATCATTCATAGATAGCTATTTCGCCCTATCGGTGCTCATCAGTATGGAGAATAGCTCTGAATGATGATGAGGGCATTCAAGGAACCTATACTTAGATCTGGCGCTCATCTCTGAGTATAAACAGAAACAGAACGCCATCTATGAGGATCCTTACGAACAACTACCTCCAATGCATTAACCTTGAAAGAAGTAACGAGATATTCATCCGTGAGAAAGATCTAAATATGGGTTCCTATCCTAGAATGCCTTCATTATTCAGAGCTATTTTCTTTAACACAATTTCATATCAAAGAGGCAAATTTTCATTCCCAGCTACATTCTCGACCAAACACTTCTCTTACTCTCATTGACGCCCTGTTGTTTTAACGGCATTCTGGATTTCAATGAGCTGATTACTTCCACATTTTAGGCGACGTTGCCGGATGTTTCCCTCTTTAGTCAACAACTGCACCATCGATTGGTTCGAGAAATGGCCGAGAGAAGCCCTGCTATCAGTTGCACAAAACTCCCTTCAAGATTTGGGCGAAGAGAGTATGGTGACACGACTTTCAAACTTGTGTGTAATCATTCACGAGGTGATAATCTTTGGAATGAATCTTGAATTGGCATATAAAACCTTACATTGCCTTACAGAGCGTTGAAAACATGACAGTAAGATTCTACGAAGAGATGAGGAGAAGATATTACACTACTCCAAGCAGTTATTTGGAACTGCTCAAATCATATCTTTCAATGTTGGTGCTCAGAAGAGATTTGGTGACGAAAATGAGAGATAGAATTGCGAATGGCCTGAAGGTGATTGAAGAAGTTTTCATGCTTTGAATCGTTGATTGTAACCTTTTTTTTTCAGAAACTCTACGATACCAATGCCGTGATAGATTCCATGAAAGAAACATTGACGAAATTAGAACCGATTTTGGCAAAAAAATCTAAGGAAGTTGGAGAACTAATGGTTCACTTGGAAAAAGAGCAAAAACAGGCAGATAAAGTTGCTGCTGTAGTTAAGGCTGACGAAGAAGTGGCAAAGGTAGGAAGCAAGACACTTCTATCATGTATTTAGTCTGTCATGCAGAAGTTGTCTCCTTTAGAGCTTCTTGCAGCTCTCAGCTAGTTATTTCACGACTTTAATCAATTATTTATGATCAAACTGTATCCAGGGAAAAGCTGACGAGACACAAGCAATAGCTGACGATGCTCAGAGAGACTTGGATACAGCGTTGCCAGCTCTAGAAGCTGCTACCAAAGCCCTAGAAGCCTTGAACAAGAATGACATCAATGAGCTCAAAGTATTCCAGAAGCCACCAAAACTTGTACAGTTCGTTATGGAAGCTATATGTCTTCTCCTTGGAACAAAGTGAGCAAATTTCGCCATTAAACTGCAGAATCAACTAACATCAAAACTATACTTCCAGAACAGATTGGGCTTCAGCCAAAGTAGTTTTGGGTGACACGAACTTCCTGAAAAGGCTTCAAGACTATGATAAGAACCATATTCCCGAAAAAACGTTACAAAAGCTGAAGCACTACGTTGAAAATCCTGATTTTATTCCAGAGAAAGTTGCAAATGTTTCGAAAGTTGCTAAAAGCATGTGTATGTGGACCAGAGCTATAGATATGTATGCCAGAGTGTATAAGATAGTTGAGCCAAAAAGAAAAAGGTAACTCACCAAAATTTATTCAGCCTTACTCTCAGAGCTTTTTTTAGTACCGTAACATGGGGATACTTTGAATCCTAGGGTTAATTTGATCAAAACTTAGTTATTACTTGAAACTATTATAATGCTGACATCTTTTGTGCACCCTCAAAACTATCAGCTCAGTCGGCAGCAGTGATGGTGTGGTTAGTCAATTAGGACGATTCAGGCGATGAGGAAGCACATGCGTGTGATTAGCTCATTTATTTCTGACGGAACCATTTCGTTGCATTTATTTCATCTCGAAAACTTACCATCTACAACAGTAAGTTTATGAATACAGATTGTCACTTTACTTGTATTTTTCCTGTCATGTATTTGGTAGTGCTATTAGTGGACATTCAAATCTGGATTTCAATTGGTTTATATTTTGAGACATATTTCATTTCAGGGGGCAAGTTTGATCAAGACCTGGGGAAACATTGGTCAGGTGATCAATGTTGCCCCAACACGTATATCTCGATAAATAAACACAAAAATAACTAGTTTGTTGTTATTATTTTTTTCAGAAATGCCTCGCATGCATAAAAGAGTACTCGGAAGTCGGTTGTACTCGATTATACCCCTGAAAAATTTGAAGAAGCGGTACTACAAATAGTTGTTGACGGCACTTTTCAAATAGGAAAAACTTCAAACTTATTGCTGACAATGTATCCGTGATTAAAAGAGAAGATATTGTCGAGATTCAGGCTAGTCCTTCTGAGGAATATGACTCCGATTTCAATTTAAACTATAAATTTGAAACTGACATCGCGGTGGTTGAAGTTTGAATATTTTTTTACAATTTTCCTTCATTTTTTTCTTAACATGTATAAATAGTTCCTTTTCGGTATTTGATAGTTTCTGTGCCTTAGTTTAGGTCATTTTATTCTAACGGAATTCATATTCCATAATATTTCAATATATTTTGCGATGAAAGTTTGTTTTAATTTCATAAATATTCCCGCATATTGAGAATTAGCTGGTTATACTTGAGGTATGAACATCTAATTTGTTTCTCTACTTCCATTGATCGTTATATTGGGGTAACTTTCGTATTCCGTATAAAATGCAAGTGTGATCAAAGTATCCCAAAATCAGTATATATTTGATCACTCAGTTTTAATTTTTTCTGAGAAAATCGTTCATTTTTCAGATCTCGTATTTCTAGAATATGTTTGAAGGGTGAAACCGATTATTGTCGTGTTTAAATAATATCTCTATTCGCAAAAAAAACAATGTTATTCGGGATCGAAGATGAAAACTGATCAAAATATCCCCATGTTACGGTACCTTTTCTCTTATATTTGTATCGTTATTGCAAGAGAAAGATAAAAAATGTTTCGATTTTTCATGAATTCAGATTAGAGGTAGCAGAGAAAGAGCTCAATCATACCATGAGTCTGTTGAGGGAAAAACAGAGACAGCTGGCAGAGGTCGAGGCGATGATTGCCAGATTGGAAGCTCAATTCACAGCCGCTGTAAACGAGAAAAAAGCCCTAGAAGATAACATGGCTCTAACAGCAGCACGATTGAACAGAGCCGGAAGATTGAACGTTGCTCTTGGTGATGAACAAACTCGTTGGGAAGAAACAGTGCAGGTGAGAAAATGAACAATTCCATTTTAAGAAAAGAAGAATTATTAAAACGGTTTTTTCAGTCACTAGAAAATCAGCTCCTGAACGTTATTGGAGATGTTCTGGTAGCTGCTGGTAGTGTTGCTTACTTGGGAGCATTCACGAGTAAATACAGAAACGAACTGACTGATCTTTGGGTTTCGATGTGCAAGAAATATGATATACCATCTTGTGACCAGTTCAGGTAATAAATCTTCAAGACTTTATTATTCTTTTACAATTCCTCCGATTTCGAATGTACTCTCTCTCAGTCCAACTAGCTCTACCTATTCTTCTCTGTGCGGTGCCTTACCGACCGAACTGAGGCCTAGTGGCCCATTGTTCACCCGCATCGTTCTATAGAGACTCAGCTCCTCAGACACGAAGACAGAAATGTCGCGAGCCTGCCAGGAGTGGTCCCTCTCACCATAGGAATAGAAGGTGTTGGATTTCCTAGGTGTGTTGACCTTAACTCAGTAAGGTTTCCACAGTTGAACAAAATATGCTCAACCGTTTCATCAGTACTCCTGCACCACCGGCATAGGGAGCAGCTCGTCAATCCCATTCTCTTCAAATGCTTGTTAAACAGGTGACCAGTCAATGCACCAGTCACCAGACTGAGTTGTTTCCTCTCCAGCAGCAGAAGCCTATTGACCTCAGATCGCGAGGACGGTCTCTCAATGAGAATCCTCGACCACCTCAGTTCCTGAAGAAACTTCTGACAGATGTGCGACAGATTGGCAGCGAAGGCTCCGGACCAACAAATGCTAATCCGGCTCCCCGCCTAGCCAGTTCATCTGCCTTGACGTTACCAGGTATATCCGCATGAGCCGGACACCAGATCACTTTCAAAAAGTTATCAGAGCCCAGCCCACGCAAAGCTTTCCTGCATTCTTCTACCAAAAGAGAATCAACCCTAACATCAGATAGAGATTTCAGAGTTCCCTGGCTATCGCAACATATATAAATGTGCTGGCCAGAGTATCCCCTGCGAATGTTTTCCAATGCGCATGCAAGAACCGCAAATAGCTCAGCCTGCACAATGGAACAGTCCTTCCCCAGAGGGATAGCCTGATTGAAGTGAGGACCCACGATTCCGAGCTCTACCTATAGTCCGTTCACGAAAGGTTGAGCACATAGTAGGCGTTTCTTTATTTATCTGAAGTTGGCAGTATTTGCTGTCATAACATAAAATGAAGTCAACGTTGCCGAAAGTACTCGGCTCAACCTTTCGTGAATAGACTATATAGGTTTCTGTCCATCAGTATTTGAAGCAGAAACCTTCGCCATAAGAAAGTGCATATCGCAAATAGGATATTCATATGATCAGGAAGTAAAGAAGCCCTATAAGCGCTTGATTCCCTGGTAGTACGGTCAAAGATAATCTGAGAATGCAATCACTCAGTGTACACCAGGTGAACCCTGTATGGGTACCTGGTAATACTGGATTTACGGCCATAAAATGGCAGACAAACTGGCAGGAGAGGGAGTTAGTTATAACCCCTTTCATTGGGCCAGAGCTATTCTGCTGTTTTCCAGCCAGTCATCAAACGAAAGCAGTTAAGGAATGGAGACAAAAGAGGAGGATTGAATCTTGGAAAAACAGGGTAAATCATTCCTTTCTCACTGAACGAGCTATAGCAAAAAGGTCCTCCCACTCAGTTAATCGGAAAGTAAGGACATATACACGGAACACTGTCCCGAGAATTAACACTTGCGTAATAGTAAAGAATACTTCCTTTGCAGTTGTTCAGATATCCATAGGGAAAGGTTGCGAATGCTTGGTTCATGTTTCTAGACACCGGAAACAATAACGAACGTAGCATCCAGGAAGTTAGCAGGGTTTATCAAGATCTCGCTGTCAAAATGATAAACATCGCGAGTTTGCACAATAAATCTTAAGGTCAAGGTACTGCGAGGTCTGCTTAGCCTTTATTTAGTGTCAGCTTCGATTAAAGTATTCCTCAAAAAGCATTGAAAGCTAACATATATTCTCGCATTTTTCTTCAGTCTGATCGGTGTTCTTGCGGATGCCTACGAAATTCGCCAATGGAACACGGCCGGCCTACCAAGAGATACCGTGTCAACCGAAAACGCCATTTTGGTAACCCGTTCCGGCAGATGGTCTCTCATGATAGACCCACAAGAACAAGCAAATCGCTGGATCAAGCAAATGGAGCTTCCCAACAACCTGAAGATAATCAAACTTACAGATCCGAATTTTTTGAGGATTCTGGAGATGGCCATTCGGCTGGGTTATCCAGTTTTGCTTGAAGAAGTGGGGGAGACTTTGGATCCTACGCTATCGCCGATACTTTTGAGACAAACATTCCAACAGGTACGCATCAAAATATCTCACCACGTAAGAAGATTGTTCAGTTCTAAGAAACCTGAAACGTTTGTCTGTTTGAGTTTTATTTGTAAACGTATTCATGCTGACATGTGGATCTGTTGGGTTCCTTTTGTTCTTGAGCTGTTCTTGAATATTTCATTAATATGAAGCTCTGTAAGGGGCACAATAGACCTTGAGTCGCAGTGAACTGTAACCCCTTTTTGAACTGAACTAAAGTAAACTAGGACTGCAAAATTTTCTCATACTCAATGTTATACAGGGTGGAAGAACACTGATTAGACTAGGCGATTCAGACATCGAATACGACAATCACTTCAGGTTCTTCATCACAACCAAGCTAGCCAATCCACATTACCTGCCTGAGATTTGTATCCAAGTGACCATAGTAAACTTCACAGTTACACCCTCTGGACTAGAGGATCAACTATTGGCGTGAGTTAATAGTGTTAATAGGTTATAGTGATAACCTTCCATATTTCTCGAAAATATTTCCAGGAATGTGGTGAGCTTGGAAAGACCAGATTTGGAAAATATGCGAAGCGAATTGATAATAAAGATAAATGCCGATAAATCGCAGTTGAAAGCCATCGAGGACAAGATCCTGAGGATGTTGGATCAATCGGAAGGAAACATTCTTGATGATGAGGAACTTATTGAAACGCTCAATGAGAGCAAGGTGTGTTTCAGTACTACATATCGAATGTTGATATCTTAATCCAGCAATGTTTACTTAGTATTTGTTTTTGTTTTCTAATCCCGAAGTTTTAAAGCCAACCTTAATATCGTTAATATGTAACGTGAAGATGTTATTCTTAGAATTCTCAGTTGAAAACCTGGATTATTATAAACTAATCCTATCATATGTTAATAGGAAACATGTGAAGTCATAGCAGCTAGATTGATTGAAACCGAATCTACAGAAATAAAGATTTCTGTTGCTAGGGAAAAATATAGATCAGTAGCTACAAGAGGTTCGGTAATGTATTTTGTGGTAGCCCAATTGGCTGAAATTGATCCGATGTATCAGTATTCTTTGAAATACTTCACACAGGTGAGTGAGTTAGCATACTAAAGTCGATGGCATTCATGAATTTTCCTCTGCAGATATTCAACACAGTTATAGAAACTAGCGAGAAAAGTGAAGTTTTGGAGGAGAGGCTGGAAATCTTGATTCGCGAAATTACTCTTTCAGTATACACCAATGTTTCAAGGGGTCTCTTTGAACGTCATAAGTTAGTGTTCAGTTTCTTGCTTTGCATCGCGATCTTGACTGATGCAGGTACCATAAAGCCATCTGATTGGAACTTCTTACTCAGGTGAGAACCTTTTTTGTCTACCTAAATAGAATATGAGATAGAGGAAAACATTAACAATTTCTAGCATTGCGATTCGACAACAAGGGTCTGTCATTTACTTACTTCAGAGCTAGTCTCATCAAGGTTCCAAGAACCTAGAAGGAGATAATATCATCTATAGTCCGTTCACGAAAGTTTGAGCCGTCGGTTGGCCATGACAATTTGGCATATTCCACTGTGTATATTGAAATTTTATATTATGTTGTTTATTTTCTTGTCATTGATACGCAATGTTGTCAATATTGCATAGAGTTCTCTGATAACTCGCAAGCTCGTCAGACGAGGCCGGGTACATTCGGCAACGTTAACCTTATTTTACGTTATGACAGCAAATACTGCCAACTTCAGATAAATAAAAAAAACGCCTACTATGCGCTCAAACTTTCGTGAACGGACTATAGAATCTAGATCATTCACAGATAGCTGTTTCGCCCTATTGAGGCTCAGCAAAAGGAGATAGCTCTGAATGATATGAGGTACTCTAGAACTCCTTTATTTCACCACGACTGTTTTGACTTATTATTATACTTTCATATTTCATATTTTCAATTGCGTTTTCCGCATTTAACGTTTTTGTATTTACTCGTTTACAACAGGTCGTTGGCCAGGAATAAACATAATAAACTTAATTAATGGATTCAATGTATGAGAAATTTATATTTATATTGTGGTTACATCCTGTGTTTATAAACAACTATGTTATCAGCATTTCATGCTGCTTTATAGTTTATTTTCATAAATAAATAAATAACTTCAAAGGCTTTCTTCAATTTTTATATTTGTTGAGGTATTTCGAAATAATATCCTAGATTTCTTCGATAGGGGTCCCGTAGGAGCCACTGCTCAAGTTGGAAAACGGCCAGATTATCCACAGGTGACAGAAATAATGTGGTTATCTGCTCATGTACTGGAACAGATGTCTAAGAATTTCAAGGGATTGCCAGGAGATATCGAAAGCATCATTCCACTGGAAATAGGAGATTTCAAACTGGTTTGTTCATTGAAACATTCGAACTACTACAACATTTCGAAATGATCGTTGGATACGAACATTTTTAAAGAATTCGGCAAAATCGTTGTATCCATGAAACTTCAATGAAAGTCCGTTGTACAAAATTTCAAACACACTGAGCAAAAAAATTAACGGACATTCTTAAAATCTCAATTTTAATGAATGTTAACTGTACATTGACTTTATCTTTAACTTATTTTTTATGTTCTCTCGGGAAGGTTTTGAACGAAACAAGACACATTAAATGGAAGAAAAATTCAGGATTTCACCGAATCTTATGTAAAGAAGAGAAATAAACAATTTTCAAAATACTGGAATGCTGATAAGTGATTTAATACTTGGTATTTCCACCCCTTGCGTTAATTAAAGTTTCCTTGAGTTGGATTCCCAAGTCATTAAGAGTAGCTGAACTTCTCAGCCTTCTATTGAGGTTGTCCCAAACCTGCTCAATCGGATTGAGATCTGGACTTCTTCTTCTTCTTCTGTGCGGTGCCTTACCGGCCGAACTGAGGCCTAGTGGCCCATTGTTCACCCGCATCATTCTACAGAGACTCAGCTCCTCAGACACGAAGACAGAAATGTCGCGAGCCTGCCAGGAGTGGTCCCTCTCACCATAGGAATAGAAGGTGTTGGATTTCCTAGGTGTGTTGACCTTAACTCAGTAAGGTTTTCACAGTTGAACAAAATATGCTCAACCGTTTCATCAGTACTCCTGCACCACCGGCATAGGGAGCAGCTCGTCAATCCCATTCTCTTCAAATGTTTGTTAAACAGGTGACCAGTCAATGCACCAGTCACCAGACTGAGTTGTTTCCTCTCCAGCAGCAGAAGCCTATTGACCTCAGATCGCGAGGACGGTCTCTCAATGAGAATCCTCGACCACCTCAGGCCCACCCCTGCGCTCCATTCCGAGGAAAATTCCCTGTTCAGCCAGTTCCTGAAAAAACTTCTGACAGATGTGCGACAGATTGGCAGCGCAGGCTCCGGACCAACAAATGCTAATCCGGCTCCCCGCCTAGCCAGTTCATCTGCCTTGACGTTACCAGGTATATCCGCATGAGCCGGACACCAGATCACTTTCAAAAAGTTATCAGAGCCCAGCCCACGCAGAGCTTTCCTGCATTCTTCTACCAGAAGAGAGTCAACTCTAACATCAGATAGAGATTTCAGAGTTCCCTGGCTGTCGCAACATATATAAATGTGCTGGCCAGAGTATCCCCTGCGAATGTTTTCCAGTGCGCATGCAAGAACCGCAAATAGCTCAGCCTGCACAATGGAACAGTCCTTCCCCAGAGGGATAGCCTGATTAAAGTGAGGACCCACGATTCCGGCCCCAGACCCTGTTGCTGTGACAGAGCCATCAGTGAACCAGGTGGGACCTTCTGGACTAAGAAGCCTGTTTGATGAAGACCATAGGTCTCTGTCGGGAACAATTACCCTGTAGGGTTCGTCGAAGCAGAACCTAGTGCCCGCGCGGTCACCTCTCTGGAGAAGGGGAGCGTGAGCATCCTTGACCATTTTGAGGGCCCTCGCGTGCCCAGTGAAGAGTCCTCCATCGCGCCATTGTCCCTGTTCCCAGATTCTTAGAGCTGTCTTCATAGCCACCTCCTTCACAACTAAGTGCAAAGGAGCAGACATTCTATCGCTGCTGTACTTAAACAAGCTTTCCTCTGGCTGTTAGTCATAATGTTCTGGTTGACGGCCCTCTCCATAGAAGGCCACCACACCATAGAGGCATAGGTTAGGATAGGCCTCGCCACGGCCGTATACAACCAGTGCGGTTTGAAGCCCCATCCATTACCCAGCACCCTCCGAGTAGACCAGAATATAACATTGGCCTTATTCGTTTGAGTCTCAACGTGTTTGTTCCACAAGAGTTTGCGGTCCAATATCACCCCGAGATAACGAACTTGTTCGGATAGAGTGAGCCTAACTCCACACAGACTGGGAAGTCGTAAGTTGCTAGGCACCCTCTTTCTAGTAAAGAGAACCATCTCTGTCTTACTAGGATTTACCGAGAGCTCGTTTTTCAAGCACCATCGTTCGACCCGTCGCAGAGCATTCTGCATCAGATCCCCAATGACACTGATCACCTTACCCCTGATTAATATAACAAGGTCGTCCGCATAGGCCACCACAACGAACCCAGCCTTCCTTAACTCCACCAGGAGCTCATTCAGGACGAGATTCCACAGTATCGGAGACAGAACACCGCCCTGCGGACATCCCCTTCCTGGCGAGCCCCCTATGGTCGAGCCGCCCAGCCGAGCCACGATGCTACGTGAACCAAGCAGAGACCCCGTCCACCGACAAAGAGTAGGCGGAACACCATGTCTGGCCAACGCAGATTGCATCACACCAAACGCAGTGTTATTGAAGGCACCTTCTATATCAAGAAATACAGCTAGGGTGTACTCCTTGTTATGTATTCCGTCCTCAATACAGTTAACCACTGAGTGAAGAGCAGAATCTACTGATTTGCCCAGCTGATACGCATGCTGGGAGGGGTGCAGTGGTATAGCCACTAAAGCATCGTCCCTGATGTATCTTTCCACCAACCTCTCCAGTGTCTTGACTAAGAACGAGGAGAGGCTAATTGGTCGAAAGTCATTCGCTTTTGTATGCGATGGTTTTCCAGGCTTGGGTATGAAAATTACCTTCACCTTTCTCCAGGACAATGGAATGTGACCTAGAGCCAGACTCGCACGGAGAACGTGAAGCAGTGGGGAGGCCAGCACTTCCAGCCCCTTGGATAGCAGAGCCGGAACAATGCCATCCTCACCAGCTGCTTTATAGGACTCGAAACCGTTGATCGCCCAACGAAGTCGAGAATGTGTGACTACACGTGCAGCCAGCTTCCAGTCCTCGTATGAGGCCCGTCGATGGCATACACCTGTGTGTCTACATTCTCAGAGAAGCCAGGAAAATGCGTCTCTAAGAGATGTCTTAAGCTTTCTTCCTCTGAGCCCGTCTTTTGCCCACTAGGAAGATTTAAGTAGTCAATCCTCGGAGGGCCCCCGGCAGAGAGGACCCGCCTGAGCCTGTTAGCTTCAGGCGCACCCTCAATATCACTACAGAAGCGCCTCCAAGATTCTCGCTTAGACTTTCTTATTAGTCCTTTGTACACTCTCAGGGCCGACTTATAGTCGTCCCAGTCACTTGCAAGGCCGGATCTCATTGCCTTGTTAAAGAGATGCCTGCTGGTGCGTCTGGCATCATTAATTTCAGGAGTCCACCATTTCGTTTGACCCTTCGGTCTACGAACCTGGGGACTGCAACTGCTATGATAGGCTGAGATTATGGCCTCCTGGAGCTTTTCAGCTGCAGTGTCCAATTCTCTCGAAGTCCTAGGTTTGGGATGCACCTGTCCCAGGTTTTCAGAGAGGAATGCCAGATATCTGGACCAGTCTGTTTTTCTGGGGTTCCTGAAAGTTACCGGATCCCTTGTCGGGCTGCTTCCACTGATGGTGAAGCAGATGTGCCGGTGATCAGACAGTGAGATCACCTCCGTGGCTACACGCCAATCCATTATGCAATCAGCGATGGAGCTGCTGCACATAGTGACGTCAAGAACCTCCCTTCTACTTGACGTGATAAAGGTAGGCTCGTCACCCTTATTGAGAAGGTGTAAACTGGTTGAAAACAGAAAATCAGCTAGAGCCTCACCCCTGGGGTTCACATCAGTGCTGCCCCACAGAATGTGATGCGCATTCGCATCACATCCAATGAGCAGGGGCCAGCCTTTCTGCTCACAGAATGTCACCAGCTCCACCACCTCCTTCGATGGTGGTGGATCCGGAGAGTCGTATGGAAGGTATGCCGAGCATACCACCAAGTTTTCCAGCGGTCCCCTGAAATCAGTAAACCGGGCCGCTACTAGATCCCTGAAACAGAAATTTGTTAATAATTGAGCCCCCAAGTCAGAAGAAGCGAGTATGCACGCCCTCGGATTTGTGTCCTTGGGCGAACAGAAGAGCCTACTTCCACTGAAGGAGAGACCCCTCACCTCGCCACCTCTAATCCAGGGCTCCTGAATCAGGTTAATGAATGTCTGCACCTTCGCCAGCTGCAACCGAAGAATATCGGTTGCCGCAATGCAATGGTGCAAGTTTATTTGTGTTACAAAAGTGTTGGCCGCCACGAGAAGAGATGAATCCTCAGTCGGCCAACTGTTCCGTTGTACCCGCAGATCCTGGAGGATCAGCAGATCCCGGAGGATCAGCAGATCCCGCAGGACCAACGGGTGTGTCCGATTGTGCAGAGCCCTGAACAGGTCCCCCGGCACGAGCCCGACAGGAGCGCCAACAGAGTCCACATCCATCGGACTGCCCGACTCCATCGTCGGGTTGGAGGGTTCCTCCTCCATGGTCCGAGTGCCCTCCACCTCCTCACGGGTCCCCTCACTTGGAGCAGCCCTCGTATTCGAGGAGGTCGTGGCACTCGTGTTACGGCTTGGACCTTGGATGAGCCTGAAGGTACCCATCCTCATTCCAATGCCAACTTGGAATTTGCAACTCTCCAAGACTTGTAGAGATGCCTTGTCCACCCCCAGAATGATTTGCACCATATCGGGCCCATCACTCCGGTTGTAGACTCTCCAGCCCCTAGTCTTAAGAGCCGGAGTCGACATCTCTATTCGTCTGAGAATCAGTCCCGTTGGAGATGAGCTTTGAGCACCCTTCACCATCAGACTGACTCTCGTTAGTCTTTCCAGGTCCTTCACCTCAATCATTTTGAGGCGGAGTCCTTTCGGAAGTTTCAGCGTGGACAGGCTAGTACACAGCCAGTCCACACTGAATCTGTCCACACAGGAGGTGACAATTGCACCTTGGTGGTTGAGCTCAACACCCTGGAACCGCGGGTAGGGCATGCCAGGTAGGATCTTGTCCATCCCAGCAGCCACCGCTAGCTCCACAGCGCTGAGGTCCTCCTTGGAGAGCGCCCTGTCTGGCCAATCCTCGTGAACGAGGGCCACCTTCAAGGGCAAACTCGCCACCTCATTGTAAGAGGGCCTATCCGGAAGGTGGTTAGCCTTCTTCGCAGGTCTCTCACACGAGGGTGGAGTGACCGATTCGGGGGCGTCCCTTTTAGAGCCACCAGCCCGTGGAAGGGGGGAGTTCCCGACTGCCGACTCTCCCGCCGCTAGACGGGTAGAGTCCGCGCGAGCCCTCCTCGCCTTCCTTTTCTCCGCACTTGTGCGGTTCCGCCTTTTGACAGCGGGCCTCGAAGAGGGCCCCGATTGTGAAGTCCCTTCATTGCCTGAAGGGCCCTCACTCGGAGTCTTCTCCGGGATCTTACCTCGGGCCCCTCCAGAAGAGGAGCCTTTGGTGTCAGGGTGTTTGGCACCCTTTGATACTTCATTATTAGTTCCTTTCTCCATGTAAATCCCACGAGTAACCTAAGAAAATATGGTCGCCCCCAGCAGAGCTTGGATACTGGGGGAAGGTCTTTTACAAGGGGATGCGACCCGGTTTCCCCAGGGAATCGTTCGCGACACACTTCACCCAGGTGCCATTCAGCCCTCGGCACGATATCTCACACCTTGGCTTGGGTTGGTCAATCTTAGTTTCGCCACTCCTCCGGAATCTCATCGACATGGGTGTTGGCCCTGCCAGGAACCGGAGTTCCAGCCGCAGAGATTCCGAGTATCAACGCAGCTACTACAAGCCCCCACACCACGACAAGGAGGAGATCTGGACTTCTTGCTGGCCATTCCATTCGAGAGACTTCAACCTCTTCAAGGTACTCCTGAACGATGCGCGCACGATGGGTCTGGCATTATCGTCCATAAAAATTAAATTTTCACCAATGTATGGGGCAAATGGCACTACATGCTCTTCAAGAATGTTCCTTATATACCTATCAGCATTCATAGTTCCATTATTAACGACCACTAGGTCTGTGCGAGCAGTCAAAGATATTCCACCCCATACCATAATCGATCCTCCCCCGAAACCAGTATTATTCAGGAAATTGCACTGAGCATATCTTTCATGTGGACGTCTGTATACAAGGGAACGTCGATCACAATGGTAGAGGCAGAATCTAGACTCATCTGTGAAGAGAACTCTTTCCCAATCAGCCTCTTCCCAATGGATATGCTCTCTCGCAAAATCCAAACGCGCTCTTCGATGGGCTGGGGTAAGAGCTGGACCTCTTGCCGCGACACGAGGCCTTAAATCATATTCTCTGAGGCGATTTCTTATTGTCTGAGTGCTAATTTGCACCCCATGAGTTTGCTCAAGCTGATTTTGAAGGAGGCGAGCGGTTGCAAACCGTTGTCTCAACGAAGAAACTCTCAAGTAACGTTCTTGAATGGCAGTTGTTACCCGTGGTCTACCCTGTCCTGGTCTTCGGACATTCATACCTGTCTCCCTGAATCGCTGCAACATTCTGGACACACTTGTATGGGAAACTCCAAATCTTTCTGCAATTCTTGTGTATGTCCACCCTTCTCCTCGCAAAACTACCGCTTGGGCACATTCCTCTTGGATCAAATTGCGTGTTTCGCGTTGCATAGCGATCGAGTGTAGAAAATCAAACGAAAGAGAAACTATTGATCACTAGAATAGATCAAGAACAACTGATTTCAGAATGGAGCCAATACATTCAAAATCTGATTATCTTATCTTTTTTTATTCCTGCTGGGAAAAAACATCTGTATTGAAGAAAAACGTTGAAAGTGGACAACATATGCATGCATAATTCTGATAAAAATAATTAGCATTGAGAACACCTTTAGTTGTAGAATAAATTTGAGATTTCCATAATGTGCGTTAATTTTTTGCGCAGTGTATGTAATTTTTTGGAAATGAAGAAATCTCAGTTCTTTTTATTAATAAAACTTTGATTTTTTTTAAATGTTATGACTTTACTTCACTTCCTATAGGAATTTTTTGTTAATATGGTTAATATTCTGTGTGTTTTCATACTTGTTTAGGATATCAAAGTGATACCATCAGCCAAAGAAAAGAGCAAAACTCCATGGAACAATCGCTTGAGCGATTTTGAGAAACTGATGTTCCTGAAGACACTCAAAGAGGAAAAACTGGTTTTCGCCATTACTGAATTCGTCAAAATGCAACTAGGCCAGGCATTTATTGAAAGTCCACAGGTCTCCTTACAACTCTTGTGAGTATCTAAAGTAAGAACTCCTCGCAACATCCCTGTGTAAAAAATTAAAGTAGAAAAACCAGAAAGTTCGTCAACTTGGACTAACAATTCAGCAATATTTTTGTTAACCAATACTCCTTTCAGATACCAGGATACATCGAACACTGTTCCTTTAGTTTTCATATTGAGTCCAGGTTCTGATCCCTTTGGAAATTTTATGCGGTTCGCCACTGATATGGGTTTCAGCAGGAGAGTTCAGTCGATATCCTTAGGACAAGGCCAAGGACCAGTCGCAGAAAAACTAATTGAACAAGGCTTGGATAGAGGAGATTGGATTTTTCTTCAGGTAATAGAAAACGCACTAATAACAAAAAAATGGTATCCTCTCAGAGTAAAAAGTAAACCTAGAGTTGCCTTCACGCATTTGTTATGCAGCCAAGTAGAATCTGTTTATACGCGCGAACAAACTTCCGGCGTTGCGAAATCGTGCCGTATGTTTATTCCGTATTGGGATAATTAATTGGTTTACCGCTCCCCTACTCTGTTACAGATAATTCTGTGAGTTTGGCAACATTGTCTGTTAGTGTTTAGTTTCTTGATGCGATGTGTTTACATTTTCATTTCGATTTGACGTTAATAAACTGAATTATTTCAATGATTTGGTGGCAGTTTATTGTTGCTTAAGGCTATTCCGCTGGGGAAAAATTACGAAAATGTTGTATTATATTCAGGAATTGGAGAAATGCAAATCTAACCAATTGTTTACTTCACCCCAGTGTGGCAGTGAAATGCTTTCCATCTCACTCTAATGCTTGGTTGATTACAATGCAGTATTATTCACGCGTAGGGGCATCTCTATGTTTATTTCTTACTCTGAGGTTATCCTCCTTTTCTAATTGATCGAAAAGAAAACAGTCAAAGAATGTATTATCTTTTTTAATCACTTTGTCTGGTTTGTTTACGATAACCTGGTTTATGTAGTGGGGGTAGGGTAGGTTAGGTCTGGTTTGTTGACGACATGGAGGTAAAGGAAGTGGAGGTAACCTAACGTTTGACAAGTGTCACGTAAACAAAACAAAGGAGGGACACACCCTCCTTCGGAACTTCGAGACAGCAGGATCCAAAAGATATCTGGATCTTGGTAAGAAGCAATTGCACCTCCTCACTGGCTTTCTTACAGGACATTGTCGCCTCAGGAAGCACCTGTTGAGGATGGGATTGTCGGACACTGACGAGTGTAGGTTCTGTGGGGAGGAGGAAGAAACCCCCATTCACCTAGTCACGGAATGCCTTGGCATTACGAGCCTGAGGAGGAAATGCCTTGGACAAGAAACTTGTAAGAGTGAGGAACTAGCCTCGTTGAAGCCTTCACAGTTACTAGATTTCATTAGATCTCTGGAACTGGAAGGCGAGCTGTGAAGGTTTTTGGCCAGAACAGCTCTGTAAGGGGGCACAATAGACCTTAAGGTCGCAGTGAACTGTAACCCCTCTGTAAACTATCAACTATCAACTATGGCCGACTTCGAACTTTTTAAACGTTGAATTTTATTACTTGTGCCTCATTTCCTGTTCATTTTCTCTACAGTCTGTAGCAGAAAGATATTAAGTGTTATTTAAAAGTGGTTTCTCATTCAGTGAATGGGTGCTTTAATGCATCCAAAAATTCCCGCCACAAAGTTGCCCATACCAATATGGCCGCACTATGTGACACTTTTGGAACAAAGGAAATATAGGATATGCCTTCTCCCCTTCCTTCACCGCCATGGTTGACGATAACCCGACTGTTTCCAATTCATCGACTAAAGGTTGATGGTTTATGTAGTGGGAGTAGGTTATGCGTACGGATCCTCAGAGATGGCGTTTTGTTTCTGTTTATACCCGGAACTGAGCGCCAGATCTAAGTATAGGTTCCTTTAATGCCTCTATCTATCATTCAACCACTTTCTTCCAGTTTATTCGCCTTCAACGTTTACTCTTTCTATTAAATGTCAAACCATTTAAAATTTGTGGATATTTTCCTCAGAATTGTCACTTATGTGCGTCATGGATGTTACCAATGGAAAGGTTGATTTTGAAGATAGCCGAAGAGGACTACAGGGTGCACCAAGATTTTAGGCTTTACCTGAGTTCGATGCCAAGCACCAGTTTTCCAGTCGCAGTACTGCAGAATTCTGTTAAGGTCACCAACGAACCACCCAAAGGGTTGAGGGCCAATATTAAGAGAGCTTTCTTAGAGATGACAGAGGACTTTTTCGAAGATCATGGTGAGTTTATTTCGAAATTTTTCGAACTGTGGGAAAAATCATTAACAAGTTGATTAGATTAGAGGAGGGGCGACAGATTAAAAACGACCTTGCGTGCACCTTGACCTTAAGATCTATTGTGCATCCCCGCGCTGTTTACCAGTCAGGCAGTAAAGTCTCAATGAACTTCACCACCTTTCTGGGGTCCACATCCATTACTTGTTCAGGCTTTAGGAACCAGGAGACAAGATGCCGTAACCGTTTCTGGTGAACAGCTTCACACTCACATAGCAGGTGTTTGGCTGTCTCGGTTGCTTCTTGACAGAAGCGACATGTACTATCGGGCGCCTTTCCCATGTTTTTTAAGTGATACCCCACGGGACAGTACCCAGTGAGAGCGCCCGTCAGTTTCCTCAGTTCCAATTTGCTGAGTGAGAGGGCTTTCTTGGTCCAGCTCGTCGAGTGAGAGAGAAGTTACCTAGCTTGCCTTTGACCATTGGTCGTACGCCAGGACATAAGCTTCCCCTTTTGTTCCGAGTCCTTAATAGCCATTGCCTGATGGCTGGCTGGGAAGCCGCAAAACGATTCTGATCCAGTGAAGGGGGTTGTCTCCCCTTCCCTGGCCAGTTGGTCTGTCGCTTCATTGCCGTGAATCCCGGAGTGACCAGGCACCCACATGAGATTGACCTGGTTCTTTTCTCCGAGTAGGTTAAGTGACGTTTTGCATTCCCAGACCAACTTTGACTTTACTTGTGGAGAGTCAAGCGCTAGCAGGGCTGCTCTGCTGTCAGATGCTAATTAACAAGTGAAATTGAGTAAGTAGAATGAAACCAATAGTTAATAACAAAGATGGACTCAATTTATGTTCGAATATTCAAATTTGAATGATCGTTTTCCTAATATGAACAAGGGCGCAAATACTTCAGAACTCACCTAAGACTTTTTCGAAATTTCCATAGATTTATTAGGTTACTAATAGAATTCAACATAATCGTTTCAGTTCTCAATCAAGATTGGAGAACCATGATATTCGGATTGTGTATGTTCCATGCTATTATTCAAGAAAGAAAGAAATTTGGTCCTTTGGGATGGAATATTGTTTATGAGTTCAACGATAGCGATAGAGAGTTCGCGTTCAATACCCTGAAGATGTATTGTGCTGATGGTGTTATCCCGTGGAAGGCTCTTGAATATTTAACAGGTAAGAAAAAAGCTTTAGATCTTTGGTTTAGGTCCATATACCCCAGATATAAATAGGATAGTATAGAGTTGCCATCATTGAAATAAACGTGGTATCAGATGCGCCATATTACTACCACCTAACGTCAAAATTGACAATCGTTGAATTTTCTGGAGGAATTGTGATTCTTGAGCCTGTTTTTAGTTAAATTGTGATTTTTTCTGCTCAATAATATACAATAAAATGGTATCGTGCACTGTAAGGCTTTCTTCAAGCATAGAAGAGACAGTAAAGTAGAGAATTAGAGGAAAAACATATCACAGGTAGGGATGAGTACTGAACAGATCCGCATTCGAAATTTTTGCTAGTCTGTCTTGGTAATCTGATATCTTTTTATATGTGTATATTATCGCCTGAAGAAATATTGTTTATTTGATATTCAATTGACCTTATTTGAACAGGATTCCTAAAGACCCAACACGTCGTATTTTTTGAGTGAAATTTGTAAACAGAAAAAACTGGCAACTTAATTCAACCCTGAACTTTCCGCCATATTGGTCCGCGACTAAGCCCCGCCCAGTGGTTCCATTTTTCCTTACACAATTTTATGTCATAGCGTCTCTTCTCTATTATATCTCTATGATATACCTACCCCAATGCCACTGCATCTCACTAATTTTGATCCATCGGTAAAAAAACTCATTTCAACCCAAAATTTCAAACCATATACTTTTGTCTACAGGTGAAATTACATACGGAGGTAGAGTAACAGATTATTGGGACTTGAGATGTCTGAAAACCATTCTTAAGATATTCTTCGCACCTCATACACTCAAAACTGGATATCAATATTCGCAATCGGGTACATATTATTGCCCCAGATTCGAAAAGCTGCAGGATTACAGAAGTTTCATCGAAGAACTACCAATACTAGAGGAACCTGAGATTTTTGGAATGCATGAAAATGCCAATATAGCTTTTCAGGTGATTAAATTGTGGCCATAAGTATCAGTGTGAAAATCTCACAAATATTGAATATAGTCCGTTCACGAAAGTTTGAGCCGTCGGTTGGCCATGATAATTTGGCATATTCCACTGCGTATACTAAAATTTTAGGTTATGTTGTTTCTTCTTGTCAGATTACTACGCAATGTTGTCCATGTTGCATAGAGTTATCTGATAACTCGCAAGCTCGTCGGACGAGGCCGGGTACATTCGGCAACGTTGACTTCATTTTACGTTATGATATCAAATACTGCCAACTTCAGATAAATAAACAAACGCCTACTATGCGCTCAAACTTTCGTGAACGGACTATAAGTTTGTGTTTGTTTATTTATGTAAGTATTGATTTTTAGAAAAAAGAAACTCAAGCTGTTATACTGACAATACTGGAAAGTCAGCCTAGAACTGCCTCAACTGGCACTGGAAAATCAAGCGATGAAATCGTTTATGAATTGGCAGACTCTGTCATAGAACAAATCTTGACCAAAATAGATGGAGATGACATAAACCCATATCTTCTCAAGGTAAGAAAAAACCCAAAATTATCGATATACGTTCAAATGCCAAAGTTTCTTATTGACATATGAATTTTTTATTTTTTCTCTTCTTGTGGCATTAAAAACGAGTTTGTCACCCTTCCAGAAAGACAGCAAAGATCGCTACCAATCATTGACTACCGTTCTTCTGCAAGAAATAGACAGATACAACATCCTCTTGAATTTGATCCATCGATCGATGAGGGATCTGAAAAAGGCCATCAAAGGTCTGGTAGTGATGTCCGAAGAATTGGAGGAAGTGTATAAAGCTTTCATCAACAATCAAGTACCGAATTTGTGGTCGAAGAAATCCTACAATTCACTAAAGAGTCTGGGAAGCTGGATAAAAGATTTGGTGCTGAGACTAGACTTCATTTGTGTAAGTATACACGTTTTGGATATTCACATCGGAAACATAGGAAACTCAATGCAACAGAGAGAGAATTTTGCCGTGCAGTTGACCAGTGCTATAATGGAAAGGTTTACGTGATTCGTAACTCTCTAAATAAACGAGCGACTGGAATATTGTAGTTTGGTCTCTCTTTTATTGTTGGGAGTGGCTTAATCGACCAGTGTGGTATGGAACCTGCAGTACTCGCATCGATTATTACGCGCAGCCTGACGCATTTACTGAATGCGTCGGACTGCCCGTGTTGGTCGATCTGAGAAAGACAACCATATTATTTGTTCATTGGACCATCCATCGCGTCAAACTACAGCGAAACATAGCATGTAAATATGTCTAGTATAGCACTGTCCAACTGCACGGCAAGTACTCTCCCTAATGCATTGAATATCGTATGTTTCCAATGTGAATTGCCAAACCTGTTTATTTTAGGTGATATAATCATAATTATCAAGACTTTTTTCTCTTTTTTAAGATTTGGGTTAGATCAGGACATCCAACATCCTACTGGATTTCTGGATTCTTTTTTCCTCAAGGATTTCTGACAGGAACGCTTCAAACACACGCTCGAAAATATAATTACCAATAGACCAGTTGAGATTTGATTTCAAAGTCCAAGAGGTACTTATAGATCAAGAAGTGGTCAAAGAAGCTCATGATGAACTTGGCAGAGAGGTGATGAATCAACCTAATAAATTAGCCGTAATCATTTTAGTAGCTATTAAGTGCCCACTGCTTGCCGATAGATGGCTTCAGCAGTAGGAGCTGCTGAGGTGATTTTGACATTAGCAAAACGTCATGAACCAAGCTTAGTCACAGTAAACAAAACTTTTGTAAGATCTAGTGATTTTGTGCATTTTATTTCTAGTTAAAACAGAATAGGAATATCTTTCATATAATTCTGATTTGATTGCACATTTTAGAAGAATATCTGTTGAATTCGATGCTGAATATTTCTTAATATCAATTTCTATCTGAATTTCAGAAATATGAAGTATATAATCCTTTGAAAGCCCCTAAAGATGGAGAGTAATAATTCATGGTCTCTTCATAGATGCTGGTAGATGGGATATAAATAGGCAACTGCTGGTAGATGCAAAACCAGGTAAAATTTTGGCGAAACGCCCAGATATCACAAAAAAAAATAGCTGGTAGATGGACAAAACCGTGTACTCAGATTTTTTTCTGCGTAACCCATACTCCGTTCACATATTATTTAGCACAAAGTAGTCCATGGAAATTTGGCATATTCCACTGTGTATATTGAAATTTTAGGTTAGGTTGTTTATTTTCTTGTCAGATTGATACGTAATGTTGTCAATATCAGGAAAGAGTTGCATAAATCGCGGAGCTCTCTGATCTAAACTCGAAAGCTCGTCGGACGAGGTCAGGTACATTCGGCAACATTGAATTTGTTATACGTATGACAGTGAATACTGCCAACTTCAGATAAATAAACAAGCGCCTACTGTGTGCTCAATAATACAGGGTTTTCCAATAAGTGGTGTCATTTTGAATACCCCGCTATTTCGGTAGATGACACGTTTGAAGCTGTCATTTTTTGACATTTGACAAGTGGAAACTACGCCATTAATAAAATTGGAACGATACACGCTTCAAGAGCGCATTGAAATTATTAAAATTCTCAATAAAAATGGTGAAAATTTGGCAGAGACGGTTCGTAAAACTCGAACATTTTTGGGTCGTCGTGAAGCACCTTGTCAGACCGCAATAAAGAAATTGGTGGAAAAATTCGAGCTGTTAGGACAAGTTAGTGATGTGAAGAATAAAACCCGTGCACGTCGCTCAAGAACAGCCGAGAATATTGCTGCTGTAGCCGAAAATGTTGAAGAAAACCCAGGTTTGTCCATTCCTAGTCGTTCTGATTTTTTATGGCCGAAATTGATGGCGCTACGTAACACCCAAGCAACGAAAGCATTGATCTTTTGCGGGAAAAGTTTCCGGACCGTGTTTTCTCCGAGATCTTGTGATTTAATACCTTACGACTTCTTCCTTTGGGGCCACGTGAAAGAGAAGGTCTACGCCAATATACCAGAGTCGATTCAAGACCTCAAAGATGGAATTCGTGAGGCTATCGAGGACATAGGGCAGCCACTTTGCGATTTGGTTATGGAAAATTTCATTAAGAGGATATGGTCCAGTAAGCGTGGTCGTGTTGGTCATTTGCCTGATGTTATTTTCCACTATTAACGGCATAGCTTCTTCTTTATAAAGAAATAAACATTCGATCATTTATATTGAAAAATGGCATTTTTCTTTGAATATCAAAATAACACCTCTTATTGGAAAACCCTTTATGTGAACGGAGTATAAATATATAATATTTTCAGGTGAAATAAACCCCTCATTGCCGGCTGTTATGATGGTTCCAACGACGAAAATGCCAGATCCGGATCCAAGATATGAATGCCCCTTATACAAGACATCGGTGAGAGCTGGTGTTCTCTCCACTACTGGACACAGTACCAATTTTGTCATAGCAGTTCTTTTGCCTTCGACAAAAAGTCAACATTATTGGATTTTGAAAGGAACAGCACTCCTTACTCAAATTACCAATTAATTTTTAAGACTTCATTTTTAAGTCAATTTTATTATGTGTAGTTTATATATTAAATTTTTTTTACTGTTTCAAATTTCATTGGTCTTATTCAACAGTGATATCACAAAAAAAAAACAAAGTACGGAAATTCAAAAAATACTAATAGTGAAACTTGTGTGAAAGCAATATTTCAATGAATAGTTTAAATCATCAATTTTGCATATGGTTGTCTGTACCAAAAACCTTATTTGACAATATAAACGAATTATTCCCTCAACATTGAAACACGTTTCATAATATAGAATTTTTTTATTTAACATTAAAAGGTCCTCAGTATTACCATTCTGGCTAACCTAAATCGATAAACATGATATAAAATATCATCGTACAGTTGCAGTCTTTACAAGTTTCTGAATATTTAGGAAAGAATCCTATTTAACTCTGACATATCTGAGATGTGAAAATATTTGACATGTACTCAATTTTGGCAGTGATAGAGAAAGCTAAATACTTCATTGAGTTTGAGCTCCTACTCACCATCGGCTTCTTGACTCGTTTCTGCGCCATTGGAGAGTTACTGTCAACTACCTCGGTGAGAAGAGACTCATTGAATTACTGTTGTTTCGCTTTCGAACGAGCCTGGCAGATACTGAAAAAAAATTTTTCTTAACAAACTATGATTTTTTTATTTTTTTTCAGTGAGTTCAAAATAAGATGTTTGTACCACAAACTCTCCAAATTCAAGTCAAGAAGAATATCGATTGAAATATAATCTGGGAGGATTCTGCATTTCTAAAAAATGGCCCGACGTTAGAAAACACAAGTATGGTCCGTTCACGAAAGTTTGAGCCGTCGGTGGGCCATGGAAATTTGGCATATTCCACTGTGTATATTAAAATTTTAGGTTATGTTGTTTATTTTCTTGTCAGATTGATACGCAATGTTGTCAATATTGCATAGAGTTCTCTGATAACTCGCAAGCTCGTCGGACGAGGCCGGGTACATTCGGCAACGTTGACTTTATTTAACCTTATGACAGTCAATACTGCCAACTTCAGATAAATAAACAAACGCCTACTATGCGCTCAAACTTTCGTGAACGGACTATACATATTGATATCTCATTTGCAATATTCAATTAAAAATTAATTACTTGAAATTTTAAGTAAATAATTCAGTAGGTACCTATATACCGATTTGGAAATTCACATCGAACACATACGATATACAATGCATCAGACAGAGAATTTTTCCCTCCAGTTGCACAGATGAATAGGCGAGATAATCAAGTGCGATAACTGAATGAATTCAACTGTCTCACTGCAAAAATCAAGTCTTGTCTCTCTCTTATCGCAGTATGGTAGGGAACCCGCACTGCACGTATAGAATTTTTAATTTGTCAGGCTGCCCGTAATACTCGATTCAGTATTTACTGTTGCCTACCATACTGAACGAATTACGCTCCTCTGAACGATAAGAGAGAGACGAGACTAGAATAATGAAGCAAGACAACTGAATTCAGTGTGTTACAGCAAGTGATTGTCTAGATTATTCATCTGTGCAACTGGAGGGAAAAATTCTCTGTCTGATGCATTGTATATCGTATATTTCAGATGTGAATTTCCAAACCTGTATTTAATCTTACTCTTAATGCTGTCAAATGAAAAAAACCTTATATACGACGGATTAGTGTTACATCACAAGCTGTCACTGGGTTCCAAACAAACATTAGAATTTGAGCTACAAACAACGTAAAAATATAAACATAATTACATAACCTCAACTTGGCTTGATTTCCTTCTTTTTAATTGCAATATTCATCTGAATGATTCACAAAATAAGCTTTTTTATGTTAAAAACGTTTTAAACATGACGAAATTGTACATAAAACAATTGTTAGTTCAGATTCCAGTTTAAATGAGGTTTGTTTGGAACCCTGTCTTTGACGTGTAACGTCAACACTAATGCGGCGTATTCTATAGTTCATTTCAAAATGATTGGCATCTCGGGCGGCTGTGAGAAGTCGAAAATATGTTGGTATCGGTCCGTTCGGTGAATTTCGATTTGCCGATTTTAGGTTGGTGTTGAAAATATCACTGACCTTGACTTTTTCCAGTTTGAGTTAACCTATTGAAGATATTTCGAATTTATTTGTTAATATCAGTTTATATCTTGATTTAATCGACAAGTGGATTTAAATATCTCTTAAATCTACTTTGATTTGATTACTGAATTGAAAATGGCCGGAATACAACCAGATTCCTCTCATCTTACTGCAAGGGAACGCCAGGCAGTGTATCACTGTATCGGTGTTAGCAGATATTTCTGCTAGTATTAATGGCATTGCGCTCGTTTTTCAGGTAAACGATCATGTACAATGTGTTTTCTGAATAAGTAAGTTTTAAAATTTCAGATTTCTCCAAGAACTGTCCGAAGAATTTCGGAGAAAAAAGTAGAAGGCAAGTTGCTAGAGCCAGAGTTAGCACTGAAAGGAAACCTATTCCACATGATTATACCTTCAAAGAGACATTAAACGACTTTATTTTTTCTAAAATCACAAACAATGAGTGTATTTGATGAATTTTTACCTGGATGTGATCTAATTCTTGACAGTGGTATCAATGATACGGATTAGCATAAAACAATGAATGGGGAACTATTTCATTAATGGATAACTGAACAATTAATACCTTCTCTGCAGTTATTCGATACAAAGTGTGTCATTATCATGGGTAATGCACCATATCATTCAATCAGAGTTGATTATATACCTACGACTGCTTCTCATAAAAAAGTAATTCGGCAAGGGCTACAAGAACATAAGTTTCCTATAAATGATAAACTTAAAAATACTTGAATCCTTTGTTGGATTTTATAGAAAGTTGAATTGTTAATACAATTTTGATGTTTACTCTTACAGTTATTTTACATGTTATGTTCGCTTCGGAGCACTGCATTCAGAAGATAATTCTAATATGTAAGTAAATAGTAAAATGTATAAGTCTATAAGTATTCCACTGTACTTTTAATAATTATTTTCAATGAATCTATGATTGCATATAATATTTCTGTCTCCAATTAACAATAAAATTTTTGAATTATGTTCTGAATGAATTTTCTCAATTTTGTACCGAAGCTTATTTTAGTTTTTCACTGTAAATTGTCAGTTTTAAGCAATGTTAAGTGTGTTCCTTACCCATACGATAAGGATTTAAACAAAATTTTAACTTTTGCTTCCTCTGAATTCCAAACACTCAAAGGAACTTAATCAACTTTTATCTAAAATGACACCGACAAGACCTACAAAAGCTAAATTGACAATCGTTTTCAATAAAAGCCAAAATATTCACCATTTCTCTATTCTAGACTTAGGAAAAACTGTGTGTCATCTTTTGGGGATCTGAAGAAATAGTACTTAATTAATATAATGGATATGTTAAATCAACAAACAAATACTCAATTATTCATATCAAACGTAACCAAGGCATATGAATGAATGAAATCATTATTTAATCTGTGCAATAGTATATTCTAAAACAAGTATGATTTTCATACAAAAATGATAACATCTTGTGATCCACATGTTTCACTTTAATTTTAACACCTTTGCCACACACACTCGGTTCATATTTTGGCTATTCAATGAAATATTCCTCTTACTAAAACAGACAGAATCGGTGATAAGTTTATTAAAGTTATACAATGTGGTACAATTAATGTACATACTGAATAAATTCTTTAATTTCTGTTTTTGTCTTATTATGTATGACAAATTGGTCCACACCTTTCAAAGTATCAACAAGTTCTTTTTGTTTCGTTTCACCAGTTTCGCTATCTCAGTTGAATTTGAGTTGAACACACTCATGTAAAGTTATAATTACAAATAAATTTGTCAGAGAAAAGAAAATATATATTAATTATTTTCAATAGAGTCTCAATCTTCATCGGTGAATTATATGCATGACATCTCATTAGAGTACTTTGATAGTTTATAGTTTTGTTTATTGAGGCTGCGACATAGTAATAAAACCTGAATCCCATTGATTAAACTGGACTGAAATATAAATGACTGTGTTTATTTTTCATGATATTCACAAGCTTAGGGGCTATACCTATTTTTTCTTCGCTCTTTAGCTGCAAATGATGGTAAATACGAAAATTTGTCAATACAGTGTCAGAAATTATATACTGCTGGTAGGTTTAGAGATTGACACAATCCTAATGGTATTTAAGAATCAGGAACATTCTCAAGCTCAGAAATTTGCTTTGGAAAATAAAAATATTGTATTATATTAAATATATTTCTAGGTTATGTTTATTTATTTCCCTTCTCTGACTCTGACTGATGACAGACCCACAGAAATTTTTAGTGACTTTTTAGTAACTAGAAATAAAGCCCCGACTGGACTTTCATGGCTTGCTCTGATGACAATCATTTTGAAACGAACTATAACATACTGGTAGTGCCAAGTCTTGTGTCAAGATTCATCAATTATCTGTCAATTCGGTAATACAGAAAACTATTCTTGCCAACCGCCATTTTTCAATACAAAAAATCACTAAATATTTTTATGAAAATATGGAATATTCCATCAATTTCAATGAAAACTCAATCAATATAAAACTTACTTGCTGATTCCTGCGGAGTCATCTGTCTCTTGATTACATTTTCAATAACCTCAATCCATTGATCTCTGTCAGCTTCCGTCTGTGCCGATAAATGATATATTCTGTCCGGAGTAGTCAAAGAAAAGGAAAATCCCATGTCTTTCACGCCAGTTGAGACACCAATTCTGATGCTGTAGCCATCCAAAGCATAACCTATAATACGTACACATTAGTATCTACTAAGTTTTAAAATTATCCAAAGAATGAACACGAATGCATCAAAAGCTTGAGTAAAAGTCAATGTAGATCAGAAAAATAATGAACGATTAAGAAATTCTTTCAATAGGGATGTTGACTCATGTTAAGAATTCATATAAATTAAGGTTTTCCTCATAGAAGGAAATTTTTGCCATCCTTAAAAACCAATTTATTGATTATATCATACTCGTTAAATCAAATAAAGCTGATTTAAATTATGTTATTTATTATAAACTATCACGTGACTGCAAACACCAATCAGAGGGAGCTGACGTCACTATCCGATATGTCATAGCAAATTCGAATGTTCTGTGCTCAGATGAATAAAATACATTCATAGTGTTTTGTTGATCTGAGGTTCTGTGATTCGAACCATAGTAAATATATAGTAAGTATATCCTATCTATAATTCGAACTTACGAAGTTGAAAGCTGAAAGAGAACAGAATAGTTTGATTATTCGTTACAAGAACGATAATCTACAATTTTCTTTATAATGATGACAGGAATTAACAAGGGTTATAGTGATAACTTACGGAAGATTGATTCCCTGATGGTCGCAAGTTTCTTTGCTGAAAGCAAGGATTTTTGTGCAGCGGAGCTTAGAAATGTGAGAATGTCTTTGTGAGTATCAAACTTTCAACTCATATTCATTATTACACCTCATACAGCACTTATAGACCGACGTATTCATTTTGAAGGCATAGATTGAACTTTTCCACAAGGAATCAGGCAAAATCAGTTTGCTTTGACAGAAGTCTAAGTTTGTTTATCGGATATTGACGTAATCATCATAACGTGACAAAATTGAGCATTTCCGCGGGAATTTTGAGTTCTCTTTTCATTTACGTATTTTTTATTGACAATTACTAAATTTTTTCGTGTTTGTATAGGGTTTATCTTCAAAATAAAATAATTTCCAAGAAACAGTCAACATCCCTATTAAAAAGAAATGAGTGGGTTAAACAACGATTTGAAGTTTATAAATATTAACATACATCTTGTGAAAAAATAATACTCACCAATAAAAATTTCTCCCTTGGGATAGGCATCTAAAGCATCATCATGGTACATCAATTTTCTATTATCCAAAGTGAACCATCGTTTCTTAAACCCATCGCTCAATCTAGGACCCGTCTTCCATAACCATCCTTCTTTAGCAAAATCCTGCGTTAAATGATTGACCAAATCATATTCGGTAACGGAGGGGTAAGCAATCTGGAGACGATGCAGTTTGGCACAACGAATTGCCATGTACCAGTTATTTATTATTTCTGGTTCTTCGTGGTAAACATAAATGTGACGTGTTGTTCCGTCCTTAAGAAAAGTAAATTGTAGTGATGTATTTATTCCTGAAATTTGGAAAATCACAGAGGTCATAAATCGATATTGAAGTCGGTAATTGAATCGAATTTCTTATTATAGTCCGTTCACGAAAGTTTGAGCGCATAGTAGGCTTTTGTTTATTTATTTGAAGTTGGCAGTATTTGCTGTCATAACGTAAAATAAAGTCAACGTTGCCGAATGCCTCGCCTGACGAGCTTGCGAGTTATCAGACAACTCAATGCAATATTGACAACATTGCGTATTAATCTGACAAGAAAATAAACAACATAACCTGAAATTTTAATATACACAGTGGAATATGCCAAATTATCATGGCCAACCGACAGCTCAACCTTTCGTGAACGACTATACATTTAACATTTCCGACAAATTATTTTATTATCAGGCATGGACCTATAATACTAACTGGACGTCGAACTTCCTTACTGTCACGTAGAAAAAAGTGAGGAAAATGGCCGCCATTTGCAGTTTGGGGTGAACCACAAATATTTTGATGTTTTATGCCATCTGTGCTCGAATTTTGATTGAAACATAGACGTTCCTTTGAAAGAAGCGATGGAAAACGAACTCTATACAGTGTGTCCCAAAACTCGACGTCAACCCGGAACCGGGTGAAATGGCAAGTAATGCTGGTTGTCAGAAAAATATAAAAAAAATCTAAGTTGCGTGATTTTAAAATAATGGGCATTTAAAAAAACACGCAAAATTCCACACCCTGTGACAGTCTTTTCGCTCCTGTTGCCGCAAATATAAACTTTTTACAATTTTTTTTCTTGCTGTGTAACCTTGAATGATGCTTGTCTAAACTGTAATCAAAATTTGGATATCAGCTGCTCTAGGTTTCATAAAAATAGGGCTTGCTTCTAAGAAAAAAAATTCGAAATAAACAATTGCCCAGTTTCAACTGACTGTATTGAAAAAAAATGTACTACGCAAGTTGGCATGTTTTGTCAAAAGTTGGCGCATTTAGTAAGGCTTCCAAAATGGTATAATGCTTGTTAAATTGTAGCTGCCGTAGTTCAAATTTATTTTCGATTGCCTTTGAATACACTTTTTCTTAAACTGCTTCCCAGTAAAAAAGTCCAATGGATTCAGTCCGGTGAACGGGCCGGCCACGAGATTGGACCAGAAAGTCTGATCCATCTTCCGGGAAAAAATGTTACCAGAAAAAAAAATTCCAGAGAAAATAATTTTTCCAGAGAAAAATTTTCCGGAGAAATTTCTCTGGAAATTTTTTTTCTGGTAACATTTCTTCCCGGAAGATGGATCGGACGTTCTGGTCCAATCTTGTGGCCGGCCCGTTCACCGGACTTGAATCCATTGGACTTTTTTTACTGGAAAGCAGTTTTAGAAAAGTGCATTCAAAGGCAATCGAAAATAAACTTGAACTACGGCAGCTACAATTTAACAAGTATTATACCATTTTGGAATCCTTACTAAATGCGCCAACTTTTAACAAAACATGCCAAACTTGCGTAGTACATTTTTTTTTCAATACAGTCAGTTGAAACTAGGCAATTGTTTATTTTGAATTTTTTTTCTGAGGAGTAAGCCCTATATTTATGAAACCTAGAGCAGCTGGTATCCGAATTTTGATTACAGTTTAGACAAGCATTATTCAAGGTTACACAGCAAAAAAAAAAGTTGGAAAAAGTTGATATTTGTGGCAACAGGAGCGAAAAGACTGTCACAGGGTGTGGAATTTTGCGTGTTTTTTTAAATGCCCATTATTTTAAAATCATGCAACTTCGTTGAAATAAAATATATAAAGGAATATTGGTAATTCTAATATTTCAATTCATAGAAAAAGTGACACCTCTCAAATCCACCCCAAACTGCAAATGGCCGCCGTTTGCCTCAAAATTTTTGACAGGTTCGCCATCTAGTTAGTATTAAAAATCTATGTGTTAAAATAATGAAATGAAATAATGAAAAGAAGGACAATAGGCCATAAACTGATAATCAATATTGTCTATGCATTACACAGAATATTATGTTAAAAATGCCACTTCAGTGGCTGTAGGTCTGGGTTCAAATCCTGGTGCAGGATTGGATGTTTTTCTTGAAAATAAAATTGTTCAAAGTTCAGTATGAATAAGTGAGAAAGTAAAAGTAATGGTTTAATTTGAAGAGAATTTTCAATGGACAAAACCACTTACCGACTTTTTCAGGTGCAAAAACTACATTTAATTCTGATAAACGTAGGGTAGCTTTAGGTTGTCTATCTTCTTTAATAAAATATTTCAGGGTGTCATCAGCTTCTGACAGAATAAATTTTCTAGGTTGGTATCGGCTATCTTCTTTGCCCCTTTTCATTAAAAACCCTTGCATGTGTCCCCTGGTGTAAGTTTGAAGTTCTGGATGCGTGAATTCTTCCCTTTGGTATTTCGCTCTAATCCATTGTTCTATCAATACTCTAAAAAATTATTGAAAAAAGAATTATCGCAAACTATGACAGATATTTCTGAAATATCTTACTGCGGATCGTTGTGCTTAGGCCTCCTATAACATGGTGGCACTCTTTCCTCATATTTTAACTTTGCTTTTATATTCCCAACTTCCTTCATTCTTTGTACTTGAGAATCTTCCCATCTATCCAACTTCAAGTGTTTCACTTTGCTTATATGAACACCCATGCTACGATGAATGCCAGAGCAACGGGTACATATAAAGATACCTATATTGTAAGATGCCCATTCTGGATCTAGAATTTAATTTTTATCAACAAAATTGGATTGTTTCACTTAATAACATAAGTTAAGTTCATTGAAAATTTTGCATTGCTAATACTGTAAATTAAACAAAATAATTTATCCACAATCTTTAATAACAGAAAAACTTATTATTCAGATCATTACATAAATTAATGTCTAAAAAAGCAATTTACTCTTCATTCGTTATCTTTGATTATTATTAAAAAACGGTAAAACATTCTACATGCACAAAAATTCAGTATTTATTTTTTCATGATCTTATACTGAAGATTTAAAAAGTCTAGCTGAAAGCTAAAGTTGTTCATTCAATTAGACTCAATTAATGTTTGTGATCTTACAATATACTTTCTTCCAATTTATTCTCTACTTCCTATATTACTGATAAACTGTGATGATACTCCGGATGTATTTATTATTGAAAGAGCCGATTACGCACTGATTTTTAATTGATAAACTTGGAATGTATAATGTAAATACCAGTGATACCAGTGGATGTAATAATTAAATAATTTTTTCTTACTTTCACAATCACAATCAGCACAAACGTTATTGCCTGGACATTTTAAAAGTTCCATAATTATTTTCTCGTTCCTATCAGCCATGTTTTTGGTTGTATTATATGAAAAACTCAGTAATTAATAACTTTAATTCTATTTATATAAACTTTCCACATATACATCCACAAAATTGAATCCATAGAAGTAAAATTTCTCTCTCACACAAACACAAATCATAAACATAATTAGACCATAGAATCACGCTGTCAAAATGAAATTAACATGTATCTATGCGCGAGCACAGAATATGAAATAAATCAACTCAATATAAAGAAAATGAAGAAAAAAGAATAAGTATGAACTTCTATGGTTGTGAGCACAGATTCTTTCAACTGTATTCTGTGGTTCTCAGTTGTTGTGACAAGTGACAGTTGATGGTGTTCTTCAGAATTTCAGTCATTTCAGATTATTTTCATAACCAAGTTGGTGTGCTTTGCGGTGCATTGAATATTTATTAGAAATTGTTATTGGGTGAATTTATTCTAGCTAGTACTGGTAGAATATAGATACAACTACAATATGGGGCGCAGATCCATTAATACCACTAAAAGTGGTAAATATATGAATCCTACTGACCAAGCAAGTAAGTAAAAATATATTTTCTACTAAAAGTAAGTGATGCTCATTTTCTTCTTTCTTCAGGAAAAGAGGCTCGAAAACAGGAATTGAAAAAGAATAAGAAGCAGCGTCAGATGGTTCGAGCTGCTGTGTTGAAAGGAAAAGACCCTCATCAAATTTTGGAAGAACTTGAAAAAATAGATCAAATGGGTAAGACATTTACAAAATTCCACAGATGCTTTTTATAGATTAATGAATTTGTTGAATTCTGAAGGAATATCAGCCTTCAGAATACTGGAATGACAATCTTAGCTGAATTTATGTATCTATTTTGCCTTTTTAAAAATAGTAGATTTATAAGATTTCCATTGATTACAGCAATTTGAATGAAATAATAAAAAACTTCTCTCATATATTTTTTTCTTTTCAGAATATAATGTTAATCAGCCATCTCCCTTGAATGAAAAAGTATTGAAAGATAAACGTAAAAAACTTCGTGAGACTCTTGACAGAGTATTATCTATGTATGTAAGTATCGATTTGTAGGTTTTTTTGTTTGATTTTATAGATCTTGTTTGTATTGGTTCACTAAAGAGTTTTTCCAGTTGAATGTTGCAATGATTTATCAATATATTTATTATATTTTTCAGTCCAAAGATGATTCAGAAAAGTGGGCTGATCTTAAAAGGAAGCAGACAGACTATGAGCACAAGAGGAACCAGTTGGTCGTCTTCTATGAATCGGTGAAAAGTGCGCAGCAAGTGCAAGTTGATGAAATTCCTCTACCGCAACTTCCTCAACAGCAACCTCAAAATACTACAGCTTCTATACCGTTACCAGCAGAAAAGAAACAGGAACACACCATTTATTCCATAGCTACTGCTATGAAACTTCAAGCTCTGGTAAGTAATTAGTAGAAATCACTTATAATTGCCATTATTAAATAAACACATGTTTAACGACACCCACTGTTCATGTTGACTTAGCTTTAATGTATAACGCTTTATCTTCATTAGATTTTGTAAATTTACAGGGTAAACCTATTCGAGAACCCCCAGGTTGCCCCCCAGGCCCACCACCAATAGTAAACGAAGACGGTGAAGTTATGGATCACGATTCAACAATGACAGGAGACGATGAAGACGGAACCGAAATCAACGAGACCGATCCGAATACTAGCAAACCCACTTCTCTTCAACAGAAAATGGTCGCCTTGTCTGGCCAAAACATTGACGAATTCATGAAGGAAATGGAATCGGTCCAGAAGAGAGGTGAGGTCGGGAAAGATATACAGGGTACTAGAAAAGTAGCTGCACATGTTGAACCGTTGATTCCTCCCGGCACGGATCCTCCGGTGGTCGTTCCTGCACCTTCAAATCCGCCTACGATGCCAGTTATGTTTCCTAACGGAGGGCTCAGGTAATTGAACGAATTTATTATTTAAACCAGGGGTCTCCAAACTTTTCAGCCCAAGGGCCACAATGTTTACTCCAGCAAATACGAAGCCAAAATATTTAAACCCATTTGATTCAGTAGCGCAAAATAGTCGATATGCATGTGTTCATTGTAAAATGACGTAGTTGGCATATCATTTAGTAATATGGAAAAGAAAATTCAAAGATCAATTGAACTCAATATTTCGTGATTGAGTCTAATATTGAGGCGCTGTGTTTGATTTGCACTGATAACTTAGCTGTTATGAAAGAATGCAACATTAGACCTAAGTTAATGAGCTTTCGCAGGCCGTATTCTTGAAACTGGAGGGCCAGTTTTGGCCCGTAAGCTGTAGTTTGGATACCCTTGATTTAAACCATTCAGCACTTATCTTTGTTTAGTTTACATACAGAAAAATTACTCTTTACTTCTCAGCTTCAACTTTTTGAGCGCTCGTTTACTTAAAAGAGTGCTATATCCTTCTATTTCCATGACAAAATAAATATCCGACTTGAGTAGAAATCATTTCGATGATGAAAATTCTCAAACTGAAGGTTCATGTAAAATTTCAAGACCATGGAATTCAATTTTTTTCTGAATTACCTATTTTTTTCGAATAATTCAGAATTTGTCAATTCCCTGAAATTTTGCAGTTAAATGTTCGATACCAATTCAAAGCAATACCAAAAAGTATGTGGGATTTGTGTTAATACATAGAACAGTCTTTCATAATATTGAAATAATTGAAATATTCCCATAAAAAACTTTCAATTGAATTGAAATCGTGTTTAGGGATGTAACTTGGCGAAGTAAATTATCTCGCAAATTTTCAAAAGTATTATTAAATCGGAACCATTTAATTTTGATTTTTTTCATATTTCATTATTCGAATAGTTTACAGAATATAAACCCAATAGTGTCACATTTTGCATTAGTATACAGTGGAACTTCCCTACAAGGAGCGTCTGTATAACGAATTTTCTCTGTAAAACGAATTTCGTACAAAACATTGCACCTTGAATCCAAACTCCATGTTAAAAACTCCCTCTAAAACGAGGTAAATTCTCTCTATAACGAAATATTCAAAGAACATCACTCTTTGAATGGATATTGGTAAGAAGGTGGGTTTTTTCCGAAAATTTTCCGGACATATGTAACAAATCCCGATCCAAACTAAATCATTAAGGCGGTCAGAGAGATCCTTCTGAAAAAGTTTTGAAACACCCCTGGCCGTTTGGTTTCAATCTAACCATTACACTAGTATGAAAGTTGTACGAAAATGTCAAAGAAGAAAGTGCTTACGTTTGAATGATAAACTTAAATTTATCAGTGAAGTTGACCGCGACATTGCCGACTATAGAAACAAATTTTCTATATAACGAAATTTCTTTATAACGAACTTTTTTTGCGGATTTAGCGCTTTCGTTATAGGGAAGTTCCACTGTATTTAGTATCAATCTCAAGTCCTATAGAAAATTTTTATATAATAGCCTTATTGATCTACCAATGAATGAGCGCTCTAATGCACCTGCTCAGGGCTTTTCTTGAAGTTTTTTATAAATCTGGCTTATTGTGAAGAATTTTTAACTTTCTGTTTCTCAAATGAATCTCTGATTCTCTGAATCATTAATAGTCATAATATTCAACATAAATGTTTTTTTTACTGCTGTAAATATTGGTAACCATACAGAATGTGAATTGCAAAATACTCAAATTTTATATATCCACAGATTGCCTCCTGGACCTCCACCTGGCAGACCGCTTCTTCCACCAGGCTTACCACCCCCAAGGATGCCAATACGACTGCCTCCAGCTCCACCAAGGCTCATCAGGATACCAGGCCCCCCACCTAGTCTGCCTGCCTCAACCAATATATCATTAGCTACACCTAACGTTCTTTCCGCTGGCCCCCAACTCATCACTAGATCAGAGTCTGGAAGTCATAAACAAGGAGCAACGATATCTGCTAAACCACAAATCAGGAATTTGAGTGCCGATGTAACAAGATTTGTACCTTCAGCTCTGAGGGTTAAAAGAGAAGACAAGAAGGCTAAACAGAACTCGAGGGTGTATGTGAATGAATTAAAACAAAAAGAAATCAATTTTCATCAACAGGCTATTGCGAAACAACATACGAAGGACGATGCTTATAAGCAGTTTATGCAGGAAATGCAGAATCTTATGTAAAAATTTGTTTAAGACTGTAAATAATTTAATAAATGTATATATCAATTCCGAAGTTGTTGTATGAATTAGTGTTCGACTAACTTTAAAATTAACATCTTTGCCAGGAAATAAGGATTTCAACGTTGAATCTGGCTGAATAGTAGTTGTATTTTTTGTATTAACAATATAATATATCAAAAAAAACTTTATCTATAGAACAAGATTTCTAGATCTCCAATTACTAACAATGATCCGAAACAAATGGAAATCTTACGAATCAAAGTACTACAAATGATCCTTGATACACTGGGTCGAGGATCCAACTTGGTCTACTAGATCTATAGAACAAAAGTTCTAAGATCTCCAATTACTAACAATGATCCGAAACAATTGGAAATCTTACGAACCAAAGTACTACAAATGATCCTCGACACACTGGATCGAGGATCCAACTTGGTCTACTAGGTCTATAGAACAAAAGTTCTAGATCTCCAATTACTAACAATGATCCGAAACAATTGGAAATCTTTCTAACCAAAGTACTACAAATGATCCTTGACACACTGGATCGAGGATCCAACTTGGTCTACTAGGTCTATAGAACAAAAGTTCTAGATCTCCAATTACTAACAATGATCCGAAACAAATGGAAATCTTACGAACCAAAGTACCACAAATGATCCACGACACACTGGATCGAGGATCCAACTTGGTCTACTAGGCCTATAGAACAAAAGTTCTAGATCTCCAATAACTAACTATGATCCGAAACAAATGGAAATCTTTCGAACCAAGTACCACAAATGATCCACGACACACTGGATCGAGGATCCAACTTGGTCTACTAGGTCTATAGAACAAAAGTTCTAGATCTCCAATTACTAACAATTAAAAGTAGTGAAAAAATTCTACTTACTAAATGACCTTGACTGTTTAACTTCCAGAAACAAATTCTAATCACAAAATCCGCTAAACCAAAATGAGTAAAAATATTTTCTATTTCGTATTTCTCCACCAGAGGGCGAAATATATAACAACGCAAATACTTCCGAATCCTTAAAATTTCAACGATGTCCCCATACTTTCTTGATGAAAAATAAAGTTCAAAAATAGGGAATACATTTTTTTTATTTCATAAAAGTGTATAATTTCCAACCGTTAAAAATCATTCTGATTTGAAAGGATGAATGATTTCTTAACTTGTTTATCCATTAAAAGTAACAAAACATGAATTAAATACAATAAAAATTATTAATAATAAAAAAATATAATATACATATAACACTATTTGAAATGGAACAGAATAAAGGTAAAATTACTTGTAAAAACCTTTTGAAAAAATCATAACATGCTATAAACTTTTCTATTATACCATAAAAATTCACTGGGCGATATACAAACCCAAAATTACTCAAACCTGACTAAGTATGAAAAAATATTAATAATCTGTTAAACACATACGTACGAAAAAAAACATTACATGACTAATGAAAAGACTGAGATTGTGACACATATAAATATATCGAATATTAATTCTATCAGTACAAGCAACAGAACACATTTTACTTTGAAAACCAATACATAAAACTGAATATTTGATTTGATCCCCTGCACAATTATATTTTTATCGATTGATATACTGAACTTAAACTATCCTATAATAAGCAGTCTTCTAAGAGGGTGGTTGGTCTTTGAATGAGTTTTCCAATTCAGACGCAGCCGATGAAAATTGGAACAACCTACCAAATATATCTGAGGAATCTGGCTGTTGATTTGTATTTGTGGAATAATCTAAAATAAAAATAGAAGCTATTAAGGTACAGAAATTCTGCAAAATGCAACATTCAATCAATGGTAAGTTTTTGAAACATTCAAGTTTGTCTTAAAATTTATTTGATGGATGAGCACTTCAAGAGTGACCAGCTGCTTGAAACACACCGAAATCACTTCTTTTTTTATGCGATAAATCAACTTTTATTCGATAGCTTGAAACTCAATTAGCATATCCTGGAAATATTAGATGTTGTGAAGGCCTGTGAGGATTTCAATAAATTTTTTATACTTCTTTTTTCATCAATGGAATTAAACTCACTTCAAGAGGTCAAAATCAATTTCAAGTGGATAACCGGTTATCATTTTGGTTATTTTTGGTTCAAAGTAATGACGCATGAATTAGCCCTTCGACGTCATTGATTTGAGCCGCAAATGACCAGACTCAAGAGCTGGGTTAAACTTCTGGTTATTAGAAAAGTAGGGTTGTACGCGGAAAATTTCAAAAGTTGTCGACTGACGAAGCATACTTGAAGAAGATATGTATTCGTGAGCTTAGCCACGTTACGATTCAAATTGACAAAACTATTTCATCAGTTTCAATTATCGGCTTAGTTTCATTCATTTAGAAATTAAACTTATCTATTGAATTCTCTAAATTAGGTTCGGAAATTGACGCATCCAAAAGTTTCTGACTTGTTAATATTATTTAACAAGAATTGTCCGAAGTTCTTAAAGATTGCTGATATTGTTCGAGTATAACAAAACATTCTTTCTTTACTTGGGAAAAGCTTTGTGTTACAATTAATAACTCTCGACTGTTAGAAAAAATTATGAATTTGTGTTCAAGTTCCCAAAAAAAGTTTTATCACTTTACTGTGACGTGTGAGATTTAGCCAAATACCACAGCGATATCAATACATGTGAATTTAAGTCTATTGGATAGTGTCCTCCTGTATATTTTTCGGTAATATTTTCTCTCCGAATAATTTCTGTCAGAACAAAAAAACTTTTTTTGTCGAGCGGAACATTCTGAAAAACATATGTTGAGTCCACGTTTCAAACATTAATATTTTGGAATGCATATGTTGAACTTGAAGCATAATAATTTACATTTGCAAATCGAATTTTGTATTTATTGCATAAAACATAAAAAAATATAAATATAACCTATATTGACAATTGACCAGAAACCGCATTCAAGGGAATAGAGCCAATGGTTATTCGTTCTAGGACAAAAAGGGAATAACCAAGGGCTGAACCAATAATATTTCCAGGATATGCTTATTGAAATTTAAGCTATCGAATAAAAGTTGATTTATTGCAGAAAAAGAGAAGTGATTTTCGGTGATTTTTCGAGCAGTTAGCCACTCTCTCGGTACTCCTACCCTTCTATTTTTCTTCTCCATTATTCTGACGTCAAATAACTCACCTGTTCGTTCTGTCATTTTTTTCCTGCAATAAATGTTTAGGATAGTATGGATATCATCGTCTCTGTCACATATATCTTCATATTCGCTGATTATTGCACTTCGGTACTGTTTGAAGTATAGAACGCATTGAGTCCATTCTTGTCTATCTAAAAGCCTTGTAATGGTTGATTCGTAGCTCTCATCACCACTTTCCTCGGGAGCTGATGTAGAGGCAACCCCTCCATCGGCTTCGGTATCCTCAAAAGTTCTTGCCAGGGCATTTCTTATGGTTAGGACCTCCGGTGTCATGTCTTTGAACTGAAACGGTTAGCATATTCCTATTAATGGATTGAAATTTAATTTGGGAACATTACCAATTTTGGTTGAGAAAATTGGTAATGTTCAAATATTGAAGAAGAGATTTTATTTATTAGCGCAGCCTGATTTTTCCACGGCCACTTACTTTGGAACATAGAAAACGCCTTGGATTCGCTGTCAAACAATAATGTCTCAGCAAATGAAAATGAAAGGCCAATAAGTTTGTAACAGAAATGAAAATGCAGAAAAAAATTACATATTCACAATATCCGTTCACCGAGCAACACAGACATAAAAGACAAACATTTTCCATTTAATACATCACTTTCCATATACGAGAAAAAATATATTGACAAATGAAATGAAAATTGTGTGAATCCTATTTTTAGAAATAGGATTTTTCCCAAAATATTCACAGTTAAATGATTACGTGTTAGCTTCCTCTGTAACGCTACTCCTTTGATAAAAAATCATTAAGAAATCGATAACATTTTTTGATGATTTCAGCTCTTATGATTTCAAATGTTATTCAAATACAGTAATTGTTAATAAGATAAGCTGGTAGACTAATTTTTGTAATGTTCTCAGTTAGTTTGTTATCGATTCACTTAGAATTTTGAAAATGTAGCTACTGAATAAATACATACAAGTTGTTGTTGAAAAACCTTTCACAAGTCCTTACCTTTTCACTTTTGTATAAATTTTCTCATAAAGCGACTTCAGAATGAACTATAATGAAAATCTACACTCACAGAAATCTATGAGTTCATTATGCTGATTGGCCTAAAAGATATGAAAAAATACCTCCAGAAAAAAGAGTGAAAGAAAATATCTAGAAATCAAGTTTTTGCAGACATACAATCCTAGCTCAACATCTATAAGTGAAATGTCGGAGAAGTGCATGAAAGAATACCAACAAAAAATAATAAGCATCACGGTTGAGCTCCACGTAATTCCTTCAGAAAAAATAAGGCGAAAATTTTCCAAAATTGGAACGCGACAAGATATCTTTTTAACCAATTTGGAATTAAAAGATAACAGACCTCAATTTCCAAAAAAAATAATAGTAACCACAAATATTCCGAATCTCCACTGACATACAGACAGACACAGTATAAAAACAAGCAAACAACAAAACAATAGAAAATAAAAGAAGCTCATTGAAAGGAACAATTGTTATTACAGGACATAAAAAGGTGAGTGTAAGTAAAAGAAATACAGCAACTAGCTCGGTAAGTTGTTAGGGTCAGCCTTCTTGAAGATTTGTTTTAACTCTTCTATCTTCATTAAAAAGAAGCTCCTGCATGTGTGGATTAACTTCCCTTTTTATTGCATAATTTACTAATTACTCTTCTTTGTATACAAAGTGTTTAGAATTTGTTTGTGAATCTTTTAGTCATTCACAACAAATAAATACAGGTAACTTAAGGTTAAAGATAAATTATTTTAGGGAAATTTGTGGTTAGTACTGAAAATTGATAATCAATATGAAAACTACAATTAAAATAACCAAATTATACTCTTCAGAATACTGAAGAATGAGTACAATCTAAATGGTTTTAAGTTGGGCTAATTTCATTTGGTAAAATGACTTCTAGCAAATTCTTTTTGAGCTTCCCAAAACGTATCAGTTGAATACATATCACATTATTGTAGATTTCACATAAATAACTGTTTTCAGTTACAACCATGTCAATTTCTAAAAGTCTGAAAACCACTTAATTGTGAGCAGCAGTTAAGTGAATTTAATTTGTCGTAAAGAACCTTTGGAATATCACTCAGAACTCCTAAACACCAAGTATATTTTTATCACTGCACTAGTTGTCAACATTCAAACATAAAACAGCAAAACGATGAAAATGATAACATGACGAAGTTCCAATGAAAAAGCAGAAAATATAATAATAACAGGCGAGTTGTATGTCCTGCAGATTATTTTCAACATAACCTGAACGGCATCTGATACATTAACCCTCAAACTGTACCAGTGGGCGTGGAAAATTCTATTTTCAAGCAAAAAATTATAATCGTTAATGTTCTTACATCAGCAGCGAGCAGCGTGGTGTGCAAAAGGCACACCAATTTATTCACAGCCTCGACTAACAGTAACAGTTGGAAAAACAATTTAAATATCGATTTCCCCAAATCGACAAAGTAGTGATCGTGCCTATATTCGGACTGCTGACCACTGAGCATTTCCAACTTCAAGGTCGTTTTCACTGCATCGCAATACATAGTGAGCTGATGTTTTTTGTCGCAAAACAGTTCTAGGTGCTCTTGAACTTGCAATATAGCACATCTTAACGTTTCTCCCAGATTGAGATTAGCTACGGCGTTCTGATTGAACCATACCAAATTGGGAACCATTATTCGAAAAGTGATGCTATCTATGACGGAATTTAATCTTGAATTTATGAGCTTGACTATTGGTTGGCTCGATAATGACGAGTGCGATAAGTAGGAAACTGCTTCTCTAGATGATTCAAACGATGCTTGACAGACGGTCTGAAAAAAAGGAAATATTTTCATGAGCAACGTTTTGTCTCATAAATGGAGTATACTCAGTTTCACTTTAGCGGTAAAGATTGGATGGTTAAGCCAAGAACAGATATTATGCCTTCATGAGAGATGCAATTATAATTTGAATGGACATTTCCAGTCATTAGAAAAAATTTTCTGAAATATTCCAAGTTACAGCGTTGTCATTTCGTCAGGCTAGATCTTAGACCACAGATAGAGAAGACATAACATTCGATAATGAATTCTGAAGCCATCATTCAATATGTTGAGAACTATAGTCCGTTCAAATATAAGAAGGAGCTTTGTAAACAGAATCGTCTGGTTTGAGCACAATAAACCTCGTAATGATCAAACGGTCATAAAAACGCTCCCTTCGACCGCCCTAAGAGACTGCCAGGATCGTACTCTGAACGGACTGTGGATGGTTCTGGATAGAGAAAATCTTTTGTCAAAGTGTATACAGTGTGGAAACTCCAAATGAAATAAATTCGATAAGGAATAAATGAGAGCGTGTATATATTTCACCTAGATGTGCTGTAAGAGTTGCATTCGTATAACAATTTTCAGTTAAAACTGAACGATTGTATGAAATCTCCTCGATTCGACTATGGGAGGAAAGTACCAATCCGAAGGCCCTCCTACCGCTGCGCCAAACTTGTTGATATTGCTCCTTCTCACATTTGAACAGAGTATAGTAACTAGTAAGAATACTAGCTTAACAGTGACGTATAGCGTGTTATGTTGACAAAATTGATAATTCAATAATAGTTCAAGTTCTATTAATTTATTACTTAAGCGCTACGCCACTGGTGACCTTGAAAGATACACTGATTCAGTTTGCACAGTGTTGCCAGAACAGTATTAACTTAAATTGCTATTTTTGCAACATCAGTGATGTTGGCTTCATTTCATACTTCTACGTAAAAAATGGCATATTTTATTAGATACTGGCAATGTCCATTATTATTTTATGCATCTCTATTGCATCTGGAATTAGGTAAGCAGGTTAGAGGGATTTGCTAGAGCATATAAAAAAATATTAATCGCTTCTGAAAGAGATGCGACCTCCAGTACCATAATATTATCCCGAAAGCATATAGCTTTCTATGTTTTGGGGTTTTAATTAACCACTGTAAGACCCATTGGTATATGATGAAAGACATATAATGGGGATGAGACTTTTGGTTTTCTGAGAATAAATAAATAATTTCAGATGAACTGTCAATCATGATTTGAAAAGATGCAAAATCAAATGAATAAAAAAAATGTTGTCTACAAAGTTGAGAAAATTCAAGAATTCAAAACTCCAATTAAATCAAAAATGAAAGATGAGGTTTTTAGGCAGTAATGATTAGGAAGGCATGTGAAAAAATCAATCGGAAGAATTTTGACACTTTTCAATGAAGGCAATAGAAAAAATGAATAACGACTGTTTGTGTTATTGATCGATTTTAGACCTCAATTTGAGACTTATCTATTGTACTTTTTTGAAGTGGTTATTTCAGCGGAAGATATTGACTATTTTTTTCTGCAAAAATTATTACCTGTATTTTACCTTTTCAGAATCCTCATAGATTAACTCCTAACCTTATATCAGGGAAAGACCCATTCTTTTTCTTACACGACGTTATACTGAAGTCGATGCAAAAAAACACTTTTCCATAACGTGAAACTCTAAAACTTTTCGCTGAGAATCTCTGTATAGTGAAATTCTCAAAGAAAAAACTGGTTTGAGGATTATCAAATTGTATGGAAAAAAATCAACATTTTCATGAAACATCGAGAAAGAATGAACTTTCTTTTGGCAATTATATTTTAAACCTTCACAATCCTGTTAATACTTTTTCCTAGATTCTCTAGAAGATGATTTCTGTTCGGTTGTGAAAGAGTATATTCACTATCTAGCCCAAATGGCAGGAACCATTTCTAGTACTGATTCCAATGAATACCACATGTTCGAAATATTACCACAAAAGCTCAGCTCCAACATAAGCATGAAATATTAACAAGTCTCTAGCCCCAAAACCTGAGCAATGCATAAAGTGCCGATTGCAGCATATAATAGCTACTTCCCAGTCAGGTGCGAGAAAACTAAGGAAAAAAGGATATTATTTATTTAGCCCGTTCTTATTTTTTAATATCTCTTCAAAAAACAAGTATTACGTTCCTTTGCTACTAGAAAAACATTAGTGAAAATGACAGAAAGAATGAGAATGCCATGACGTCAGAAAATGTTTTCCAGCACCAATGCCAGACTATGCGCTTTTTTCTAGCTTCATCAATCATCATAAATTAACATTTCCATCTAATTTGTTTTTAGAAACATGTTCTTGCATTTGTTTTTATTGTAAATGATATACCAAGAAGAAGAGACCATTCAACTATACACTTATAGTGTAAAAATGGGTTACTATTCACTGCGACCTCGAGGTTTATTGTGCCCCTTTACAGAGCTGTTCTGACCACACCCTTCACAGCTCGTTTTCCAGTTCCAGAGATCTGATGAATCCAATATCTGTGAAGACTTCAACGAGGCTAGTTCCTCACTCTTACAAGTTTCTCGCCTAAGGCATTCTCTCCTTAGGCTCGCATTGCCAAAGCATTCCGTAACTAGGTGAATGGGGGTTTCTTCCTCCTCCCCACATAACCTAAACTCGTCAGTGTCCGATAATCCCATACTCAACAGGTGCTTCCTGAGGCGACAGTGTCCTATAAGAAAGCCAGTGAGGAGGTGTTATTGTTTCTTACCAAGATCCAGATATCTTTTGATCGCCAGAGTTTTTCCTTCTCGGCTTTCTCCTTCTCCAGAAACTCCTTCTATACCACAGAAGGGTTCTGAGCCCTCTTCGACAAGTTTATTGGCCTCTTCGTTTCCTTTGATTCCCGAATGGCCGGGAACCCAGATTAAAAAGATCATTCCACAAAGAAATTTCACTAATTTTTGCAGTCATTATTGATCTGTTTCTCTGAAACATACTCCCAAATATCTTGGAATTCATAAGAATATCCAAAAAATGCTTACAAACAACAATAAGGCAGTAAGCAAGATCTTTTCCTCATTTCTGCCTCTGTTTACATCTGATCTATCTATCTATTTTCTTTATTGATCTAAGAAAATACAGTTCTGTTTTTATGCTGTATATCAACCTAGTTGAAAAAATTGATGAAGCGTTTCACCTGACTGGAAAGCAGCTTTCGAAATAAGCAATAGAACAATATCTCAACGAAATTGTCAAAGGAAAAAGAGCATTATTTCAATGTATAAAATAATCGAATAACTCTGAAATCGTTACCTTCACCAACTTATGAAGTTGTTGGAAGAATTGAGGACTGGTTGGAGGTGATTGTAAGAACTCTACATAGGATTGATAGTTCTCAAGTGCATCCAACCTCATCTGAGGTCTCTGCATTCCGGCAATATTTGGAGAAGCATTGCAAGGTGTAACTTCACCCAAGTCACCCGCACTGGATCCACTGTAACATTAGCAAAACAAATCTTTCCTCAAAACACTAAGGGTATATTGCATAATGGATACTAAAGCCAATAATATCTGTCTATTGGAAAAATATACAGGTTCGGAAATTCATTTTGGAAACATACGATATTCAATGCATCAGAGAGAGTATTTTGCCGTCAAGTTGAACAGTCGTATATTCGACAGATTTACGTGCTATGTTTCTGACGGGATGGATGGTCCAATGAACGGATAATATGCTTGTCCCTCTCAAATCTATTAAAATTGACAACGCATTGCTTCAATACGTCATTTTGCGTGTAATACTCGATTGGAGTACTTTAAGTTGCCTACCTCAGGGCACTCCCAACGATAAGACAAGGCCAACTGCATAATCCGCACAGGACCATTTAAGCCTGTCCGAAAGGTAGCAAGTAAAACTTTCGAATATAAAGGGTTTTCCAATAAAAGGTGTTATTTTGATTTTCAGAGAAAAATGTCATTTTTTAATATAAATGATCGGATGTTTATTTATTTAGAAAGAAAAAGCTATACCGTGAATAGTGGAAAATAACATCAGGCAAATGACCACCACGACCACGCTTACATTACCATATCCTTTTAAAGATATTTTCCATAACCAAATCGCAAAGTGGCTGCCCTATGTCCTCTATAGCCTCACGAATTCCATCTTTGAAGTCTTGAATCGAAGCTGGGCTATTGGCGTAGACCTTCTCTTTCACGTGACCCCAAAGGAAGAAGTCGCATGGTGTTAAATCACAAGATCTCGGTGGCCAATTGTGATCACCTCTTCGAGAGATAACACGGTCCGGAAACTTTTCCCGCAAAAGATCAATGGTTTAGTTGCTTGTTTGGCACGTAGCGCCGTCTTGTTGAAAGTAAAAAAGCTCTCGACAGCGTGGACAAACCTGGGTTTTCTTCAACACTTTCGGGTACAGCAGCAATATTCTCGGCTGTTCTTGATCGACGTGCACGGGTTTTATTCTTCATACCACTAACTTTTCTCAACAGCTCGAATTTTTCCACCCATTTCTTTATTGCGGTCCGACAAGGTGCTTCACGACGACCCAAAAATGTTGAATGACTTTTACAAACCGTCTCTGCCAATTTTCAACGTTTTTATAGTGAATTTTAATATTTCAATGCGCTCTTGAAGCGTGTATCGTGCTTCACGACGATCCAAAAATTCGAGTTTTACGAACCGTCTCTGCCAAATTTCCTCCATTTTTATAGTGAATTTTAATACTTTCAATGCGTTCTTGACGTGTGATGTTCCATTCTTATTAATGGCGTAGTTTCTACTTGTCAAATGTCAAAAATGACAGCTTCAAACGTGACATCTACCGAATTAGAGGGCTATTCAAAATAACACCTCTTATTGGAAAACCCTTTACTACAGCACGACAAAATTCTCTCTCTGATGCTTTCAATTTCGTATGTTTCCGAATTGAATTACCAAACCTGTATACAATTTATAAACCAATAGAGTTCCTGAAAGTCTCACAAGGCAAACTATGAAAATAATATCTTCAGCGAAAATAAATCTTACATACAAGATGGTATTATACTTTTATGTCCTTTACATAATTTTTACTAATTCTTAGCTCTTGCTTAGTTTCGCAATGCAATTTAAAGCAGCCAGGCAAGCCTAAAGCACATTGAACCAAAAGCATATGAAAATCTTCCCAAAGGTTTGGTAGGAAAAAAATAATGATTTAGATGATTTTAGATGCTCAAATCCGTATTAAGTTTCGAGCAATCATAATGAGGAAGCTTGACATTACAAATGATTTAAAGTTGATAAACATTCAGTTTGAGAATTATCATTTAGAAATCTATTAAACGGTAGACCATCCTTTGTTACAATTCGAAATGACAATACTTATGTCATTCTATTCTGTCACAAAATTCAGTATATTATCTCCACTGAACGGAAATAATTGATTTACGCTTGAGTAACTCTTGAATCACTGGGTACGTTCAGAAGCACTCAACTATTGGCAACGGTTGAGTAAGTTGAGAAAGCGATAGCGTTTAGCAAAATCGCTGACAAATCGATGTTTCTCAGCAGATGTCGATTTCTGGCAGCGGTAAAACTTTGCGCTTTGTAACTCATCTGGGCCCGTATTCTCGACAAGTGATATCCGAAAACGTATACGAACTTCATTGCGCGGTGTGCTTTTTGCAGGTAAAACAGGGACTCGCGCAATGAAGTTCGTATACGTTTTCGAATATCACTTCTCGAGAATACGGCACCTGACCGCTGAGACATGCGCATATACCTATTTTGTGATTTGTTTATGTTTGGGGTTTTTAGTTGAAGTTTGGTATTGTTGTGTTCTGTGAGTTGAAATTTATTAAGGAGTATTTTGGTTATTCCAATACACTTCAATGTATAATCTGCAAGTACAATCACAAAAAGTTTCTCAACTGGGTATCAAAAAGTAAGGTTATATATCATGATATGTCAGATTTGTAAATCACTCAGCGAAGCGTTCAGAAAATTCTCATCCGCTGAAACTCAACTCTACTCAACTGATTTTTGCTTTATGCCAACAGTTGAGTGCTTCTGAACGTACCCATTGGAAGCCAATCAAGCCAACATAGATGTCATACAGCTAGATTCATTCGAAAAAGTAGTGAAAAATGAACTGATCGAATGTAACTAGTAGCCGCCACAGACATAGGGCGGAAATCATATTTCAAAAATGAATTCCATGAAATTATCTACCATTTCAAAATAATAAGGATCATTCGATATATCTGCTTGTACATATTATTATTTGAAGTTTTCAAACTTAATGTTTAGTTAAAAATCAACACTTTACCTGGTATCAGATCTACCGCTCGAAATAATCTGTGATGCAGGATCGCGCAAGTTCAACGAAGAAGGCGGAAACACCGCGCATGCGCCTTCGCCGGCGTTGTTTTCGAAGTCTGGTCCTGCAACGATTTCGTCCAATGGCGACTCTGATTCTATTTCCTCGTCGGAAGACTCTCCATCAACCATTTTCTATAACAGATCAATAATAAATTACTATTGTGTAAGTTAGGAACTCTATACGTAAAATCAGAAGCATAAAAACAGGATTTTTAAGTCATCTACGCATAATACGTAACACAATCATATTCAAAGGCTTATTGAACAGAAGAAAATACCTTTCTTGTAGTCAAAACTGGAGTGAGCTCACTCACGCTATCTTCACCATGCCTCAAATGATCTCCTTGACTCAGGGGACGACGCCTCACTCCCCAATTGAAATTATCTGTACTCTCCCCCTAATAACGAACAGAAAGACAATGTAGAAAATGAGGAAAAGACCCTTCGAAATGTTTGCACTCACCTCGATACTTTCACTTTCGTATTCCAGAAAGTCAAAGTCTTTGAAAACACCGAAATCGGTGGCAGTTTCGTCTCTACGAGAACCTCCACTTGCATCATTGTTGCCCAGAGATACCTCTTCGGTACTCGAGGCCATACTGGACTGACGTTCGATGAGATCAGAAGTTTGACTGAATATAACCTAGAAAATTGTTCGGACTATTAGCAATCAGTTATTATTATTGAATAAAAAATAAATGAAACAGTAAAATCGGTTATTCTACAATGAATTGTCATGCATTAAGTGTATGTAATATTATTATCCGTCAGATAATAATCATTATATTAAGGTGATGATGAATCGGACAGTTCAATTGAAAAAAATGTACTAAAATAAATGAAAATACAATTGAAATTATAATGATGCTTCTTTAAGTATTATGAAACAAAATTATAAATATATTGTGTGCAGTTGTTCAATTGTGTGATTTTTAGATAAGAAAACATTTTATATTGATTATTTTCCGATTTAATTTAAAAGTTGTCCGATCAAGAAATCTTGGCCAACAGATAAGTAAATAAATTATTTATGAAGATGGAAAATTATAAATGATAGTTGTTACTTAAAATATAAAAAACATAATTAATAAATTATATATTCAGATATATGTTAGATATAGGTAATTATTCAACCTGCCCCACCAACAGATAACTATATTTATCTCTGTTGGATTTGTACCGATATCGATATAATTTGTACTGCTTTTAAATAAATAAATAAATACTCATAAGAAGCGAAATGATACTGTGACATGTGAGTTACAATTCATAGTAGCTGTGGTTCCAACATTTTATCAGTGCATATTTTGTAACTTATGTGTACTGAAGCGTTTAAAATGTGAACCACAATATTTTTATTACCTTGGAATTCACATAAATATCTTCCTAGAATACAAGAAGAGATTCAATACCTAATTGAAAAAAAAAATTCATTATTAATGCTACGTTAAAGATCGAACTTACAGAAGGACTCTTAGGCAATCCAACCCTTTGTCCACACGTAGTCAACAAATTGACCAGACATTCACGAACTCGACCCTGTAAGAAAAATAAATTTTGTGAATAGAATACTAAATTCATTTCTTGATTGAAGAGGAGCCAACAGCCAACAGTCTAATGTAATCTTTTACATTTTTAGGTTAAGTTGAACACTACAATATCTCTCTAACGTTTTAAAAAAACCTTCAAACTGCTCGCGTAGCTTTCTGAATGTTTTAAAAATATACCTGGCACATCCACGGTCTTTTCCAACCAGATTGAGGAACAACATCAGCAGGACTCAGAGAGCAGGAACGCCTAGGTGTTGCAACTACTTTAGGGGAATTTGAGGCTTCCTCCTTGGTGTTTAGATACTTTCTACCAATAACCGGAGTCTGTGACAGGTCGAAAGTGAAGTCCATCGTTCTACCTATTGAAAAAAATTAATATTCAATACTGACCAGTCAAAACATTCAAAATTGCTTACCTGGTAATTCCTTCTTCGAAAAGCTGGTGTCTTCTCCGAAGTTAACATGTGACGTTGAAGATAGCGAGCTTTCCCAATGAGAATATGAGGAAGATGGAGGTGTCACCAGAGAGCTAGATCTACTAACAACCAACTTGAGGATTTTCAAAGCTTCCTTCCAATGAACGCCATCTATATATTTGACAATAACCCTCAATAGGTCTGCATTTATCGGTTGACAAGCGGCTGAAGCTAGATCCACGTAGTGTAACATACAGTGGATAATGTTCAAAACAGCCAATTGTAATGTACTGGGTCCCTTCTCTAATATTTCGACCAGGAAAGTCAACATGTTCAAACTGAGATATGAGTAAGTGTCATATAGATATTTTATCACGCATTTTGTCCACTGGAAACTTTCTTTGCTGAACGTTTTCCTACTGTAGAGATTCATCACAGTTCCTAGGTTCTCCAGTTTCTTACTTTTCTCTATGCTGACCTGAAACAACATGATTGCAAAGTGGAATAAGTAAACTAGATATCCAAAGAAAGAGAATAATTTCGATAGTCGAAATAAGTTTATTTCTCATAAGGAGAAATTACATTAACCGTAGTGAGTAAGAAGTCATAAAACTATTGAATATGAGGTTATGAGATATGTTGTGAATAATGGTTCCAACATTTTGCTTACCTGGGCAATATTTTCAGCAGCACGTATGCACAACTCATTTGCATCCTCATAATTCAGTAAGAGATAAGGCAAGAGGGCTATTACGTTCATTGGAAACGCAATATTTTGGGAAGGATCTATAACTGATAGATTGAGCAAAAGAGTTAGCTGGGAAAGCAATTCCATAACTGGTTCATAGGTGTTTGGATGAGTACAACCCTGAAAATGAATAAATTAAAGTAATCAGGGGCATTATCGAATATAAAACCATCGAACAGATTCCCCGATACATTCAGGATGTCTGAAAACACTGAGGTTTATTGATTTGAAGACACATCGTCAAAAGTCATGGTCCCCTAACAACTCCAACATGTTAAATAACATTTTTTGTGTACAGATTCTTCACTATTTTGCACTAACAATAAAACGCCAAAAAATGTCTCTTTTTCCAGAGAATACAGGTGTATTGGCTGTTGCCAATACACCTGTATTCTCTGAAAACTCTGAAACTGATTAACAAAATCAACAAGAGATGAAATATTCCAATTTCTCAATTTGACCGAGCAAGAATAGTAGTTAGTTAGATATTTTAGAAAGGGGTTACAGTTCACTGCGACCTCAAGGTCTATTGTGCCCCCTTATAGAGCTGTTCGGACCACACCCTTCACCGTTCGCCTTCCAGTTCCATAGATCTGATGAAATCCAATATTCTTGAAGGCTTCAACGAGGCTAGTTCCTCACTCTTACAAGTTTCTCGCCCAAGGCATTCTCTCCTTAGGCTCGCAATGACAAAGCATTCCGTGACTAGGTGAATAGGGGTTTCTTCCTCCTCCCCACAGAACCTACACTCGTCAGTGTCCGATAATCCCATCTTCAACAGAATGATGCTTCCTGAGGCGACAGTGTCCTATAAGGAAGCCAGTGAGGTGGTGTAATTGTTTCTTACCAAGGTCCAGATATCTTTTGGATCTTGCTTTTACCACGAAGGCGCAACGTACTTTTTTCGTACGAGTTAAGATTCGGTTTACAAACGGGAAAGGGCTTGAAGGGGTACAGGCAAACTAGAGCGACATAATTTCGCCTATGAAGAAATATGCTCGGGAGAAGGAGATATAATGTTCGATTGGTGTTTATTACTGAGAAACCTAGGGGAGTCAAGACTTTTAATGATGTGTTTAATTGTTAGTTATTCAGTGGATTGAGTAAAATGTACCTTCAGCAGAAGAGCGTGGACTCCCGGAAAGGAATTCCACCGAAGCTGCTGTTGAAGCTTCTCAACTTTATCTCTGGCATCAGGCCTATCCAAGGGAAGTCGATGCAGAACCCGTTTTAGCAGACGGACGGCCAACAAGAACTCGTGCTCGTAATCGGACTCCAAGAGCGACACGGCTAGCCAGAACAGCTGGGCCAAAATGGTCATCTTATCGTCCTGAGTAGCCGAGTCACCCAGCATCTTCAAACTTTGAGCAGATCTTGACCTCGCCAAGTTAGAAGCGAACTTGTTAAGCGGTATCTTGTGATCGGGCTCGTGGCTACTTCTACCCCTATCCTTGTTATCGTTAGGGGATGAAGTAGACTTTTTGAAGCCGTATGATACCGAGTAACTGGTGCTTCTAGCGTGACCGCCCGGAAGCGGGTAGTTTATTTGAGGTATAACGTTGGATTGACCTTCTCCCATGCCCTTTTTAGCTGCCGGGTCCTTGTTGTTCAGGTTGGGCGTTGACTTGAAGAACTCTTTCATGCAATCTATTGGTCGGAAATCTGATTCTAGGGAATCCACTGCCGCTTCCAAAGTGAGAAGCAATTCAGTTACATAACCTAGAAATAAGAAAACCCTATCAATAAAACATTAAAAGGGCGTATGAGTATGTTGAGCAGGGTTAATGAATTGGATCCTACCCAGCAAACACAGTTCAGTCGGCCCTGCATTGGCAGAGTATCGCAACTGTTGGCAAATTGATGGCAAAATTTGCCAATATTGGTATAACGCCCTAAAAGTACTTCGAAACCATCAATGAAATGCCAACGAAAATAATGTGATGGCTAAATGAACAGCAACCTGCAAACCTTGTTATTGAATAATGCCAATGAATAAATAGTAGCTTTAATTTGAAGGCAATGCCATCAAAAACTACCAATGAAAAACCATCATTAAAAAATTGATGGCACAGCCATCGGACCATTTGCTGGCAGATGGATAAATTCCCGTTAAAGGTTAAATATTCTTCAAACTTCAACACAACGGCTAATCATCACATAGATTTATAATACTAGTATTATAGGTCCATGAATCATCATAACGCCTGCGCATTTAATGTCAAGATTTCAAGTGTCATCAGTCATTACAAATAATTATTGTTGATTGATAATTATTCGTAATTCCTATGGCTTTGGGAGTGAAAGTGAAAAGTGCCCCTCTCGAAATGGTGGATTGTGATGAACATTATAATTATCAAGGGAAAAGAAGAAGAAAAAAGTCTTTATTATCAAGGGAAGAAAGTGAATTTCATAGAAAATAATTTTCTTCATGGCTAAAGTGCGAAGAAACCTCTTGATATCAATCCTTTTTCGTCTTTTTGATCTTGAATTCGCTTTCGCAATGTCCTGCAATCTAGAATATGAGTAAGTAGAAAATTTAATTTTATCAATTTAAAAACTGAAATATATCTAACCTCCAAATTGCATGCTTTCTACCTTTTGTATAAGTAAATAGTTTTCATCACATTTTGTGCATGTTACCATAATGCATAAATACAATTTTAAAGTGAGTAAGTCTACAAAAAACAGGTTGATTAAGAAAAGAACTCTATCTTTTTTAAATCAATCTTACAAATCATTGAGAAGCAACCAAATTTCAGATGACTCAAAAACTATATATAACATCAGTTCCAATACTTCCAATAATTGTAATATCATTCATCTAGATATACCATTAGCTTCAAGTTCATCAAATATTGAGCAGAGCAATTTTATTTCTAATTTTTTGGATTTGCCAACCAACATTGATGTAAGTCAAGAAGTTCCATCTGTTCGGTCACCAACCTTACATAATTTGCCTGTCGAAAGTCCAATAATTGAATCTAGTACACAAGAAAGTAAATCCTTTTTATCCACATGGTCCATTAAGTACAATATTCCACAAGCTGCACTGTCTGATTTACTGAAGTGGTTACACACAAATCCAAATATTTGCAATTTGCCACTGGATGCCAGAACTCTTTTAAATACTCAGAGATCCATACATTTAGAATCAATGGGTGAGGGCAATTTTTTTTATTTTGGGATTACTGGGACTTCAAAAACTGAACTTCGATAAGTTGGGATTAGAAGATAAGATTGCTCTACAATTTAATATAGATGGTTTACCGATACACAAAAGTACTAAGCTGCAATTTTGGCCTATTTTGTGTAAGGTCAAATTTGTACAAAAAATATTTCCTGTAGCCATATATTGTGGTAAATCTAAACCACCTTTAGAAGATTTTTTCTCCAATTTGTTTCTGAAATTGCTGTCCAATGTAACTGGACAGGAAGGAATTCGAAGCCGGCCTTCAGTTCCTTCCAAAGAGTTATAAAGCTTATTGAAGGTACCTACATATTGATACACCAGTTTTTATTTCAGCTAGGAATTTGTTTAGATGAAATTAAAATGATAATTGTATTTTTCTTCTCTATAGATGCAGTCATGGCGAATCCGCTGTCAGGCTCCGAAGCCATAACTTCCTCGATACAAAACATTATAAAGAGTTGGCTGAGGGGTGCATCTGACAGAGAGGGAGGAAGAAGTAATAGAAAAAAGAAATTGCATAGGTATTACTGTGTATAATTGGATAGGTATTATTGTATATAATTATTTGTTCGTTTTGTCTCTTATGTTCAATAGGTTTAGTCATTTTATGAAATTTGTGCGTTTGTTTAGTTATTTTATGAAATATGTGGATTATAAGAATACTGCAATATTAGTTTTAGTTTGTTAAAAGTTTTGTTTATTTGAATTTTTAATATATTTGATATTTATATTTCAAACTGCCAATTTTATTCAAACCTTCAAACGATGCATTGAAGACATCAATTGAATTCAAGCAAAATGACTTGGTTATCCTTGGTAATTACCAGTGTTATTTTTTTAATTGTAGAAAGTCACACTGGTGATCTCCAATGAGGACTAGGTCATTCGCTTGAATTCGATTATAGCCTGTATTACCTGTAATGATTATGAAAGCAAACATTACTAGAATAATAACTAATAACCACTAAAGAACCATTACACATTAACTAGCGTTGGCCCATCAAAATTTGCCAGCATTGGGCCATCAAAATGTGCCAGCATGGGACCCTCAAAATTTGCCATTAATGGTAACTGACTGCTGGCCGTCTGCCGGCCGGTGGGTCATTTTTTTAATTCGCCGTCAATGGCAGCCAGCGAATGGCCTTTACAGGAATGCCGGTTACGCGATGTTAAAAATGTAACTTGCCATTACTTTGTGTTTGCTGGGTATTTCCTTCAAAATGCAATATTTTTCTTTGGAAATAGGACTAAAGTTCAAATATTCAAGAAATTATTTTTCTTAATTCGATGGAAATATTCATTCAAATTATTATAACCGATTTTCTCATGAAGGGGTAATATATGTTCTTGGCTTTACCATCCACTCTGTACCGCTAAAGAGAAACTGAGTATTTGATGAGACAAAACGTTGCTCATGAAAACATTTCCTTTTTTTTCAGACCGTCTGTCAAGCATCGTTTGAATCATCTAGAGAAGCAGTTTCCTACTTATCGCACTCGTCATTATCGAGCCAACCAATAGTCAAGCTCATAAATTCAAGATTAAATTCCGTCATAGATAGCATCACTTTTCGAATTATGGTTCCCAATTTGGTATGGTTCAATCAGAATGCCGTAGCTAATCTCAATCTGGGAGAAACGTTAAGATGTGCTATATTGCAAGTTCAAGAGCATCTAGAACTGTTTTGCGACAAAAAACATCAGCTCACTATGTATTGCGATGCAGTGAAAACGACCTTGAAGTTGGAAATGCTCAGTGGTCAGCAGTCCGAATATAGGCACGATCACTACTTTGTCGATTTGGGGAAATCGATATTTAAATTGTTTTTCCAACTGTTACTGTTAGTCGAGGCTGTGAATAAATTGGTGTGCCTTTTGCACACCACGCTGCTCGCTGCTGATGTAAGAACATTAACGATTATAATTTTTTGCTTGAAAATAGAATTTTCCACGCCCACTGGTACAGTTTGAGGGTTAATGTATCAGATGCCGTTTGGGTTATGTTGAAAATAATCTGGAGGACATACAATTCGCCTGTTATTTTCTGTTTATTCATTGGAATTTCGTCATGTTATCATTTTCATTGTTTGCTGTTTTATGTTTGAATGTTGACAACTAGTGCAGTGATAGAAATATACTTGGTGTTGGGAGTTCTGAGTGATACTCCAAAGGTTTTTTACGACAAATTAAATTCACCTAACTGATGCACCCAATTGAGCGGTTTTCATTTCGTATCGAATAATATGAAATGCATTCAACCAATACTTTTTGGGAAGATCAAAAAGAATTTGCTAAAAGTCATTCAACCGAATGAAAGTAGCCCAACTTACAACCATTTAGATTGTACAATGAGTACAGATCAACGTGATCGAAGTTTTAGGGCCGTATTCATAGTCATCCCTCAAGGTGAGGGTGAGTGTGAGTGTCAGATCGCCTTTGAGTAGCTGTAGCCGTTTCATAAAGCATTACTAATTTTTGCCAGCCTCCAACTTGAGGGAAGCCGCTAGCACCAATGAAATGAGTATGCTTTATGAAACGGCTACAGCTACTCAAGGGCGATCTGACAGTCACACTCACCTTGAGGGATGACTATGAATATGGCCCTTATGAAAGCCAACTTAAGGTCGATCCACACATTTCCGTGACGTGACGGCAACATTGCTGTCAGTGCTGTACTCCCTTCAGTATAATCCGTTATGAATTTTTCACCATCCACACAGCGTACGGTGTCGTCCGTGTCAGTGTTTTTCCGCCATTGCTTGGTTCGCTCTATGGACTTTTTCAGTTTGGATCTGTTATCTGACGTGAATGTTATTGTCTTGCGAAATGAATTGATGCTCAGAAGATCTTGCTTTTGAACGATGAAGAATAAAAGATAAGAAGACACTGGGAACATCCCATTTGACATGTACATGTTTGCTTATAAAAGAATACATGTGTATGGTGTGAATCGACCTTTATAATGTCATTCACTTATTTATTGACTTACCTTGCATATCCTCTCCTTGTTCAGCAACCGTCTCCACCAGTCTACTTAGAATATCAGAAAGCATCCGAGTCGTTATCGGCACCTTAAGCGCTCTGAAAATCTGCAGAGACCTGCCCGCGTAGTGCCTCGAGGAGCAGCTCAAACCGAGCTGCAGAGCAGTTTGCGCCCATCTCTCGTTCACGTGACCCATTGGCAAAGATTCCCTGAACACCCTGACCACGTGCTGAAGCAGCGTCTCCATCTGCTCCGCGCTCTTAATGGACCACACCTTCGCAGTTATGTCTTCGTAGTTCCACAGAGGAGAATCGTCGTTCCGTTTGGCGAGGAAAGCGATCAGCGATTTTATGATGTTCGGTACGGTCTGTTCCAGTTTTGGAGTTGTTGATGACGTTGTGTTTTGGGTATTCACATCTGGAGGTTTCGCAACTTGCTCAGACGTTTCTTCCTCGGATTCGGCTGAGGAAGATTGTATTATTAATTTTGATATAGACAACTGTTACGAGAAGGGCGGTAGCGATCATTATACAGGTTTGGAAATTCACATCTGAAATATACGATATACAATGCATCAGACAGATAATTCTTCCGTCCAGTTGCACAGATGAATAGTCGAGACAATCACGTGCCAATGAGGTCCTTTTGCCTTATCATACTAGAGCAACATTTCGCCAAGGAATGTAACCTCCTTCGCAAGGTTCATTATTCTGCTGGCAGATTTCGATTTTATGGCGGATGGCGCCTAGGTCGCGCCATCTAGTAAAGTGACTCTGGTTTGAGCTAATACATTGCATTAGCATAATATGTACTCGGTGGTAACTGTGGACGATCCACATAATTTACAGATATTGCGAGTTGTCCTTGCCGATCTTGTGCACGTGATATCTCACATCTCAAGGCCAGTAAGAAGCCTTAACACGTTTTTTGACAACAATAGAGCCTGCTGACCCTTCTCTGTTGAAGGTGCAGTCAATCTTTTTGCTTGTCTTTGACCTGGTGTTTTAATCCTCAAAGAAAACACCTAACACAAAACTATTCTTAGTTTATAAACCTAGAATTCATGCTTCGGAACATGCAAGTTAAATGTTACGGTGTTTTTTTAGATGCATAAAAAATCTTCAGAGAGAACTTTAATAAAATAGCAAAAGCGAGTGTTTCAATTCTATCAAGATAAAGAATTTCATAAAAGCAAAAGCAGAGAAAAAAGATCATCAAATGTGCCTAGGTGGTATTGTTGACAACATAACTACGTTCAAATTAAGATCAAAAGTTTTATATAATCATATAGTGCAGTATGTTTGCGAAAGTGAAATGCGACAGGTATAAAAATTTAATTTATAATATTATACAATATGAAAAATTTTCCATGAAAACGGAAATATTTGATATGTTAGAGACAAGGAATGTTCAAATTTACAAAGTAGCTAATGAAAGGAAAGAGATTAACACTGATTATTGTTCAGGTAGGGGTTGACCAGTCTAAGACTGAATAGAAATTATATCTGTAATCTAAGGGCTTTGAAAGCATGAAGAAAAATGTTGTATGAAGTTTTGCGGGGACACTTAAGAAAAAATAGAAAACGAGCATTTACACTGATATGAAGTGGGATGTACATGGCAAACTCTTTTACTCACAGAGGAAGTTCAACAGAGAACAAGAAGCATTGAGAACAATACGCTGGCAGAGACCTCTAGAGCTGCCGAAGCCAAATATCTTGTTGGCATTTTTAACTGAGAAACATCAGTACCATTAGTCAATATTTAGAAGAAATTGCTACTTATATGAAATTATCGATGAACTGATGGTGGCGTATCGATTAATGTGTGATTAATATGAAAATGCTATCAATCGGCTATATGATCTTTGGTTATGCAATGATAGCTACTGAAAACTTTTCGACTACTACTACTGCAGTTATGTATTTACTTACTCAGTTCATCGCTCTCTGAAGGTGGATCAATACTAGGTAGTTTACTGACATCTGTTTCAGGTTGATTACTTGTGGAACTCAAACAAGCATCAAACACAGGATCAGGCTCTGAAAAATACCGGTGAATTCATAAATTACTCCAACAAATCTGTGGATTTTGAGCAGACGGCGTTACGTAAAGTACACTGCGCAAAAAAATTAACGCACATTCTGAAAATGACAATTTTAATGAAAGTTAACTCTACACTGACATTATAACTTATTTTTCATGTTCTCTCAGGAAGGTTTTGAACGAAACAAGACACATTAAATGGAAGAAAAATTCAGGATTTCACCGAATCTGATGTGAAAGAAGAGAAATAAACAATTTTCAAAATACTGGAATGCTGATGTTCTGATCTAATCCTTCCCAGATTTCTCTGAGTTGGGTTCCTAAGTCATTAAGAGTAGCTAGATGATTTTCTGAACTTTTCAGCCTTCTATTGAGGTTGTCCCAAACCTGCTCAATCGGATTGAGATCTGCACTTCTTGCTTGCCATTCCATTCGAGAGACTTCAACCTCTTCAAGGTACTCCTGAACGATGCGCGCACGATGGGATCTGGCATTATCGTCCATGAAAATGAAATTTTCACCAATGTATGGGGCAAATGGCACTACATGCTCTTCAGGAATGTTCTTTATATAACTATCAGCATTTATAGCTCCATTATCGACGACCACTAGGTCTTTGCGAGCAGTCAAAGATATTTCACTCCCTACCATAATCGATCCTCCCCCTAAACCAGTAGTATTTAGGAAATTGCACTGAGCATATCTTTCATGTGGACGTCTGTATACAAGGGAACGTCGATCACAATGGTAGAGGCAGAATCTAGACTCATCTGTGAAGAGAACTCTTTCCCAATCAGCCTCTTCCCAATGGATATGCTCTCTAGCAAAATTCAAACGCGCCCTTCGATGGGCTGGGGTAAGAGCTGGGCCTTTTTCCGCGACACGAGGCCTTAAATCATATTCTCTGAGGCGATTTCTTATTGTTGAGTGCTAATTTGCACCCCATGAGTTTTCCCAAGCTGATTTTGAAGGAGGCGAGCGGTCTCAACGAAGAAACTCTCAAGTAACGTTCTTGAATGGCAGTTGTTACCCGTGGTCTAACCTGTCCTGATCTTCGGACATTCATACCCGTCTCCCTGAATCGCTGCAACATCTGGACACACTTGTATGGGAAACTCCAAACCTTTCTGCAATTCTTGTGTATGTCCATCCTTCTTCTCGCAAAACTACCGCTTGGGCACATTCCTCTTGGGTCAAATTGCTATTTCGCGTTGCATAGCGATCGAGTGTAGAAAATCAAACGAAAGAGAAACTAATGATCACTAGAATAGATCGAGAACAACTGATTTCAGAATGGAGCTAATACATTCAAAATCTGATAATCACATCTTTTTTTATTCCTGCTGGGAAAAACATATGTATTGAAGAAAAACGTTGAAAGTGGATAACATAAGCATGCTGAATTCTGATAAAAATAATTATCATTGAGAACACCTTCAGTTGTAGAATAAATTTGAGATTTCCATAATGTGCGTTTTTTTGCGCAGTGTATTTATTTATTCAGAAGCTTTTCTTCAAGTGCACAAAAATGTCCTACCTGTGTAGTTATGAGAAATCACAGGTAGCGAAGGTATGGACAGTCCTAGCGCAAGTTCTTCTGTTTTAATCGTCAGGAGTATTTGGGCCACTGTTAAATAGTCATTGTGTTGTGCAATTACTATCAATAGATTCAATAGCAATTGTTTGCAGTGGGTATGTACTAATGGTCTTGTGTGATCTAACCCCAAAAACGCCACATGCAGCATGAGGGGTACATGTATAGTCCAGTCTAATTCTAAGCCATCGATGACCACATCAACTAATAGCATAACTCCAATATTACACCTGAAAGAATAAAATCTCACATAAATGTTATTACGTAGGAATATTATCGAGAAACAAAGAAGTATAGTCCGTTCACAAAAGTTTGAGTGCATAGTACGCGTTTGTTTATTAATCTGAAGTTGGCAGTATTTGCTGTCATAACGTAAAATAAAGTCAACGTAGCCGAATGTACCCGGCGTCGTCCGACGAGCTTGCGAGTTATCAGAGAACTCTATGCAATATTGACAACATTGCGCATCAATCTGACAAGAAAATGAACAACATAACCTAAAATTTAAATATATAGTCCGTTCACGAAAGTTTGAGCCGTCGGTTGGCCATGAAAATTTGGCATATTCCACTGTGTATATTAAAATTTTAGGTTATGTTGTTTATTTTCTTGTCAGATTGATACGCAGTGTTGTACAAATTGCATAGAGTTCTCTGATAACTTGTAAGCTCGTCGGACGAGGCCGAGTACATTCGGCAACGTTAACTTTATTTTACGTTATGACAGCAAATACTGCCAACTTCAGATAAATAAACAAACGCCTATACTATGCGCTCAAACTTTCGTAAACGGACTATACACTCAAAGCAAGTTCATTGAATTAAAATGAAGAATATTCGATCTAATAGTAATGAAGACAGAAACTGTATAGTAGTTTTATCATAGCCACTTCACTGTTGTTTCTCTCCGTCACATATTGTATTTTGGTTTTTATGTTTTCTTGAACATTAACAATAAATATATTTCTATTCCATTCTATACTTGTATGCTTCGAAAATGTAATAGATTTTCACTTACCTATGGAAACTAGAGATAGGTTGTGAACTATCTGGCAAATAGTCTGACAATGGGGCAAAATAACCTCCATATTCAGGCATTGGCAAAGGATGTGGTTGCGGAATAGACATATCACATCTCTCTGAATTCGGATTCTGAAAATTATATATAATACTCATTCTAACACTTGTTGATACAGAAACTCATAGGAGGAATTCAATGCCTTCTACACTTGTACTGAAAATGAAATTTTATAGGATCTAAAGTGAGAAAGTGAGGTACTCGATTACTAATTTTTTCAGACAAACTGGACGACTTAACCAAAAGACCACTGACAGCTAACTTGACAGTTACTCAAGGCTTCATCTGTCAAAAAGACAATCAGATGACCTTTAACATCTAAACTAAGACAAATCCTTATTTTAATGAGATTTTTGTTCAGAGGATCTAAATAAATTGAACTTAATGAAAAATCTGTTATCTACAACAGTTTGTCGAACTTACTTCCTCTGTTGGTGAATACATATCCTCTTGATTTTTACATTTTTCCATGGTGAAATCTCCGAGCATGTGAGAAGCTTTCGAAGGATCTTCCCCGCTATGTCTTTTCGTATGAATTGTACCCTTCTCGACACCTTGAATGATGGAAAAATTTATTAATCACCAGAAGAATCGCAACTTTTTTACCATTCGAAGGATACTTACTGAGATCGTGTCTACTATTCGAATCAACTTGTCCAGTGTTGCCATCCGAATGACTAGAAGTTTTTCTCATCATCGTCAGACGGTAGAAAGGCGGAGTTTCCGTCCTTTCGATGTTGAAATTTAGAGTTTCCACTGTTTGTAGCTCCGTCATCATCTCGTCGAAAAATTTGGAAGGTTGGACTCGCGCCAAATACAGAACTACTCTTTTTGCCTACGAGTTAAATAATTATATAGATAAAAACATGAAAACATTTCACCTTATTATGCAAGTAAAGGGTTTTCTAATGAGTGTTAAGCATGGTTCTCAGAGCTTCGACGTGAAGACTGCGACAATCCCCACTACTCCTATTTTCTCCCTCGCTGTCGCAGAAATACAAGTGAAGTTGGTTTATTTCAACCACAAAAGAGGCGTGTCGCGACAGATTTTGACAACCAGAAACCAAAAGGAGGGGGTCAGGGGAAGTTCTGTTGATATTCTCTGATTGGTTGAATTGCTGTCGCTGGCTTTACGTCGAAGCTCTGAGAACCAGGCTTTATTTTGAATAGCCCGGTATTTCGTTAGATGTCACGTTTGAAGCTGTCATTTTTTGACATTTGACAAGTAGAAACTGCGCCATTAATAAAAATGGAACGATACACGTTTCAAGAACGCATTGAAACTATTAAAATTCTCTAAAGAAATGGTGAAAATTTGGCAGAGACGGTTCGTAAAACTCGAACATTTTTGGGTCGTCGTGAAGCACCTTGTAGGACCGCAATAAAGAAATTGGTGGAAAAATTCGAGCTGTTGGGACAAGTTAGTGATGTGAAGAATAAAACCCATGCATGTCGCTCAAGAACAGCCGCGAATATTGCTGCTGTAGCCGAAAGTGTTGAAGAAAACCCAGGTTTGTCCATTCCTCGTCGTTCTTTGGAATTAGGCTTTCCACAAACGTCATTACACTGTATTTTGCATAAAGATTTGGGTCTTAAGGCTTATAAAGTTGAGTTAACACAAGAACTCAAGCCGGCCGATCATCAACAACGTCGTGTCTTTGCTAATTGGGTCGTTGAAATGCATGAAAATGATCCGGAATTCCATCGAAAAATCATCTTGAGTGATGAGGCCCATTTCCACCTCGGTGGCTTCGTCAACAAGCAAAATTGTCGCATCTGGGGCTCGGAAAACCCAAGAGTTATAGTTGAAAAGCCTCTCTCTCCTCAAAGAGTGACTGTTTGGTGCGATTTATGGTCCGGCGGAGTCATTGGACCTTACTTTTTCGAAAATGAGGTTGGAGCAACAGTTACGGTGAATGGATTGAGCTATCGAGGGATGATGAATATTTGAAAGATTTAACGCTTTACTAATATGATGAAATGATTGATCAACAACGAATAATGTTGTTGTCTTGCTCTTATCGTTGAGGGAGGCCTAAGTCAAACAGTATAGTGAACAACCTAAAGTACTCAAATCGAGTATTATAAGCCTGACGCAATATCTCGATTCGAGTACCTGATCATTAATCATTAATTTCTTCATTACCCTTGGGCGTTAATTAAAGATGAAATACTCACATATGGTAAGAGCTCTGTGGGAGCCATGCCCGAAATGATAATAAGATATCTTATAATAACTCTCATATTATTCGGCCAAGAGGAACACAAAGTTTTCCAAACTAGTTCGATTTCTTTGGGATGATAATCTCCAAACTGAAAAGGAAAAAGAGATTAGTGTAATGACGTTCATTGAGCAATCAATATCTTTGTAAATCTGCACCTACCTTTGCTGTAAGGTAGAACATATTATTCAGAACCATTTCTGTAGCTTCAGATGAACCCCAACCATCTCTTTTAGATCTTGTATTTTCAGTGGAATAATACTGAAAATGACAATTTCATAGAATTATATAAATCAACATATTTAAGTCCAATATCTTACTTGATAGTACTGAGGTGGTACGTTCGGATCAACCAATTCCATATTGTGTAACCAGGGCAGGATATATTCTAATAACATCGGCCTTATATCTGATCTGGCCGTATTAAACCTGTATGTGATTTCTGAAACACAATGGTTGAATAGAATATTAACGTTTAATTCAACTTTTTCATACTGAAATAAAATTTTTTTTTCAACAACAAAAAACTAGGGATCTAGGATAATAATAACAGGCTTCTCAGCAGAAGAAAATAGGGTTCTAATAAGGAATGTTTCAAATGGCGCGGGTTTTTTTGAAGGATGAATAAAATATAGATGGCGCACTGAATTCTCGGTCTGGGTAGTTTGAGATTTAAGAATTGCTTCGTACATGATAAAATAACGCGTTAAAATGTTCAATTATTTTATGAAAAACTGAGTTCTATATGTGTTTTTAGAAAATTACGTGAATTTTATGGTTAACATAATTGTCCATCTGAAAGCACTGTTGGTAGAATTAATAAAAAAATTCAAGAGACCAGTCGTTCACAAGAAAATATTGATTTGGTTGCTGAAAGTGTTATTGAAGACACTGAAATATGCATAAGACTCGTATCCCTACACGAGAGCAGGGTCGTAGAGTCACCGCATGCGCACTGCAGTTCAATTTTGTATTTGAAAAAAGCGGGAATGAGTCTTCCACTCTTTTCTTAGTAATTTCATATATTCTATTCCTAAAAATTATGGAAAGAGAAGAGAATTTGGCTCAATGTAAAATGTGTGGTACCATGAGCCGAGAAAATAATGTTGAACACCTTTTTCATAATTTTGTATGCAGATCTTTCTGCATTAAAGCTGAAGCCTTCTTTACTTCCTTAACATAGGTACTCAAAGATAATATTGAACATGCGAGGGCACACCAGAAATTATAAGAAACATTTTATAAAAGCCAAAGAATCTAAGCAAAGCTAGGGACAATCCGAAAATAAACAAATTCTTTAGTTCTTTAACATAGGTACTCAAAAATAACATTTAACATGGAAGGGCACACCAGAAATTATAAGAAAGATTTTACAAAAGCCAATGAATGCAAGGAAAGCTAGATAAAATCCGAAAATAAACTGCGACTGAAAAAATAGTAGATCCGTCACTTGACTCAATGGATCGAGTTAATCACCCTGAGTAAGTATCCGAAAACGCTTATTATATTTTGTACATAAGTGTCATGACTGATACTACAATTACCAATAAGAAGTTTTTGAAAATGAATGCAAATTATGTGTTTTATTAATTCTTAAAAAAACTGCGTAATTTGAAACATCCTTTATTGAAACACTACTCCTTGTGACGCCACGTGAAAAAATCCTATACTGGAAATGCCCATTGGGGAAGTGGCTCGATTCAAGTGCGTGAAAATGGATACGAAAACAGGAAATGATTCCGCCATTGATTTCTGAAACTGCGATTACCGGTGTAAACTAAGTTCATTTCAACGTTCTGTAACGCGATTCGAACTATACGTCACCATCTTCGAAAGGTCGCGGCTTCTAAAGGCTTACAATCTGATATGACGAAGTTTTATTATAGAATAATAAATTCCAGGATCCCCTTCGAAGTTGGTATAACTTTCCTGATTGCAACAGATGGAATTCAATTTAGGATATCCAGTTATTTCTGATGCGAATTTTGGGGAGGAGAATCAAAGGTTAATCCTTTATACATAGAATATTATCGATCCATTGTTGTACGTTTTGTGGAGTGTACAGAGTGAACTCAAACTCTTTAACCCTAAGAGATAGAGAAAAATGAATGGCATATTATGGTAATCTTTTTTCGAGAAATTCGTGAGGCCGTCTACTGCATTATTCTTTTTTTGTTTTCGAGTTATAAGCCAAAATTATTGACTTTTGGTCAATTTCAATTTAAGGTCATTATCTCCGTTTCTGATTTTATTTTTGTTGGGAGGTTTCCTTCCTAATTTATTACATTCATTTCAGTTTTTTGTTATGGAAACAGAAATTTATTTTTTCTTGAAAATAATCACCGTTTTTATCTCGTTCCAAAAATATACAGGGTGTCCCGGAAAATGTGGGAAATATCTCGGGTTCAGATAGAACATAAAAAATGAAGATGACAAGTTCCCATAATTTTTTTCCTAGCGGCCCTCCCTACGAAGGTACCACCTCCTAAATGACGCCACTGGAAATCCATTTTAGTGGAATACGTTTCAAACTACTACTCGATATGATTTGATGAAAATTTGATATGATTAATAGTATTAAGGACCTCTTGAATCACCGCACTCAAATTTAAATTAGCTTGTTCAGATTCCCAGGAGTGGGTTGTACATTTTAATGCTTACATTTTCAACATCCTGTATGATAAGATGCTAAAAAAACAAATTTGGATACCTTGAACATTAAGTTGAAGAAAAGGTACTCTTGTTTAGTGTCGATAAAATGAACCGTTTTCGAAAAAAAAATAATGAAAGAAGTACGTAATTGAAATTTATTCCACTAAAATGAATTTCTAGTGGTGTCATTTAGGAGGTCGATCTTCGTAGGGAGGGCCGCTAGGAAAAAAAATTATGGGAACTTGTCATCTTATTTTTTTATGTTTTATCTGAATCCAAGAGTTTTCCCACATTTTCCGGGACACCTGTTTAACATTACATATATCAACTTTAGATCAGTGACGACGTTACGGGGGTGGAGTATTAGGCCAGCCCCCCCTCTGAATTTTTGTGCCCCCCTGAAATATGGCCCATGCTAAACCAAATTGTACCAATTCATTCATCACTGCACAGCCCCTACTGAAATGTGCATTTTTAAGCACATTGTAGGTACTCCTTCTAACCCATTATGCTTTCACCATCACCAGGGTTGTATTTTAATCTAATTTTCGGCTAATATGCCTTTCAATCGATTAATTAATATTTTGTTTTTTGCAGCCTTACCTGAAAACATAGGCATGGTTAACTCAGGATGAAGGTGAGCCAATTGACTAGACAAATACACTTGAGATCTGCAGAATGTTGTTGCCAAAAGAGAGTCGAGAGTGCCTTTTCTTTTGGTGGTACCTTCAGCTGAAAAAAAATTAACTAATTTATTATTGAAATATACATCAAAATAGCTAACAGGGTGATTTTGGATGGAGATATTACCATTATGCTCTTTGGAATTATAATACTCTCAGAGTGAGAAGTAAGCATAGAGATGCTTCTACGCGTGAATAGTACTGCATTGTGATCAACCAAGCATTAAAGTGAGATGGAAAGCATTTCACTGCCGCACTGGGGTGAAGTAAACAGTCGATAAGATTTTTTATTTCTACAATTTTTGAATATAATACAATATTTTCGTAATTTTGCCACAGCTGTAATTACCGGAATACTCTTGAGCAATAATAAACTGCCACTAAATCAGTAAAATAATTCAGTTTAAGAACGTCGAATCGAAATGAAAATGTAAACACAACGCATCACGAAACTAAACACTACCAGACGACGTTGCCAAACTGATAGAATTGTCTGTAACAGACTCAAGCCGTTAGTATCAGAGTAGGGGAGCAGTTGACCAATTATCCAAATGTATAAACAGATTTTACTTGGCTGCGTCAACAAATAATGCGTGAAGGCATCTGTAAGTTTACTTCTTACCCTGAGGTAATACTTATGATTATCAAAAAAATAAAAGGACTATAGGTAATCCGATTTTTGTATCATTATTTTGAAGTATTCTAGTAACTACATCCTCAAGGAGCGGATTTTCGAACCATTTTTATAAAACAAATAATGAAATTTCAACCTGGCCCTGTATTCTCGACAAGTGATATTTTAGAGCGAATACGAACTTCATTGCGCGGTGTGCATTTTTGCAGGTGAAAGAGGTTCTCGCGCAATGAAGTTCGTATACGCATCGAAAGATCACTTGTCCAGAATACGGGGCCTGTTCGAAAGTATATAGTCCGTTCACAAAAATTTGAGCCGTCGGTTGGCCATGACAATTAGGCATATTCCACCATAGAATGAAGAATATTCTTTAGAGTATTCTTTATTCAAAGTATTTTACTGTTTATATTAAAATTTTAGGTTATGTTGTTTATTTTCTTGCCAGATTGATACGCAATGTTGTCAATATTGCATAGAGTTCTCTGATAACTCGCAAGCTCGTCGGACGAGGCCGGGTACATTCGGCAACGTTGACTTCATTTTACGTCATAGGCCAAGCAATAGAGATATTTCCTTGACAAAAATACTACCTGGAAGCCACCTATGCCATTCCGAGCAGGACAGTCCGTAGTTTATTCCCACCATGTTTTAAACACGAAAATGCCATTTTTTTATTTGTTATTAACAAAAAACAACAAAAATACGCGTTCTTTTTAGTTTTTTCGTTGCAGAATGGAAACTATTGATGCTGTGATAACGTTGCAATGGGATGAATTGTAGAGAATTACATTGTGAAGAGAATGATGGGTCAAACGATCCGATCGAATAATTAAAACTGGAGAAAAGAGGAAAAAACCGGAAAATTGCGTGTTTTTTCTTTTAACTCATAACTCTGCCATTTTGCAATATTAAGAACTGAAACTTCACACGATAGTAGCTATTGACGTGCAATTCATGTGTGCCAAAATTCGATTCGGTCGGATAAATAGTTTTCACATAATTCCCATTTGAATTTTTTTTGGACATATTTTCGCGGAGAGCTGGATGCGTTTGAGGTCGTCCGATCGAAATTAAAAAAAATGATTTGGAAAGAAGACGTGATCAGTAACAAAACGTCTATTCTGATTTTTCAATAAAACGCGTTTAAGTGTGTTAAAAACTAGTGAGAACATGAGGGAAACGACCGACCAAGCGAGAGTGGTCGAGTGGTGAGGGAATGAACGAATCGTGGGGAAACGCCGCGGAAGCCAACGGTCGCAGAGCGCACCAAATGTTGTACACATATACGTTTCCCCTCGATTCGCTTATTTCCTCTCCACTCGACCGCTCTCGCTCGGTCGGCCGTTTTCCCTCATGTTCTCACTAGTTTTTAACACACTTAAACGCGTTTTATTGAAAAATCAGAATAGACGTTTTGTTACTGATCACGTCTTCTTTCCAAATCAATTTTTTAAATTTCGACCGGACGACTTCAAACGCATCCAGCTCTGCGCGAAAATATGTCCAAAAAAAATTCAAATGGGAATTATGTGAAAACTATTTATCCGACCGAATCCAATTTTGGCACACATGAATTGCACGTCAATAGCTACTATCGTGTCAAGTTTCAGTTCTTAGTATTGCAAAATGGCAGAGTAATGAGTTAAAAGAAAAAACACACAATTTTCCGGTTTTTTCCCCTTTTCTCCAGTTTTAATTATTCGATCGGATCGTTTGACCCATCATTCTCTTCACAATGTAATTCTCTACAATTCATCCCATTGCAACGTTATCACTGCATCAATAGTTTCCATTCTACAACGAAAAAACTAAAAAGAACGCGTATTTTTGTTGTTTTTTGTTAATAACAAATAAAAAAATGGCATTTTCGTGTTTAAAACATGGTGGGAATAAACTACGGACTGTCCTGCTCGGAATGGCACAGGTGGCGTCCAGGTAGTATTTTTGTCAAAAAACTAATCATTTGTAGCTCTGTTGCTTGGCGTATCATGACAGTAAATACTGCCAACTTCAGATAAACAAACAAACGCCTACTTTGTGCTCAATAATATGTGAACGGGGTATAGTTAATAATTTTCTCCATTGACTGAATCAAAATCATAAAGTGTGCGTTAGACGCACAAAAGAACACATTTGGCACAGTGCGGTGCCAATCGTAATAATGACCATGATGATATTTCAGTGTGTCCAACCTAACTCACGCATACCACCCTATTTACAAAAATTTGAAAACATTTTCCGAGACCTGCTGATTGATGATTTCATGAAATTAAACGAAAGAACTGTTACAGGAGGAAATAAGGCCCAACAGAAGATGTGCAAATTAATTTTAAAGGATGCGCGAAAACTTTCTACACCCACCCAGTATTCCCGATATAAAACTGGCGCGTGGTATTTCCGAAGCCACAAAGTTAAACGCGAGTTTGAAAGTAGGTGCCAAAATTTAGGAGGTTTGTTATGGAAAACACGTTTTCTCCAGATGATTTTTATTTTTCCCTAGGTGAAACCGTTCAGTTTTATTATCTTCCTGTTTTGGTGAGTTTACACATTTGTACGATATTAATGCAGTACATATAGTGGATTAACAGATGAAAAAATAATTTGGGTTATTTCCAACACATTTGCTTATGTTTAACGTTTCGGCCAGCATTCGCCAGTTGTAGTCAGGAAAAGCACTTTAGAAACTTGTCACTTTTTGTAAATATTTGTCATTTTTGACAGTTCTTAGAAAACAATTACCGATGATTTTGATTGTTGGCAAACAATGCATTTTTTAAAGCTGGATCTCAATGTTGAAGCCTAAATGTTTTGAAATCAACAGACGGTTGCCTCACGGGGTTTTTGGTTATTGACATGAAAGCTGCTTTCTTCAATTTTCCAAGTTTCAGTTTTTCTTCTTTTGATATTTAGAAAGCTTAGCTTCATAGAATCCAATAGTATTCATTCAGACCACGATGAAAAAGCTTTGATTTATTAGTATTCTCCTGTTGAGCTAGTTTTTTTATGTTCTTGAATTCGAACATTCAAAGGACATTAAGATATCGATTTAAATTTATTCTGGAAGGATTCTGCATTTCTAAAAAACTTTATAGGTTTTCACTCCCAGTCTCTGAAGAATAAATAATTAAAAAAAATTTATTAAGATGTAGTGCTCCTGCGAAAATCTTAGATGAAGTAGATAATTTGGCCAATTGTTCTGTTGGAATAGATCGTATTTGGATTGATTTATTTTAGAAAGAAATGACTAAGGAAATTTCAAAATGAAATAAATCAACATCTCTATGTGTCGACAACTTTCAATGTCAATTAGACTGAAAACGAAAAAACACACAATTCCAAAGATTTTACAAGTTTGTCTGAAGAAGGTGTCTGATATAGACGCCGAAACGTTACATTATCCTTTTAATTTATTTTCTTTTTTCAGTTTTACTGTTAGGCAACAATTCTTTCAAGACCAATTTGCTCCTGACAAATAAGGAGCACTTCATCTTAATTAAAATTTTTTAATTATTTATGTTTCAGAGACTGGGGGTGAAAACCTATAAAGTTTTTTAGAAAAGGACGTTAAGTTTGTTCAGTATTGGCTCTTCCACATTCACAAGGTACTTCATATATGCAATTTTGGTTAGATGATACGTTTATAAATATTAATTACAGAAAAAGGGGCGTATTGCATCAATATAATATCAACTTTTATCGAATATACGGGGGACTTCGAAAATATAAATGTGACTTTTGAACTCACTGATGAAGAATCAGAGGTCAAACACTTCGAATTTTCAGGGTAGGTGGTCAGAATATAACGGCTAAAATCTGTAAAGGGTAATAGTTTCCGAATTAAGGAGTCTGAAAATTTTTCGAGTTATTTTCAAAATTTTAAAGATGGATCGGATCCAAATTTTATATTTGATGATCAGAAACAATTTTGAAGAATTGTGCGACATTTCATAAGGATCTGCCAAATTTCAAATATAGTCCATTCACGAAAGGTTGAGCCGTCGGTTGGCCATGACAATTTGGCATATTCCACTGTGTATATTGAAATTTTAGGTTATGTTGTTTATTTTCTTGTCAGATTGATACGCAATGTTGTCAATATTGCATAGAGTTCTCTGATAACTAGCAAGCTCGTCGAACGAGGCCGGGTACATTTGGCAATGTTGACTTTATTTTACGTTATGACAGCAAATACTTCCAACTTCAGATGAATGAACAAACGCCTACTTTGCGCTCAAACTTTCGTGAACGGACTATAGTGATTACATTCTCGCGCTGCCCACTTCCCAGCTCGCTGCCGTGGAAGTGAGCTGAGTGTAATCGGGTTGTTTTACATAAAATTACATAACATTTGTTTACAGGTGCTTCTAGGAACTATAGGCAACTCTCTCTCCGTCTACGTCTTCTTCCATAGCCCGAAGATGAGGCACCTTTCTTCATCTTACTATCTGTCAGCTCTAGCAATAAGCGACAACATATTTCTCTTTTCCATCTTCATAATTTGGCTGCGCTTTATCGAAATTGATGTTTTCAACCACGAAGGCGCTTGTCAAGTTCTCATCTACATCAGTGGGGTTTGCAGTTTTTTGAGTGTATGGTTCGTGGTATCTTTCACAATGGAAAGGTTCATCGCAGTTAGGTACCCCTTGATTCAACGGTCGGTAAGTGTCAAAACAAGGTGGAAGGCTTGTTTTTTGTGCTCACAATGATCAGAAACCAGTCACAGAAAAGTAAACGTGCGCAAATCGAAGGAGAAATACAGGCTAAATCAAAAAGCAACAATCAAAATGCTTTGACTCGGTTCAAATTAGGCGTTTTTGGAAACTTATTCAGGGTGATGAAAAGGTATCGTAGGGAATTGGACAAATCAATTAGATTTCTTATAACTTCGTCGACGTTTCGGAACCGTTGGTTCCTTTCTCAAGACTCGTTATAATGGTAAGATCTCAAACTGGATTATTGTTATAATCCAGTTATAATCCGAAATTACTTTCCAACTTTTTGAGATTTTACCATTATAACGAGTCTTGAGAAAGGAACCAACGGTTCCGAAAGTTATAAGAAATCTAATTGATTTGTCCAATTCCCTACGATACCTTTTCATTATTGAACATGGACGAGAACACAGAATTCATTTATTCAGGGTTACCAACTCGATCCTATAGGTCACGTGACGGATCTACTCGGATCACGGACCCGGGTTCTAAGTTTACGAACACATCAGGTTTAGGATTTGAAGTGACAGTCGTATCAATATCATAACCAAATATTTATGGACTTATTTTTTCAGTCCCAGTTCATTTTTGGATTGTCTCTAGCTTTGCTTGAATTTATTGGCTTTTGTAAGATATTTCTTATGTTATTTTTGAGAACCTATGCTAAGGAAGTAGAGAATTTTTTTTCAGTTCCAGTTTTTTTACTGATTGTCTCTAGCTTTGCTTGAATTTATTGGCTTTTGTAAAATATTACTTATAATTTCTAGTGTGTCCCTCCATGTTTAATGTTATTTTTGAGTACCTATGTTGAAGAAGTAGATCATATTGAAACTATGTAATTCTGTAGGATTTATTGAATAAAGAAAATAGAACGTTCTGACGGAAAAGATTTTTTTAATGACATTAATTGATTTGACAGATTGTTTTTTGTTCCAAAGTTTGCTATTTGATAAACTATAAGTAGAGCACTAGAAAGATAAGTATGCCAGACAGGCTGACTGGGTCCAACCATAGACTCGAAAATTACAGATGGTAATGTCAATTTCTCAGTTATTGTGCTCTATTGTTAGTTGCGTGCTTTTTTTGAAGAATAGTTAATAGAAAGTATTGATTTTTTATTCAAAACAATAAAGTTGGAGACTAGACAGGTAAGCATAAGCATTTATTCGATTACAGATTTCATTTCATTCGAATTGTTCTGTAATTTTCGAGTCTGTGGTTGGACCCAGCGTGGCTGTCTGGTATACTCCCCTTTTCAGAGCCTTACTATAAGTATCTAACACTTGAGAATAACTTCAACAGATCATTCATTTTTTCAGTTCCAGTTTACTAACTGATTATCTCTAGCTTTGCTTGGATTTATTGGCTTCTGTAAAATCTTTCTTTTAATTCTGGTGTGCCCTCGCATGTTAAATGTTATCTTTGAGTACCTATGTTACAGAAATAGAGGTAGTTTTAGTTTTAACGCAGAAAGATCTGCATACAAAGTTATGAAGAAGATGTTTCATATTATTTTCTCGGCTCATGTAACCACACATTTTACACTGAGCCAAATTCTCTTCTCTTTCCATAAGTTTCAGGAATAGAATATATGTAATTACTAAGAAAAGAGTAGAAGACTTATTCCCGCCTTTTCAAATACAAAATTGAACTGCAGTGCGCATGCGGTGACTCTACGACCCTGCTCTTGTGTAGGGTTACGATAAATCAACCTGAGTCAGTGATCGAGTTAATAGCACCGTACTTTTCGAACACGGGTTGGATGTTCGGGTTAGGTAAACGAACGCGAAGGTAATGGTTCGAGTTAAGTATCATAAAACGCCTATTGGTAGAGTTCGGTGGTAGGGTACTAACTATTCCTATACTAGCATGATGTAAACAAATTGGCTAGTGACAGTAGAATACTAAAGATAGCATACGGTAGAGTAGAGTGGATAGCACATATGAAAAGGTTCACTTCTACAATTTAACTCTACTCAACTGGTTTAATGATTGACTATACCAATGTGAACGAGGTCGAAATTAACTGTAGTAGTACGAGTTCATTATTGGTAGATTTCAATCGATTAATATTGTTCTCTGCTTTTATTATTTTTGAATTCATACCGATGTAACACGGTCAACCTCTGTTTATTATATTCAACGATGTCAACTGACGTTACCCCGAGAGTTCCGCGTCGTTGACTGAAGATGTGAAATTTGCGAACTGCAAGCACGCTTTGGTCAATGCGACAAATGGTAAACATCTCGCTACTTCGTTCAAGGTTCATGCTATGGAAGAAGGTGCCATTTCGTTTTAACTTCCAAGAATGCCTTGTATCGTACAGAGCTATCCTGTGCAGATGAGTCCTAATAAGGACGAAAGGGCAATCTATAGGTGTTCTGTTTGATACCACTTCCTCGCATTTTGCTTTTGTATGAGTTTAAGATTGGTTGATTTCAATCGATTAATGTTGATCTCTGCTTTCATTATTTTTGAATTCATGGCGATGAAACGCGTTAAACCTCTGTTTATTATTTACTACGATGTCAACTGACGTTACCTCGAGCGTTCCGCGTCGTTGACTGAAGATGTAAAATTTGCGAACTGCAAGCACGCTTCGGTCAATGCGACAAATGGTAAACATCTCGCTACTTCGTTCAAGGTTCTTAAAATGATTTTTTCTGGAAATGGTTTCACCTAATCTTATCTTTTTTATAGGTATGGACGGTCACAAGAGCTAAGCTAGTAATTGCGACTCTGTTAATATTCGCAACTTTTCTCTATGTACCACTGATATACCTGTCTGCGATCAGAGAATACAATGGAACAAGGGTATGTGGCATAAAACCAGAACTGGCTGACCTGGCAATCAAATTCAACTACATAGACACCTTCCTAACCTACTTGGCACCTGTAATGATAATTGTTTTCCTCAATGTGTGGATTGGCAAAATAATATTCCAGTTTACCGAACTGAGGAGAAGAATGACTTTACGTGGAAGTAGATTTGGCAAAGCATCGGATTCTCTAAAATTAAAAAATGCAACCACGATATCTCAAAAAAGTATCACTAAAATGTTACTTATGGTATCGACTGTGTTTCTATGTTTCAACTTGCCCAGTTATATTTTGAGAATAGTTGCTTATTTGATTGAGGTAAGTTTGAAAATATTTGCAACCAAAGTTGTTATCATCATACAGATTTGGAAATTCACATCTGAAACATACGATATGCAATGCATCAGACAGAGAATTCTTCCGTCTAGTTGCACAGATGAATAGTCGAGATAATCACGTGCTGTAACTGAATGAATTCCGTTGACTTATTGTAATAACCTAGTCTCGTCTTTCTCTTATCGCAGTATGGTAGGGAACCTGCAGTATACGTATAGAATTATTCAATTTGTCAGGCTGCCCGTAATACTCGATTTAAGTATTCACTGGTGCCTACCATACTAAATGAATTATGCTCCCCCAACGATAAGAGAGAGACAAGACTAGAATATTGCAATAAGACAACGGAATTCAGTGTGTTACAGCACGTGATTGTTTCGAATATTCATCTGTGCAGCTGGACGGAAGAATTCTCTGTCTGCTGCATTGTATATCGTATGTTTCAGATGTGAATTTCCAAAACTATATATTGTGATTCTTTCCAACCTCTTTGTGAAAGAATTGCTCAATGTCTGACAGAAAAATAATTCTTACATCACAAATTATCATTGTACAAAGTGAATTATCAAAATTTTAGGATAATAGGGTTGCCAGATTAGGGAATTTTCCCAAAAAAACTAGGAAATTTTTAGTCTGGCACACTAGACTCGAATCTTGAATCCTACTTACTGAATAAAGTAGGAATAATGCAAAAAGTTATTTTTTGGACTTATTGGCTAGCAAAATGATAATGAAGAAAACTCCTTTGACAATGTTTTGCAGATCCATGATGAAAACTAAAAACGCTAAACAGGAAGTGTGGAAATGATATTATTCAAAGAAAACGTGTTCATTACTTTGTATAGCACTTGAGATTGATACTGAGCATATGAATGCAAAAATCTCAGCACAACCGGAATTATATTCTGGAAATTAATCAAAAAAATTAAATACAATTTAGAAAATATCAAAACTCAATTGTTCTGATTTCACAATTCTTTTGACAAATGTTTTTTTTCTTCTAGGTGGAAGCAATAAAAGTCGATTCGTTATACACCATACAGCTTCTACAACAGTGGAGCCAACTACCCTTTTACACGAATTTCGGGATTAATTTCATCCTATATTGCGTAAGCGGAAAAAACTTCAGAAGGGCGCTGAAAAATATATTGAGGATCAAGCGGCCAAAGCGAACTACAAAGACTGAAATAATTGTTTTAACTGGTATGTAAAGTGATCAATACTTTCATTACTGAAAATGAACTCTATCAGATATCCCGTTTCGGAAATATTTTTTGGAAAATTCGAAAGAGTAACAGAAAAGCAGCAGTTGCAAGGCTAACACCCGGATGGGCGATCTCACTACTTTTTCAATTTTTATATTTTATTGAATGATTATTCTGTTACAGATAGTCGAGTACAAACTAGTGGATCTTCATTAGCATCTATAAAAAGGAAGCTCAACCTTCTCTAAAATGAATATTTCTAATTATTTTGTAAATTATGTTGAAATTAAAACGTCAAAAACGGTGGAGTGTTCATGGTTTTTTTTTATCCTCATACTGATATTTGTAATTCTTTTTCATGCCATTTAGGTCTATTATTCTTAATGAAATCTTCAATTTATAAAAAATAATGTCAATATATTGCAGTAAAAAGAAAATAAATCGAAAGTTATTAGAAATCTATGGTTTGGGCAAAGAATTTTATAACTGTCAAAATGTCAAAAGTCAATGTCATTCGACATCAAACATTTCTCGCCACGAGGGGATCGATTCTTTTTTGTTTACGATAGTGTATGAAAAATTGTTGGAAATTCATCATAATAAAGGGAAAAGGTGGAAGTTGTCGTTCCTTAATTATTTCACATCAGTTGGAGAAAAAAATAATCTAGAAGATGGACGATTATAAGAAGTGTTACACTTGTGGAAAAGGTGGTCATATTCAGAGGAATTGTAGATTTAATGGTGTATTCAAGGTAGGAAAAGATGAACATCCTAAAAGTAACCTTATTTTGATAAAAAATAAAGTTACGAGGTGTTTCATTTGCAAGAAATTAGGACATAAATCGAAGGAATGTCCTAATGGAAAATATTTGGACCTGGATCAACCAAGGAGTGAAGAAACTGCAGGCACTTCGTTTGGAGACGAGACTGCGGCTATTTCACAAGCATTTGATTCTATCGATGATAATGAATGGGATTTCATCAAAAACGAAACTCAGAAAGAAACGCCTGCAGCCAGACGTAATAGTGAGCATACTCTGAAGGGTCTTGCTAGGAGAGAGCCAGAACAATCCAAATATTACAAGGTAGTTATGCTGAGCAACATAAAGTTTACTGGTTATTTGGATACTTGTAGTGAAAAGTGTTTGATAAAGTATTCTGCTGCTAAAAAAGCACATCTCAATGTACAGCTGGACGATACAGATGTTATGGCCAATTCACCTACTTTCCAAGGAAAAATTGTGTCTATCGGGAAGGTCTTAACTACAATGAGTGTGGATTCCGTTGAATTATCTGATGTAGAATTGTACGTAGTAAATGATAATGTTTTAAATATTGACGTTGTTGTGGGAAGAACTTGGTTGGATAATCCCCACATTCTGCTACTTAAAATTGAGAATGCAGTTCATGTAGGTGACATAACATTGCATCCCTTTGACAAGTTCGCAAGTATTTTGAGTAACTTTGATGTTAAACTAACAAGCAAGAGGACAGATATTGAGCCAAGATTTGACGCTGTGAGTTCAGGCGATGAGGATTTCGGAAAACCTATTAAATCTGAGAAGAAGCAAGATTATACATTCCTAGACAACTATAGAGACATGAGCCCACCACATAGCAAGAAAAATATGCAAGATATAGAATATGGAAGAGGCAGAGGACGAGAAATTAGGGAAAGATCAAGGAGTAGAGAAAGAATAAGGCCATCTTTGAGAGATGGTAGACCAGCAAAACTCAGTGAACGGTCCAGAAGATCTAGGTCTAGATCAAGATCAAGAGATAGATATATGAGCAGGCACGGAGGAAGACGCTAAGTTTGAATTTTGAACATATATTTTTTTATGAGAAGTCTCTCAGTTTTGGCTTTTCGAAATGTAGTTTTTAGTGTTTGTCGTGTTGATTTGATACAAGTTTATCATTTTCATTAGATACCTGTTTCTGTTGATGAAAATACTCTGTTTTGGCATCACTATTTTATATGATTTCTTTATCTAATTTTCAAGATATGTAATTTTTTCTTTAATTTTGCTAAATTGACATGAAATAAAATGATCGTTGATAACATAATCTGAAATTAACAAAATTACCATTTTAATGACTTGTGATGTATGATTGAAGCAGAAATACTGTGCTTTTGAGTGACCGAATATATGCTATGAAGTCAACTATTGGAAAATATTGAGTAAAAGAATATTTTTTGGTGGTGTTTTGTGAAGAAGTGGATAAGTAAAAAGGAGAACAGGACATAGGGAGTGTAGTCCTGCTGTCCGATAAGATATATTGTGAAAATTTGATTTTATTAATTTTCAACAGTGAAGAGAGTTGCATTCAGTTTCGAAACTTCAGAATGTTGGAAATAAAATGCATGTAGTTCAGCAATATCAGCTCTATGGAATATTTCACATTTTCTGGAAATCGATTTTAAATTTGAAATAATCTTATTTATTGGAAATTATTTATAAAGCAGGTATTGATGGCAAAAGTACAGGGAAGGATGAGGAGTCAACATTGTTTGCAGCAGGGATAACATTGAACAACTTAATGTAAAAAGTTCTATAAAAACAATTAGTTCCAGGCATTCCCACAAACTATTACTGTGATTGAAATATACAACGAACGATCTGAAAGCCAGGTTTTCATCCTTCAACAAATTGATTTAGTTTAAAGGCAGTCCAAGTGTTGTTTTGTGTGAATATCGTGGTGAAATAGATTGGAAGATGATATTGCCAACGCCAACTTTTTCTGATGTAGAAATAATGTTTCGGATAAATTGTGCAGTTTTTTAATGATAACCTAAGGATGAATCATCTTGATGGTAATATTTTCACATATGCATATCTTTTGATCTGAGAAAGTATGGTAGGCTCATTTACCTAGTTATGTTGATTGCTGTTTGCTGGGCTTTGCAGAGGTCATTGTACCTTGAGATATCACCTACACAAGATCAGCAAAGAAAATTTCGGTATCTATAGGTTATGTGGATCGACCGCAGAAACCACCGATCACACCAATACGTTCTGGAGCGGACGCCATTTTTTAGACAGTATTTAATTGGGCTAAGTAGCGGTATCAGAGAATTGGAGTTTGAAGAGCAGACAGTAGAATATAAGATGATAGTTGGAAAAATGATACAAGTACGTGTTTGAGGATGAGAATGAAGTGGAAATTGACGGTAAAAAATATACTCCTAATTCAGAAGCGATTTGACCAACAACATCTATATTTGAAATAGTCTGCATCATATCATTTGGGAAGAAAATGTCCATTTTTATAAGCAGGTTTAGGTGACCGATGGTCACAGGATACATCACATAATTCTTGAGGTCTTGAATCGACGCTGGGTTATAGGCGTAGACCTTCTCTTTCACATGGCCCCAAAGGAAGAGGTCGCAAGGTGTTAAATCACAAGATCTCGGTGACTAATTGTGATCACCTCTTCAAGAGATAACACGGTCCGGAAACTTTTCCCGCAAAAGATCAATGGTTTCGTTGCTTGTGTGGCACGTAGCGCCGTCTTGTTGGAAGTAAACATACAGATCAGTACTATCCAATTTCAACCATAAAAAATTATCTCTCGATAGCGCAATCCATTCACCACAGTTGCTCCAGTCTCATTTTCGAAAAAGTAAGGTCCAATGACTCCGCCGGACCATAACCGCATCAAACAGTCACATGTTGAGGATAGAGAGGCTTTTCAACAATAACTCTTGGGTTTTCCGAGCCCCAGATTTTTGCTTGTTGACGAAGCCATTGAGGTGGAAATGAGCCTCATCACTGAAGATGATTTTTCGATGGAATTCCTGATCATTTTCACGCATTTCAACGACCCAATCAGCAAAGACAAGACGTTGTTGATGATCGGCTTGAGTTGTTGTGTTAACTGAACTTTAAAGTCTTAAGACCCAAATCTTTATACAAAATACGGTGTAATGACGTTTGTGGAATGCCTAATTCCAAAGAACGACGAGGAATGGACAAACCTGGTTTTTCTAGGATAGGAATCTGGTGTTCATAATGCGGTATTAATGGCAGCTACAGATCATGTGTTGATATAGTTTGCTCCAAATATGAGTTAATTGGAAGCATAACTGCAAGGTATATTTAATAAAGGGACAGTATAAAAATATCAGAACCATCAAATGAAATATGATTCCATGAGATAATGCCCTGCTTAAGAATGATTTAGGAGGTAAGTATATATGCTATTTTGTAAATCAACTGTGGATACTTTTCTTGTTACAAAGATGTATGAAAGAATAAGTGAAGACTCGTTGAGATTGATTGATGTGATTAGAACCTACAGTCAGAGACTGATTCATAACAATAGGATATGAAATACCAACTACACAGAAGTGGTAAAAGAAATCGCTAACTAAAAAGTGAATGCGAACTCGGTACACCGTGAATGATCAACTTTATCAGGAAAAACAGAGTTCTACACCGCATGACCATTCTCCAAAAGGTTTTAAATTGTGCAGTGCAAGAAAATCAATTAACATAAAAAGTATGTTGTGAGGAAAAATGATACAATGTGTAGAATGAGCGTTTCCTTTACGAAAAATAAGCTGTTTTTTCTGCATATGTCATACAAGTGGTGCAAAAAACATCTATTTCTGTTCTTTCATTTCACAAAATGAATGAATTTTTACATATGCCAGTATGACGACATCGAAAAGTGTGCGCACGTTGGTTTATATAATGCGAAGTTCATTCATTCATCTTCTTTCACAATGCCCTTGGTAACTGAGACCATCGAGGCAACGAACATATCATTATTTAGTTTTCAATTCAACACTGATCTCTCATTCACATCTTACATACCACTGTAACAATTTTTGTTCTTAGACATACTAGGACATACACAAACATCCATACCCACGCCGGGATTCGAACCCAGACCTACAGCTTCGCAAGTACTTGTAGGCACACGCCATGTCCTTGCAGCCACAGAGGCGGTCTTAATGCGAAGTTGCCATGTTCGAAATTCTGTATTTTGAAATAGGGGAAATATCACCTTGGGTCAACAGACTCCATGTTATTGTTTCGAGATAGACGCCAGTATTAATAGTTCAAATGCGATATACCACTCCGTTTACAAATTATTGAGCGAAAAGTAGGCGTTCGTTCATTTATCTGAGATTGGCAGTATTTGCTGTCATAACGATGAACAAAGTCAACGTTGCCAAATGTACTCGGGTTTGTCCGACGAGCTTCCGAGTTATCAGAGAAGTCTATGCAATATTAACAACATTGCGTATTAATCGTCAAGAAAATAAACAACATAACCTAAAATTTCAATATACACAGTCAAATATGCCAAATTTTCATGGCCAACCGACAGCTGAACGGACTATAGGTGGGATGAAAATTTCAATTAGAACTTGTCCGGTTATAACCAACTTTTCAAGTATATTCAGAACACATACTAAGGAAAAGCCCAAATACTCATAATTTTGGGGCGAATGAATCGTAAATATATTTTCGATACGAGCTACTTTCCTATCAGAACGCACCGGAGCTTCACGCCCCAGCTATGACGAAAATATGCCATAGTTCACAGAACATGAAATGTTTGAGAGTTCTGATAGGTTCATCCCCATAGTAAAAGTAAACTAGAGTTGCCTCCACGCATTTGTTATGCAGCCAAGTAGAATCTGTTTATACGCGCGAACAAACTTCCGGCGTTGCAAAATCGTTATTCCGTATTGGGATAATTATTGATTTATCGCTCCCTCCTCTGATACGTCCTATTCCAGATAATTCTGTCAGTTTGGCAACATTGTTAGTGTTAAGCTTCTTCTTCGGTGGTATTTTATTGTTGCTTAAGACTAATCCCTTAATTATAGTTAGGGCAAAATAATGAAAATGTTGTATTATATTCAATAGTTGGAGAAATGCAATCTAACCAATTGTTAACTTCACCCCAGTGTAGCAGTGAAATGCTTTCCATCTCACTCTAATGCTTGGTTGATTACATGTGCAGTACTATTCAGAGTAGGGCATCATCTTTATGTTTATTTCTTACTCTGAGGTTCATTGTTTAAATTTTTTTTCACACATTAAGGCGATGACAGTGTAGGTTAAACTTCAATTTGCACTTACCAGTCTCGCTCTCTAAATGGGGACTAACACTTCCGAAGAACCTCTTGTCTAGTATTTGTAGAAGCTGTAGTGCTGTATCGCGGATGTGGGTTCTAGGACACCCCGTATTCATCAAGGTCACATTGATGACAGCATAATAGTGATCGCAAGGATACTCCCTGTAATCAAATCAAAACCCTGTCATTTCAACATAACTGGTAAAAAACTGAAATTTACCTTGTACTGAACATGTACGATAATGCAAGGAAACATTCGTCAGCAACTGGATAGCTATACGTAAAGCACTTTTCGATGAGCCAATCTACTAGAAGACCGATGTCTGGGTTGGCTTCCAGAAGTAGGATGACGGTTTCTTGGGCGAGTTTGAAAACCTATAAGCGAAAAAATGAAAAATGAATTGAGGAAGTGTACGTAAAGAAGTTTATAAGAAGAGTAGTAGTAGTAACTGTGTTTTATTGCAGCAATACAAATGGCTATCGACCAAGGGTCCTTCAGCCTATAAGAAGAATGGGAAAAGGAATTCACTACCCAAAACTTCAAAGTAAATACGGTCAAATAGTTCTAAACCATGAGAGGGGTCGGCGCTAGAGTACATGGGCCAAGAACCAAGTGTACAGTGCATCCCATTTTGGGTGAGACTGCCAGGTTTCTCGCTTGTTATTTAAGGTAGAGCCTTGCGGTTTTTACGTCCCTGTCCTACTTTTTCGTGAAACTCAAATTGGTCCAATCAGATCTTGCATAACTGTTTCTGTTCGAGAGATACAGGGCGATTTTGGAAATTGTTACTTTTCGGACCCCTCCTTTATCTCCTAGTTATTAGAAATAATGCTGACCTGAAAACTACGTCTGAATCAGAATTATGCGTAGAATCCAGTGGCGCACTCAAATTAGCATTCCGTGACTAGGTGAATGGGGGTTTCTTCCTCCTCCCCACAGAACCTACACTCGTCAGTGTCCGACAATCCCATCCTCAACAGGTGCTTCCTGAGGCGACAGTGTCCCGTGAGAAAGCCAGTGAGGAGGTGTAATTGCTTCTTACCAAGATCCAGATATCTTTTGGATCCCGCTGTCTCAAGTAGTGGAATGATCCACCCCTGGGAGATTCCGCCAGAGTTTTTCCCTCTCGGCAATTTCCTTCTCCAGAAACTCCTTCTTATAGGTGCGTTTACATATACCACAGAAGGATTCTGGGCCAATGAGAGACATTCGTGCGCCCCCTTTAGCAAGTGTACTGGCCTCTTCGTTTTCTATAATTCCCGAGTGGCGGGGAACCCAGATTAAAAAGACCTTATTTTTCTTGCCTCCCTCATTGAGTTTGTTCCGGCAATCCCAGATCATTTTTGAGACGATGACGTAGGAGCTCAGTGCTTTAATAGTAGCTTGACTATCTGAGTGTATGGCTATACAGGGTGTCCCATTACTCGACGTCAACCCGGAACCGGGTGAAAAGGCAAGTAATGCTGGTTATCAGAAAAATATAAAAAAAAATCTAAGTTGCATGATTTTAAAATAATGCGCATTTTAAAAAACACGCAAAATTCCACACCCTGTGACAGTCTTTTCGCTCCTGTTGCCACAAATATCAACTTTTTCCTTTGCTGTGTAACCTTGAATAATGCTTGTCTAAACTGTAATCAAAATTTTGATACCAGCTGATCTAGGTTTCATAAAAATAGGGCTTACTTCTCAGAAAAAAATTCGAACCCATTGGACTCTATTACTGGGAAGCAGTTAACGAAAAAGGTATTCAAAGGCAATCCAAAATAAATTTGAACTACGGCAGCTATAATTAAACAAGTATTATACCATTTTGGAATCCTCACTAAATGCGCCAACTTTTGAAAAAACATACCAAACCTACGTAGTACATTTTTTTTTCAATACAGTCAGTTGAAACTAGGCAATTGTTTATTTCGAAATTTTTTTCCGAGAAGTAAGCCCTATTTTTATGAAACCTAGAGCAGCTGGTATCAAAATTTTGATTACAGTTTAGACAAGCATTATTCAAGGTTACACAGCAAAGAAAAAAGTTGGAAAAAGTTGATATTTGTGGCAACAGGAGCGAAAAGACTGCCACAGGGTGTGGAATTTTGCGTGTTTTTTCAATGCTCATTATTTTAAAATCATGCATTTTTTTATATTTTTCTGACAACCAGCATTACTTGCCTTTTCACCCGGTTCCGGGTTGACGTCGAGTAATGGGACACCCTGTATAACCTGAACCTTATTCTATTACTTACTTTTTCATCTTTGCTATTTAGCATAGTGTCCAACCAAAGGTAATAAGGTGAATCCTCAACCCAATCGCTGGGACTGAAACATTGACCACCGCACAATACAGCGCTCATCGACTGAAGTACGGCATATTGGAAGTCGCTTATTTTATCATCTTGTTCTCCTTCACTTGTTGCACTTGGTTTCAGAGCATACTTCCCAGCAGATTGAGAAAACAACAAGAAGATTTTCTTGCGAACATCTCTCTTCAATAAATTGGCTCGTTTTTCCACTGAAAAGAAAATCGTTACAAGTTTAAACACAATTCATTCTTTCATTATGTTCTCTAAAAATTGTAAATTAAATATGAAATACAGTAGAACTCCAATTATCCGAACTCCGACTATCCGAATCGCCGATTATCCGAATCACTTTCAGATAAAAATTTGTCCAAAAAAAGCTTACATTGACGGAGATGTTTGAAAAACAATGATTTTTATTTCTAAACTTGTACATAAGTACATTTTATCTATATTTGAAACATGTGAAAATATCATGTTCCTTTCATTTAATTCAATAAAAAATAGTGCAATATCAAAACGTAGCTTTTTTTTCTCTCCAATGACAATTTTTTTAAAAACATAACTTTAAAGTTATGGTGGGTTCATTGTTTCGCTTTTGTTTTAGACATTATGTCGACAAAATTTGAGATTCGGAAAACTTGGTCGGTAGGGTACGCTGTAGGAAAATATCTGAGAGCAGAATTTGAATTTTATTCTTCTAGTGTCAAAATATTGTCTCTGATATAACCTAAAAACTATATTAACCATAGTCCGTTCACGAAAGTCTGAGCGCATAGTAGGCGTTTGTTTATTTATCTGAAGTTGGCAGTATTTGCTGTCATAACGTAAAATAAAGTCAACGTTGCCAAATGTACCCGGCTTCGTCCGACGAGCTTGCGAGTTATCAAAGAAATCTATGCAATATTGACAACATTGCGTATCAATCTGACAAGAAAATAAACAACATAACCTAAAATTTTAATATACACAGTGAAATATGCCAGATTTCCATGGCCAACCGACGGCTCAAACTTTCGTGAGCGGACTATATAAATCGTTTGACATAAAAACGATGTGAGCGACATTTGGAATATAGCGGCGATGAAATAAACTTCTCCGGATAGCATTCAAAATTGCCAAAATCTCAGTTGCCTGTCAGATCTTGCTGTTTTCTCATATAAGTGATTCCACTATCACTTTTAAACATAGCAATCAAATATAGTGCGAAATATATTTTTCTCATATACTACGAAAAAAGTCCATATACTTACAGTCGAAATTTTCGAACATCTTCTTGATGAAATTGCAGAAGTGAAGTATCAATTCTTTAGCACCAGGTGAACTCTTGTCAGGCTCGAGTTCTAAATAGTACCTCACCGCTTCGATGAACTCGGTTATTTGAGGAATCAAAGTCAGTCTGTTTTTATCGATAGCCCATGATGAGACACCCAGTGTTCCCTTATCTGCAAATTGTTCGAACAGTCTTATTAGTGTTAACCTCAATGGGTTTTTCCTCCGTCGCCTTCTGACATTTTCTTGCTTCTTTTCAATTATTTCCTTGATGTAGGGAACTAATTCCTCCAGAAGATCACTGAAATTATATGTTAATATAGTACAGGCTGTTCCCTAAACTCAAGAGAAGTCACATCATTAGTCACAGAATATTTGAAAAAGACAATGAAAACTATTTTATAGTTCGTTCACGAAAGTTTGAACCGTCGGTTGGCCATGACAATTTGGCACATTACACTGTGTATATTAAAATTTTTAATTTATTTTGTTTATTTTCTTGTCAGTTTGAGGGCATAGTAGGCGTTTGTTCATTTATCTGAAGCTGGCAGTATTAGCTGGCATAACGTAAAAAAAAGTCAACGTTGCCGAATGTACCCGGCCTCGTCCGACGAGCTTGCTAGTTATCAGAGAACTCTATGCAATATTGACAACATTGCGTATCAATCTGACAAGAAAATAAACAACATAACCTAAAATTTCAATTAACACAGTGGAATATGCCAAATTGTCATGGCCAACCAACGGCTCAACCTTTCGTGAACGGACTATAGATAAAAGTCAATCATACGACCAAAAGATTCGATGACTATTTACTTAAAAGAAATAACAGACACTACTTGATGCAACTGCATCGATGTATAAAATTTCAACAGTTTTGAACTCACCCTAAAGCGTCATGATGAATGTGTCCCAAAGCATAAATTGTGGTATCTCGGACATCAGGAACTTCACATCTTAAGAAAGGTACTACCAGCTTATACAGGCCAGTAGGGGACACACTGGCTAGTTTATTTTCAACTTTTTCATTACTGCTAAGGCTGCTGTCCGTATTTGAACTGAAATTCAATTTAAAATGACAAATAAAAATTTTGTCTAAATTGTGAACAATCATTTTGTGTTACTATAGTCTGTTCATATGTAAGAAGGAGCAATAACAACAAGTTTGGCGCAGTGGTAGGAGGGCCTTCGGATAGGTACTTTCCGTCCAGAGTCGAATCGAGGAGATTTTATATAATTGTTCAGTTTTAACTGAATATTATTATATGAATGCAATTCTTACAGCACATCTAAGTGAAATATATACACGCTCTCATTCATTTCTTATCGAATTTATTCCATTTGGAGGTTCCACACTGTATACACTTTGTCAAAAGATTTTCTCTATCCAGTACCATCCACAGTCCGTTCCGAGTACAATCCTGGCAGTCTCTTAGGGCGGTCGAAGGGATGGTTTTTATGACCGTTTGACCAATACGAGATTTATTGTGCGCAAACCAGACGATTCTGTTTGTTTACAAAGCTCCTTCTTATATTTGAACGGACTATAGGCCCTCAAGTTATATTACTGTAAATTCTATCGTAGATCTTTACATTTTCTCTTTTAATTTTGTTTGCTATGTTCCTTACCTTGAGCTTAAGTCTGGACTGATACACCTTATGGGTGGAGGTACAGGAATTGATATTTGAGGAACTACTCTGAAGGCTAACGTTATGTAGTTCTTCCAAAGATGCAGATATGCCTCTTTCTCACTTGGAGTTTTCTTAACTGTAGCAGAACTCCTTAATAATGACGCTCTGTTGTCATTTAATGGTCTGAAAATGATAATCATTTCGATGAAAACATGAAAAGCACTTGCAACAATGAAAAATATTGTTTCCAGTACTAATGGTGGTATTCTGATTTCATCTGTAAGCCAATCTGTAACTTTTCATAAGCTTACGGTAAAATTGCAATTCTGGACTTATTTAAGGGATCTGTAGCTTACAAAAATCGTTCAATATTTACGAGTACTCGACGGGCGATCGGAAGCATTATCGAATGACATATTGTGAGGTTACGCTGAATGGTTTTTTATTTTATGACGAACACCAACATTTTAATATGAGAAATTCATGATGAATAATATGGCTTTGTTTATTGGATTGTTATCGGAAGAAAATCATAACAGGTAAGACATTGTTCAATAATATACATGACCTGAAAATCATTTTTTTTAAAGTAGGAACTTTATGAGAATTGGAAGGAAAAGGTTGCGTGATCAAATGAATCCATTTGAAATGCCGGATGCCCAGAAAATGTTCAGATTGAAGAAATGCCGAATGCCCAGTTCGTGAACATGTTCAGATTGAAGAACCAGTGTACTATAAACTTAATAAATGCTCTACAGCAATTTTAACCAAGAAAATTTTTTCTTTCCTGTTTTCAATTTATTTGATGAAAGAAACAAACGCAAACTATATTCAGTTAAATGTATTTTCAAATCAATCAAAACCATTTACTCATAATACATAAAGTTCCATGATCAAATCTTACGATTGAAGGTTATGTTTTTCGATGAGTAGTTCAAGAGTGACACTGTAAATAAGAAAGTTACAAGAACCATTCTAGAATTGCATTATTTACGAATCTGTAAGTCAGCCAGTTACAGATCAATCGTACGCTACAGTATCGTAACGTAGAGATGAAAAGCAGTATACCACCATATGTAATAGAGCAAGAGCCCGTGAACTCCAGACCTTCGTTATTTTATAAAATCTGAAAACTTGTCTATGCATGCTCCCAACACAGGTGAGAATGATGGACCAATATGAAGTTTGGGTTACCCTGGCTTTGGCAGGTAAACGGTATTAAAGGGGTGTAAAATACTGATCTAATTTCGTCAAATAATAAAGTGTGTTTTTTTGATATTACCTTCAGAATATCATTAAAAATCACGTCATTAATGACGTGATAAAAACATTTAGTTGTAGCATCGAATGTCTTTTTTTCAGATGTTTTTGGGATTCACTTAAATGATTTGTTATATAAATCTGTACCGAAAAATTTATTTGCATAAGTCATTATAATCATGCCGTCTCACTCGCACCTGCAGCTAAACTACAGCTTGTCTGGCAAAGGTTGGCACTATCAAAAATGTCTGGCTAATGAGGAAATATCATCTAATTATCACCCAAGTATTATATATAAAAATCAGCTTTTGTACTATAACGTAAGTATAATTACATATAAATTAATGAACATTAAGGGTGTCTGGCAAGGGGTTGCCACTATAGTAAGTGTATGGCAATTAATGACGTGATTTTTAATGATATTCTGAAGGTAATATCAAAAAATCACGCTTTATTATTTGACGAAATTAGATCAGTATTTTACACCCCTATAATACCGTTTACCTGCCAAAGCCAGGGTAACCCAAACTTCATAATGATCCATCGTTCTTACCTGTGTTGGGAGCATGCGTACACAAGTTTTCAGCTTTTATAAAATAACGAAGGTCTGGGGTTCACTCTCAGACTATAAACACTTAATACTTACGTAACATCTACTACAGAGTATAGCGCATTCAGTCTAGAGAAAACTATCGGCCAGATATTCGACACAAGGGTAGGACACTGATCTATCAACCTTCCAGTATCAAAGAAATCAAACAAAATGCTACACCATGGATCCACCACTGTGAACGAATACGTATTTCCGCTTTTAATAGTACCATCTTCGCATAATCCAGCTGTCCACACGCTAGAATTCTATCGCTCAACCACTGTAGATCGATAGAGGAAGTTGATTGAACGGCTGACTTCTCAGTCGGTGGCAAAAGATACAGATATTTGTCGATAATTTGTGGACAACACTTGTCCATCACCTCTATTGCACTTTGGATATTGGTTATGTTGAGTAGCTTGAAAAGAGTTTTTACTTCTTTCAATATCAAAACTGATACTCTCCTTGTTGTTAGTCGGTTATTGCACAACATGACCATGGCCAGAGCTTCAGCCAAGTTCAGAGACGAGGTCAGTGTTTCAATCTTAACAGTATCGGTCTTTTTGGTTAAAGTTGAATCGACTACACTTGATTTGAATTCGTTATAATCTCTACCTGAAATGGGAAATAATTTGGTATGACATGAATGTCCAGTTTTGCACATATTTATGTAAAGTTTCAATTTGAGCTTATACTGGTTGAGTGGTTCCATGGTACAAAAAGATTCAAGGTATAAAACTTGATGATTATTTAGTAAACAAACATGTGAAGGGTTTTTCAATAAGAGGTGTTATTTTGAATAGCCCGCTATTTCGGTTGCTTAGTCTGAAAATATGATCTGCGGAGCGAGCAAGATTATCTGTGACGTCAAGAGATTTGTTGTAGAGTGAAAATAATAAAAGAACGCTCAGGCGCAAAAGGCTTGTCAAGTCAAAGAATTCGTAACCTCAAAATTATTATTTGCTGTCTTTTGCTCTGAAACGGTGTCTCTGCTTTCGCGATACCACATATTGTATTGTAACAACAAAATTAGTTTCATCTTTTGTTAAAACATCCAGAACATAAATAACTAACCTAAACTGTCCTAAACTAACTCTTAAGTTAGAAATAAAATGACATTTGGAAGAGCTCTCGCTTTTGAGCGGGAGCGAATATATCTGATCTTCTTGCTCGCTCTGATAATAAAAGATCCCGATGCAGAGTGAAGTGAGCGGACAAAGCTCAATAAAAGACCAGTTGAGCGCAAGAAGTGCACTCTGAGCAGAATATTCAGACTAAGCAGGTAGATGTCACGTTTGAAGCTGTCATTTTTTGACATTTGAAACTACGCCATTAATAAAAATGGAACGATACACGCTTCAAAAACGCATTGCAATTATTAAAATTCACTATAAAAATGGTGAAAATTTGGCAGATTCGGTTCGTAAAACTCGAACATTTTTTGGTAACGAAATTGATGGAAAAATTCGAGCTGTTGGGACAAGTTGTGAAGAATAAAACCCGTGCACGTCGCTCAAGAACAGCCGAGAATGTTGCTGCTTTGCCGAAAGTGTTGAAGAAAACCCTTGTCCATTCCTCATCGTTCTTTGGAATTAGGTATTCCACAAACGTCATTACACCGTATTTTGATCTGGAGGCTATCGAGGACATAGGGCAGCCACTTTGCGATTTGATTATGGAAAATTTCATTAAAAGGATATGGTCCTGTAAGCGTGGTCGTGGTGGTCATTCACTGATGTTATTTTCCACTATTAAAGGCAAAGCTTCTTCTTTATAATGAAACAAACAACCGATCATTTATATTGAAAAATGGCATTTTTCTTTGAATATCAAAATAACACCTCCTATTGGAAAACCCTTTATATGAAGAACAAGTCCATGAAATTAAATAACTCATTCATTTTTTCGAAGAAGTTTGATTTAATATTATACTTTGGAAATTGAAAGACTAAAGGGTGGGATTAATAAAATCTCGTTATCAAAAGAATAGAGAAAGATACTCACTCATCCTAGGAACCGTACTACTTCCAGTAATCGTATTTTTCCATGTAATGAGTAAATTCAGAATCATCTTCAAACCATTGTCCATCAACTGCGGATAGGTGTCCAAAATATCCTTCATCAAAAACTGAGTTAACCCCCATATAACATCATGTCTCCAATCGGGTAAATCAATCACCAAAGTTTGCAGGCTTTGATACGCCAAAGCCCTAACCTCTTCATCCATATGAACTGTCAACCTACTCAGCAGATCGACAAGCTCAGCACTAGTCATATCATCTGGAATTAGTCTTGGAACTGCAGCTACACAAGTTCTGAATAATCCATCTTTGGTTTCCGTTCTCCCATCATCAGTTCCTCCGGTTTAAGAAGATTTTGAGTGTTGGTCATCAAAAAAGGTTTACCAAACGCTGAATCTAACGTTATGAGTATTTCCGCAAAAGCTGTTCTAACTGGAGGAAAATACGAACTCATTCCTATTGTACCAATCGTATCTTCTGTTAATACTTTATTCTTGAATGTTTTCTTTACTCTCAACGTATTACCGCTGGGCATCACACCAACTGATCTAGGCATCGGCGGTTCACCTTCTTTTTCTTGCAAGCTATCAGCTACAACTAAAAATGCTCGAAGACCAATACTCATCCTTTCTGGTGTTAATATTATCTTAATCGGTTTGCCGACAGAAAGTAAATCATAAACAATTTCTTTCATGGCAAAATCCAGCCTTTCTTGGGCGATGAAATGAATTATTTTCACGAATATATTCAGTGGGGTATCTCTCGGTACTACAACCTTGGATCCCTTCGGAAAGAGTGAATTAACAATGCTTTGTATTCTTGATTGGGTTACTGAATTACTTTCACATTTGAGCCTGATCACATAAACCCAAGAAGACGGTACATTGATTCTAAAAATAAAAATTCGATTAATATATTTCGCATACAAGTTTGGAATACTTAATTCAAATGGCAGTCATTCAACATTTGAAACTTTAATAGATGTCTGCAACATGAAGTTGAACCCTAACATACAGGTTTGGAAATTCACATCGGAAACATAGGAAATTCAATGCATCAGAGAGAGAATTTTGCCGTGCAGTTGACCAGTGCTATAATGGAAAGGTTCACGTGATTCGTAACTCTCTAAATAAACGAGCGACTGGAATATTGTAGTTTGGTCTCTCTCTTATCGTTGGGAGTGGCTTAATCGACCAGTGTGGTAGGGAACCTGCAGTACTCGCATCGATTATTACGCGCAGCCTGACGCATTTACTGAATGCGTCGGACTGCCCGTGTTAGTCGATTTGAGAGAGACAACCATATTATTTGTTCATTGGACCATCCATCGCGTCAAACTAAAGCGAAACATAGCATGTAAATATGTCCAGTATAGCACTGTCCAACTACACGGCAAAATACTCTCTCTAATGCATTGAATATCATATGTTTCCAATGTGAATTTCGAAACATGTATAGACATTGTGTACAGTAGTCACTACTATTATGTATACAATGATTCAACTACACCTTTTCCAATTGTAATTCAGAAAACGTAAAATGTAATTCAGAATAGTATATTGAATTTCAGAAGATGGAAATTGTAATTCAGAATAGTGAATTGATATTCAGAAATGGTGATTTGAATTCCAGAATAGTGATATGTAATTCAGAAAGCGTAATTTGAATTTCAGAATAGTGATATGTAATTCAGAAAGGGTAATTTGAATTTCAGAAAATATAAATTGTAATTCAGAATTGGTGATTTGAAATTCAGAAATGGGAAATTGTAATTCAGAATTGTTTGCATGTACTCGAGATATAATGAACAAGAATATGTACCTATTTATATCTATGTTATATAGTATACATATATCTATACATTTTCTAAAATTCAATTAATAACTTCTGAATTACAATTTTCCTTTTCTGAAATTGAATTTGCCATTTCTGAATTTCAATTCACTATTCTGAATTACAACTTTGTTTTTCTGAAATACAACTTCCTAATCTGAATTTCAATTTCGCTTTTCTGAAATTTAATTAACTATTCTGAAATTCAATTTCTGTTTTCTGAATTACATATTCCTATTCTGAAATACATGTTCCCTTTTCTGAAATTGAACTTTGATTTTCTGAATTACAACTGTAAAAGGTGTAGATATCTCTTTTCATAATTTTCCACATTTAAATACTCTTTATTCTACGGAATTAGTTCATTATTAATTGTTGTGAATTCAAACTACTCAATGTCGCAAAGGTAATGAGTGCTGAACTTGGTTCATATTGTGCTAGGTTGCCATGTTTTGAAATTCTGTATTCTAAAATGGGTTACTTACAAGGGTATTTCAAATATTTCAGTAGTGTTTGCAATCTGGCAACTGACTATCTGACATAGTGGCAACCCTGCTTCCACTCACATTACGCACATAAGCCTTAATCAATAAAACATCCAAGAAGTAAAAAAAACACTTACCCAGAGCAACTCGACACATTTTCAGATCCCTATTTTTGAGATGTTGCAGGCAAATGGTAAGAAAGCAAGGCCAATTTTGTAGGAAGAATTGTTTCTGACTGACGCACAACAAACATGTTAACAATGGAAACAGGGCCAATCTGTGTTTCGACTTATTTATAGAATCCAAGCCTTGGAAAAATAAGGTTTCCACGAAATGCTTCAGACAGGGTACATTTACCTCGTTTTTAACTGCCTGAAAGTAAAATTCTAAATAATTATTCTTCCTTTGAAAGTGGCTTTCAGCGTCGCTCATCGTATCACGCATGTTTTCTATAACTCACGAGGGCATTATTTGGCATACAAAAAAATTCTTGTATTTTGGCCGATTTATAAAGTTTTAAATTGTGTAATTCCTGTGTTCATTCAAAACTTCGGATTTGACACTAATATAGTGGGACAACCTCAATAGAAGGCTGAGAAGTTCAGAAAATCATCCAGCTACTCTTAATGACTTAGGAATCCAACTCAGAGAAATCTGGAAGGATTAGATCAGAACATTTTAATATCACTCATTTTGAGTATGAACCGTAGTTGCCAAGTTGTAATTAACGCAAGGGGTGGAAATACCAATTATTAAATCACTTATCAGCATTCCAGTATTTTGAAAATTGTTTATTTCTCTTCTTTCACATAAGATTCAGTGAAATCCTGAATTTTTCTTCCATTTAATGTGTCTTGTTTCATTCAAAACCTTCCCAAGAGAACATAAAAAATAAGTTATAAAGTCAATGTAGAGTTAACTTTCTTTAAAATTGAGATTTTCAGAATGTGTGTTAATTTCTTTGCGCAGTGTATAAGATCAATTTTCAACAACGGATTCATTGTCAAGGGCCAATATTGATTGAGTACCATCGGTTTTTCTCAATAATATACGAGTTATATGTGCGCTTATCTTAACAATTTTCATCATAGAAAAATGTATACTCACTGCAGCAACTGGCACTAGTATTTCCACAAAAAGGCCCGCTAGAGCATGCTTTATATCTTTATCTTTGACTTCCAGGAAATATTGTGCGCACTCCTGCATGAACTGAAAAGAAGCCTCGAACTCCTCTATAGGTACCATTTTAACCCGGAAGAATTTCATTCCCATGAGCAAACTTATTATACTTTGGGTTGTATTAGGACTAGGTTCTTTTGATCTTAACTCTTTCAGTTCGTTCATGAACCTCGTTCTTACAGACATGAACCTAGATTGTGCCAAAACTCCCACCACCTCTGCATAGAGATCGGCAATTATGTGGATGTTTGCCCCGTTTGGATTGTTTTGTATGCTGGAAATAAAGAAAGACTCATTTCAATGTAACTCAAGCAATATTTAAATGAAATTTCAGGTGATTCTCCAACAGGTTTCTAGGTTAATTGCTTCTTCAAAAAACCAACTTTTTAGAAAAAAGACCAACTAGTTTCGATTTTATTTCAAAGTCTTGATCGGGGCTCTGAAATGGAACAACAAACTACAAATTCAGATGTTCGAAACTTACGATTAAAACATTATTTTAAAACCTATCTTTAAAACACATACACTTCTAAAAATATACAAGTGAGGAAACGGGTTTGGAAATTTCCAACTTACATTTTCACCTTTTGTGGTTTTGTTGTCATAAATCAAAATCTTAAAGAGACTAACAATTACTGCTCGCATCTAAATCTTTGAAAATACTGATGTGATGTCATTAAATTGTTAAGTTAGATGTATCATGAGCATGTGTGTATTATTATGGTAATTTACGCATTAGGGTTGGACAACAAACTTCTAGTTATTTTTGATTTTTCAATTAAATAGTTATACGTATTTTTGAAGAAGAAATTGACCTAGAAACCTGTTGGAGAATCACCTGAAATCTATACATAGGTCTTATCATCATTCATCGTTTAAATGAAATATTTTTCTTCAACTATTCAGCTAACATTTTTTCAAATACAGGCTTGTGTAGGCTTCTAAAAAGCTTGTGACAAAGAATTGAAGGTATCATACGTAAGATAGTAGTTTTGTCTTACTTTCTTATATTCACACAAGTCTGTCACAAGCTTTTCATCGAGCCTACACACGACATGTGTTTGCATTCGAGAAAAAGTTAGGTTTTTTTAAGTGAGGTTGCATTTTAATGCAAAAAATAAGTTTAATTCAGAATCAATTAACGTGTTTAGGTTTTTTCAAGTAGCTTTTTTTTAAAAGATATCAATTTTATCAATGCCTGTAAGTTTCATATAGTCCGTTCACTAAAGTTTGAGCGCATAGTAGGCGTTTGTTTATTTATCTGAAGTTGGCAGTATTTGCTGTCATAACGTAAAATAAAGTCAACGTTGCCGAAGGTACCCGGCCTAGTCCGACGAGCTTTCGAGTTATCAGAGAACTCTATGTTATATTGACAACATTGCGTATCAATCTGACAAGAAAATAAACAACAGAACCTAAAATTTTAATATACACAGTGGAATATGCCAAATTTCCATGGCCAACCAACGGCTCAACCTTTCGTGAACGGACTATAGATGGAATTTCGTATTTTTCTTACCCTTCTTTGTACTTAAAATGCTTAAATGCTAAATTTTCTATATATTGCACAAGGTCTTCATGCCCAGGATGGAAAGATAATTGTTTCAGAACCTCAATCAAGACTAAGCAGAATATGAACTCTACAGCTAAATCCCTCTTCTCTTTTTGTACTTCTGCTTCTGACCGTTCAACGGTTTCTGGTGTCCCACCGGACACAATGTATATTATACTGAAAACAATTTAAGTTAAGTTACATTAAAAGAAAAACATATGTGGGAATGTAGGTTACCTTTTTTGTTGTTTTGGGTCTGCTTTCTTTTCTGGGATGGTAACTTCAGACATCTGTCTTTCATACCAAGAAAAAAGGGCTTTTAATAACGAAGGTAAGCAATGTTCAGCCACTGATCCGAAAGCACTCAGTAGTTGATCAAATTGAGCATCTTCCCCCCTCTGTAATGCTTTATTTAAGGTTTTTTCCTGAAATTAAAAAAAAAATATTTTCGGCGTTTCAACCTGATTTTCATAGACCTACATGGTCGCAATTTCCTAAAGGCTAACCTAGCCATAACGACCCGAGTTAAAATAATAATAATACTTCGGATGAAATTGTAATAACCGTAAGAAATTTTTCAAGTCCGAAAAAATTGGTAGACATATAAAGGGTTTTCCAATAAGAGGTGTTATTTTGAAAAACCCGCTATTTCGGTAGATGTCACGTTTGAAGCTGTCATTTTTTGACATTTGACAAGTATGGTAACCACCCCGGTGGCTGTAAGGGCTAGGCCTGCGCCTGCAAGTACTTACGAAGCTGTAGTTCCGGGTTCGAATCCTGGTGCGGATATGGATGTTTGTGTATGTCCTAGTTTGTCTTTACAACAAAAATTGTCTCGAAAATTAATTGTGGTATGATTGAGAGAGTGAAATAAAAAATTGTCGATACTAGATCTGTGTACATGACCTCAGAGTCGAGCACAATAAAGAGATGAATGAATTAATAAAAATGAAACGATACACGCTTCAAGAACGCATTGAAATTATTAAAATTCACTATAAAAATGGTGAAAATTTGGAAGAGACGGTTTGTAAAACTCGAACATTTTTGGTCGTCGTCGTGAAGCACCTTGTCAGACCGCAATAAAGAAATTGGTGGAAAAATTCGAGCTGTTAGGACAAGTTAGTGATGTGAAGAATAAAACCAATGCACGTCGCTCAAGAACAGTCGAGAATATTGCTGCTGCAGTTACGGTGAATGGATTGCGCTATCGAGAGATGATAATGATTTTTTTATTGCCGAAATTGGATAGTATTGATCTGCACAACGTTTACTTTCAACAAGACGGCGCTACGTACCACACAAGCAACGAAACCATTGATCTTTTGCGGGAAAGTTTCCGGACCGTGTTATCTCTCGAAGTGGTGATCACAATTGGCCACCGAGATCTTGTCATTTAACACCTTGCGACATATCCCTTTGGGTCCACGTGAAAGACAAGGTCTACACCAATAGCCCAGCGTCGATTCAAGACCTCAAAGATGGAATTCGTGAGGCTATCGAAAACATAGGGCAGCCACTTTGCGATTTGGTTATGGAAAATTTCATTGAAAGGATATGGTCCTGTAAGCGTGGTCATGGTGGTCATTTGCCTGATGTTATTTTCCACTATTAACGGCACATCTCCTTTATAATAAAATAAACATCCGATCATTTATATTGAAAAATGGCATTTTTCTTTAAATATCAAAACAACACCTATTATTGGAAAACCCTCTAGAAGACAGCTCAAATTGTGTGATCTTACTACTAGTGGGCAATATACCCCTGAATTTTTTTGTTTCATAAATAAGAAGAATATAAAATAATACATGATACAAATATATCAGTTGAGTGATAATCATTATTTGAATTGAATTGGTATGGCTAAATCGATCAGTGGTGTCAGGAGGAGGGCATTAACGTCAATCCAACCAAGACGGTTATTGTTCCATTCACACGTCGTAGGAAGCTAACACTTGTAGCACCGGTGTTGGGAATAAAACTAGAGTTCTCCGATGAGGTCAAATATCTGGGGGTCACCTTGGATAAGAAACTTCATTGGAACTCTCACCTTAATAAAGTGATTGCCAAATCTACAGCGGCGTTTTGGATATGCCGTAAGTTATTTGGCAAAACTTGGAGTCTGAAGCCTCGTATGATCCACTGGGTCTATACGACGGTGGTAAGACCTGTTATCACATATGCCTCTTTAGTTTGGTGGACTAAAACTGAAGAAAAGACAAGCCAGCAGAGGCTGAATAAGCTTCAAAGACTGGCTTGTCTAGGCATTACAGGAGCTGCGTATACAACTCCTACAGCTGCAGTAGAGGTAATACTGGATCTCACCCCGCTGCACATTTATGTTAAGAAAGAAGGTCTCATGAGTGCCCAAAGAATGGATCAAATAGTGCCTGGCAAGACACGGAAATATTTTAAAATCACTCGGTGGTGAACTCCCTTTACTTCCGAGGGATTCCATGCCAATCGAGTATGACCTTGATGCCAACTACTAAGTGATCATAGGTGATCGCCAAGAAAGTGTGGGAGGTTTGTCTCGACTTCGTAAAAACCATCTCATCTGGTACACAGATGGGTCCCTAAGGGAACGAGGAGCAGGCATAGGCATATATGGTCCCAAATACAGGGAATCGGTGCCTTTGGGAAAGCCAATAACAACGCTCCAAATTGAAATTCTGGCCATAGAAAGATGCGCCCAAGTCTGTCTGTGCAGACAGTACAAGGGAGCCAGAATTTGCATTGCCTCTGATAGTCAGATGGCACTGAGGCAGCTTACGGCCGTTGATTGTAGATCAAGGACCATTTGGAGCTGCAAACAGTCCCTCAAAACACTGGCGGAATACAACAAGCTAGTTTTAGCTTGGGTACCTGCCCACCAGAACATTGAAGGAAATGAAGCTCATGCCCTTGCAAAAAGAGGAGCAAACACACTCTTCACCGGACCCGTGCCCTCCTGTTGGGTATCACCTACACTGATTAGGGCAAAGGTCGACGTTTGGGAAAAAAGAGAGAAACACTCTTACTGGATAAACACATCCGGTCAAAGACAAGCAAAGAGACTAATCGAACCTTCCAAAGAGAAGACTCAACAAGCTCTATCGTTGTCAAAAAACGAGTTAAGGCTGCTAATCACCTACACAAAATCGGTAAAGAAAATTCTGACATTTGTATGTTATGTGAATCGGCCACTGAAACCATCGCGCACATACTCTGCCAATGCACTGCGCTGGCGCAAACCAGACTTACTCTACTAGTACATAAGTGCGAAGTCTCCTAAGGAAGTAACCAGCTTTGCTAAGGAGGTTAGATTCCTGGGAAAAACGTAGTTTTAGTATGGTGACGCACAAAAACCTTATTGGTCGCAGTGCAGAAGGGTAATCAACGTGCCGATCGACCACTATCTAATCTAATCATTATTTGAATTAAATTGGCATGGCAAAATCGATAACAATGATAAATACCTTAACTTGGGAATCATTCAAGACAGAGTCGATTTTTTTCTCCGCCAAAACTGTGAATACAGCAAATAAGCTTCTCATCACAAATTCCCCTGGTCTGATATCCATATCTACTGCCATTCCGGGGACTTGTGACGAGGCTCTTTCTTTTTGGGCACCCCACGGCAGTAGAATGTCTCTGTGATACACATTTCGGTTTGCAGCTTTATTTTCGGAATCTGGGAAAATAAGAGAGTTGCTAAGTAATATTCATCAAGTTTCAAGAACTGCTGTTCCATTAGTAAGATAGCAAGGTCACATTTATTCCTATCACGTATAAAAATTTGTTTGATAAGATTGATGATTTTTAATTAAAAGTTAAAAATTTATTGCCGAAAAACTGCAAGAGTTCCAAATTATATTGATGAAATATAATGGAACAAGCCGTGACATTAGCTGAAGTTCTTGCAATTAACACTTTTTTAATTAAATTTGAAATTTTGCTTTGAAGTTGTCAGTCTTGGTCTCATTCTGAGAAATGAAAATAAAAGAAAAATGCAGTGATTAAACATATAATTTTAAGTTCGAGGCATTGAAGCTGTACAAAAGCCTGAATACAGTTAATACATTTAAATTGAACTTTAAAATAATTACTAGTGCATTGCGAAAAGTTCCTGTGATAATTTCAAATATGTATAAATATGAAGTTTATCTCTTCATAGAACCTATACCTAAGGGTATAGCTGCCAAGATAATTTCAAGAAAAAATTTAACAGAAGAAGCATGTCCAAACTATGATGAGTATTTTAAGGAAAAATTGTTTTTTCATCAGAATTTTGATATTTTTTCAGATGTTTTTTTAAATTTGGTTGAAACCCTCTGAATATCAATACCAACTTGTTATGTGTAAAAGATGCTTAAATATTTCAATCAGTATGCCTTCAAGTCAACAAGATATATTTAAAAATATTTTACCCTCACATTTCTTCGAAATATAATTTTTTTCCTCATTCATTGTAGGGTAAGTTAAATAATTTTCATCCAATAATGTGAATTTTTTCGCGATATATTTAAGAAAGTATTTAAAGAGTACTTTTACTACTTTTCAAGGTTACAAAATGCAGGGGATGACCTTTCTTTACAGATATTTCTGTTTGAAATATTTTTTTTTATTATAAGAATAGTACAAGCAATCAGAATATTTTGATTCTATAAGCTCATTTGTTATGAGTTCAAGCATATGTTTATTCGCATCTTCTCTCGCTTATTGAACAATGTAGTCAGCATAACCAGGAAAACATAATGTACCTAAGAGAAATCAATTTTTAACTAGTCAAATTGAAGACTGTTATTTTCCAAAAATAGAAGAAATTGCTCACAATTGAATCAATTTCAATGCATATTTAATATCCCTAAATAAATCTGTTTGTATTGTTTGATACATTTACATCATAATAAATAATTCATTTCATGATAAACATGCATAAATAAATAACAATATCATTACTTTTCCAGTTTATTTTTTGTTATCTATATCATCTGACATCAACAATGCAGAATGAAATTAGGCACATTGTGTTAATTTTCAGTATGTTAGTAAAACATCGGAGAGAATATTGAAGTGAGGCATTGTTCTAATGCTCAAAATATAATAAAGTGTAATGAATTGAATTATGTTGGGAAAGAAAACCCCTCAGCCAAAAGTAGAAAATGTCAAAATAATAAAAGACCTCTCTTGTACCCAGACATTTGTTTGTTATTCCGACTTTTCTATTTGATCACTTCCAAACTGATGCAAAATCAGTAACGCAGTGTTCCTATTGGTAGATTTGGTCTAAGTGGAGTGATTTCTTCAGTTAATCAGTCAAATAGAAAAGTCCCATCATGAAATCAACAAAACATTTAGATAGAAGTTTCTTTAGAGTTTCATCACAGGACAAACACCCGACATGAAATAAGGTAAATATCAAACTTTACCAGCTAACGAGGATGGATTAGTTGAGTTATCATCGTTCCCTAGGGATGCTTGGATCGTAGAACCAGATAAAGTACTTTTTTCCGTTATTCCTGAGGCAGTATCACTGTGAGTGTCAGAACCGACACTCTGAGAACCTTCAGCGTCTGAATCATTCGAGACAAGATCTGCAATTCAGACATCCTACATTGGCATATATTCAATTGAAATAGTTCAAAAGCATACCAGTTTCATGTTCTGTGAGATAATCGGACATAATGAATCAAAAAACAAAGGTACTGCTGTTTTCAATTAACTGACAATTCGGGTGTCGCTAAAATAAAAATTCTTGGAGCTACATTTAAACATAACACTACTTGATGAGACAATTGACGATATGCAGTTTCAAAATTTGATATAAATTTCTCAATACTCAATTAGACTTTCAATAATTTTAATCCAAAGCAGTCAAAGCACTCAAGCGAAGTGACAGTTCGAGGAAAAATAATTTGATTGAGGTTAGAACTACTAGATTTTAGTCTTGCGCATAAGAGATTTATTTCTTTCAAAATTTTTTTTATTGTTGGACAGCACTCGTTTGGATTTATTTATTTATTAGTCAATTGTATCAGTTTCGAAGTGATTACCTTTTTTATATCGATATGAGATGAAGTTTTTCACTATGGATTTATCTGAATGCGTCCGTTCATATTGTAAATATCAGATTTTAGTAATCTTATCTGGAGAACCAGATGAACAGATAGAAATTGAAAAGGTTCCAGAAATAAGTACCTTGATTCAATTGATAGGAAATGTTGTAATCCATATTATATTGTATTTGAGGAAATGAGATTCGCAGAAAAGCAAAAAAAAATGAAAAAGAATATGCAATTAATTTTTGATTCTGGCTGTTCAAACAGAAACTATGAAAATTTGTCCAGTTTTGGGAGAAATACCACTGTGAAATTCTAAACGCTTGCAGATATCGGTTCGAAGGTATTTTTTCTGATTCAGCTTCCTCGAAAACCTATAAAAACATACCAAATTCAATAAAGTCCGCCATACTTTTCAAATAAATTCAGTTTTTAGATTTCGCATTTTTCATTTTCGAGTTGAGTTTGAGAGCGTCTGCGTAATGCAGTTCGCTTCGGATCGATGAATTTTCAACGTCAATCAATTTATTAGACCGAGATTAACGATTATCAGTAATATTTGTTTCTTTAGATCTTACAGAATTTTTGGAAAATGCTGAAATATAGCGTTTTAGAGGGGGTCAACCCCTTTACATATTTTTCGTCCGAAATTTCGAAATGTTAGATGATCATTTTATGTGCTTATATTGAAGAGGACTACAGTACAGATTGAAAAAGAATATGCAATTTATTTTTCATTCCGGCTATTCAAACGGAAATAATGAAAGTTTGAATGTTCGAGTTTTGGAAAAAATGCCATTTGAACGGTGAAATTCTAAACGTCTGCAGATATCGATTCGAAAGTATTTTTTTCTGATTCAGCTACATCGAAAACCTATAAAACCATATCAAACTCAATAAAGTTTGCAATACTTTTTAAATAAATTCAGTTTATAGATTTCGCATTTTTCATTTTCGAGTTGCGTTAGAGAGCGTCTGCGTAATGCAGTTTGCTTCGGATCGATGAATTTTCAAAGTCAATCGATTTATTAGACCGAGATTAACTATTATAAGTAATATTCGTTTCTGTAGACCTTACAGAATTTTTGCAAAATGCTGAAATATAGCGTTTTAGGGGGGGTCAACCCCTTAGGCATTTTTCGTCCAAAATTTCAAAATTTGAGATGTTCATTTTGTGTACTCATATTGAAGGGGACTAAAGACTGAAAAAGAATATGCAATTTATTTTTCATTTCGGCTGTTCAAATGGAAAACATGAAAGTTGGAAATATAGAGTTTTGAAAAAAATGCCATTTGAACCGTGAAATTCTAAACGCTTGCAGATATCAATTCGAAAGTATTTTTTTCTGATTCAGCTACCTCGAAAAGCTATAAAAACATACCAATTCAATAAAGTCCGCATACTTCTCAAATAAATTCAGTTTATAGATTTTGTATTTTTCATTTTCGAGTTGAGTTTGAGAGCGTCTGCGTAATGCAGTTCGCTTCGGATCGATGAATTTTTAACGTCATTCGATTCATTAGACCGAGCTTAACTATTATCAGAAATAAACGTTTCTTCATATTCTACAGAATATTTGCCAACTGCTGAAATATAGAGTCACTTTTACTTGTATGTGAAATCTCAAATAAAGAAATATCTACCCTTCCCAAATTTCAGTAGGTATCGATTATTAGAATTCCTCCGAAGTAGGTAATGAGATTTTTCCAATCAAATATGGGGTTATAACTTTCATGAAATTACTCGACAACCCCCAGCTGTTCCGTAAATTTTCTTTATTAACTCATCTTTGGGCCCAGTAGGCTGAAAATAAATTTTTCTTAATTCCTACGCAAGGAAAGGGATGATTAAAATTTGGCTTCGATCGTTCATTATGTGGAACGCAGCGACCCTAAAATTAAAGCGATCTTTTCAGGGCAAGAAAAGAGAAATTTTAAGGTAGATATTTCGATGGTTTCAACACTAGGTACAAAAAAATTCACACAATACAATGTAGGTATTTTATAACGTTATAATTTTTGAGCACTCGTTCTACTTAAACGAGTGCTATTACGATTTGCACAAATGTCTGTAATTTTCGAATTTTGAGCCGAAAATAATCTCAAACGATAGGGTTTGACTCTCTGGTGACGAATACGTGGTCAAATTCAATTCTGTCCGTTTAACCGTCCGTTAGCACGATAATTTTCGGAGAGATTGTCCTAGAAACTCGAATTTTCAGGGTGACCTCGATTAGATTCGTTAACTAGCCAAATCGTACATGGTGTTCCATAAAATATGGCCATTGAAATTTTTTGTTCCTAAATATCCCAGACAAAAAAAACTAATTGAAATTAAATTTTGCGGCCACATGCAAGATGGACATAATAAGCCTCATGCAAAATTTTGTGGCCATAGTGTCAACAGAACCATTGAAAATTCAATTGGAATATTGAAAAGAAGAATCTTTATATTTCCCTTACAAGATATCCAATTCGAGTGAAATTTTTTTTGAATGAAGATTGATATACTGAATGTTCATGCAAAATTTCGAAAGGATCGCATAATCAGAACCATAGATTTAATTTTTTTAATTATCGATTTTTCTCATATTTCATTTTTGAATAATTTTCAGAATGTTATTCCGATTGAGCTGAGATTTTGCGTTAATATACTCAGCATGGATCTCAAGTCCTATACAAAATTTTGAGATAATAGTATTATTCCTCCACCAACGAACAAGCGTTTAAAACACCTGCTCAGAGGTCTTTTCTTCAATTTTATTAGTCAGTTTTTAAGTGAAATGTTTACATCTCAACACCCTGAAAAACGCAGAATTTGCGGATTAAAGTTATATAGCATAATGTCATTATTTTTCCATTGAAATCTTTTTCTGATGAAGTTCGTCGCACTTCACTAACACCCTGTGTAAGTAGGTTTTTGATAGAAAGTGGACCGGCGCATTCGCCAATTTGTAACTGCCAATTTATTTCATATAATTATACAAAGTGTTTCTAATTGAATGTCAATATTTATGGGGGTGATTTTTGAGCCCATTTCAAGAAAAAAAGTTCATATGAACATATGTCCTAAACGTTTTACCATTTGAGTTACAGGGTGGTAAAGTTTTCAAAAATAAATAATTTTTTATTAATATCTATAGTCCGTTCACGAAGGGTTGAGCCGTCGGCGTCGGTTGGCCATGATAATTTGACATATCCACTGTGTATATTGAAATTTTAGGTTATGATGTTTATTTTCTTGTCAAATTGATACGCAATGTTGTCAATATTGCATAGAGTTGTCTGATAACTCGCAAGCTCGTCGGACGAGGCCGGGTACATTCGGCAACATTGAATTTATTTACGTTATGACAGTAAATACTGCCAACTTGAGATAAATAAAGAACGCCTACTATGTGCTCACCTTTCGTGAACGAAGTATACAAGACCACTTCATATATTTTAATGAAGTTCGTCGTACAGTACCTACTATGAATCAGAGGCATTTTTTAATGTATCACTTTTTTTTATTTCCACTAGTGGCGTTCCTACGTAATTTGACTTTCCTATTTGACAGATATTGATGGTAGGCACAGATTTTCCCTGAAATACAAATTATTTTTGAAAAACTCGATCATTTCTCACCAAAGTTAACATCTGACTTTTTTCACTCCGATGCGCGGTTTACGCTTAAAAAAAAACCTTCCCTGTATGATCTAATTTTATTTTGAGAAAAGTCAGTGGCGTGCAACTGACTGTCTAAATAATATTTGGGGCTATGTTAATGGGATATATATTTTCATATAAATTGGCCCAAAAATCACCCCCATAAATATGAGTTCTCTCTTACGAGCTTTACTGACTTTTTTTCTAGGTCCATTTGTAAGAAAGTGGAACAGGAGTTAATGACAAGGTCCATGTTATAATTTATGATTATCATATTTTTTTATGAAATATGTAGTTTTATTATGTTAAAGGAATAAACGACTGAATTTGACATGATTATTGTTCGTGGAAGTGCCAACTTTTCAACTGAAATCAAGTTGTTTTCAAATCTCCCAAACACACATCTAAAACCATAATATCAAAAACTAGTGCATCCAGAAATATTGATCTGGAAAAACTGTAACAAGAGAAGTGGGACAAGAGATCACGTCCATCGTTCACGGCCTCAACACCGAGCTGTGGCGCCCTCTAACGGCCAACTGGCGCTACTCCCTGTTTCCTTATGAAGTCCCCGTTCCCCATTTGTTTATAAACGGAAAAACCGATATATGCATTATTCAAGTGTTTTCTTTTCTTAACAACAGCCTCGTGCGTCATCATTCTACCCCTGTTGGTTTCACTCGGAGATGATTCCCTTCACCACCTGTCCGAGTGTGAGTGCACCTAGAAAATGGTTTGTTTTTCCCCAAGATACTGCAGCAGTTCACTGGCTCAGGAGAAGGTTTGTTGACGATTTTCTATATGATATGCTTCTTGCTTCGTTGTTTTTGAGTTGATATAGATGCTATAGTTGTCATTTGCATTTTGTTGTTCTTTTTTGATTGTTTTCTATGGTAGATTCTTGTCGTGTTTTAGTGTGAGGTCATTGGCTTCTGTGGAAGGTAGAATGTCACCTGTTGCAGATTTAGGTTAATGATGCTTAGATATTCAGTGATTCGTTTGGCCTTCTGTGAATTGTGCCATCAAGATAAACGCATTCGTGGTCAGCTCGAGAAAATGAAAATTGGGGAAATATTAACTTGAGGTCAGAAGCAGATTTTGCGCGTTGGTTCTTATTAGGAAAATTACAGTTCAACAATGAATATCGTGAAATCTACTGGCCGCATTTCGTTCATTAATTAATCCAACTTTTCCACTAAAATCATCAACCTACCTTGAATATTTCAAGTCATTATTTGAAAAAATTATCTTGTTTACGCCTGGATTTATGTTACAATATAAAACAGGATAACTGCTCGAATATACACTACTGGAAAAAATTAAAGGATCAAAAAAAAATTCCAAATTTTTCGGCAATTTTCAACATGCCGTAACTTTGAAAGGAATGGTCGTACGAGGAATTTAAAAAAATGAAATTGTAGCTCCAAGTATCTTGTTTTTGGATTAGAACTTCAAAAATTTCAAGTTTCAGTGGTGTTCGAGTAATGATAGAAAAATCAGCAACAAAAAAATTCTCAAAATTTTACCACTTTTTTTTTCTCTTGTCTACGAGCGTGGAAATTTTATTTTTGCATAATCGTTATAATGATGGGATACTTTGTTAATTCAGCTTTAATTTATTTTTTCACTGACCTCAATACGTCCACTTCTCGCCGAGATATCGGTCTTCAAATGGAAAAGGATCCATTTGTCTTTGATTATCGATTTCTCAGCAACCAATGATCGCACAGAAAATTGAAGGAGGGTTTCAAGACCTTAAATGAACTCCCATTAATGAACAAGCATTGTTTATTCATAGATTTTTTTTTCCTCATTTCGCATCAATATAAAAATTTAACGAAAAAAGGGCTTTTGGTGGTTTCTTGGAAAATCTACCGCTGGATCGAAAATATTGAGGAAACCAATAATGTTGAGTGCGACTTTCATAGTTCAATATGTTGATGAAAACCTCACGAAGAGTCAACTCAATCCAGCGAGCCATTTTTTTGTTTGACTCGATTGAATTTTTGAAAAAAGGCAAGAAAGAATTTTCTCGAACTTTTTCCACATTTTATTTGCAGATAGTACATAAATTTCAAAAAAAAAAAATAAACTAACAAATAAATTATTTATTAATTTAATAACGGGTATTGCCTCCCCTGTTTTCAATAACGATAAATCAAAGACAAATGGATCCTTTTCCATTTGAAGACCGATATCTCGGCGAGAAGTGGACGTATTGAGGTCAATAAAAAAATAAATTAAAGCTGAATTAACAAAGTATCCCATCATTATAAGGATTATGCAAAAATAAAATTTCCACGCTCGTAGACAAGAAAAAAAAAGTGGTAAAATTTTGAGAATTTTTTTGTTGCTGATTTTTCTATCATTACTCGAAAACCACTGAAACTTAAAATTTTTGAAGTTCTAATCCAAAAACTAGACACTTGGAGTTACAATTTCCTTTTTTTAATGTCCTTGTACGACCATTCCTCTCAAAGTTACGGCATGTTGAAAATTGCCGAAAAATTTGGATTTTTTTTTATCCTTTAATTTTTTCCAGTAATGTATACCTACATATTTCAAGATTTGGACAGAAAAGTTGAATTCATAAATTAATGGAATTAAACCAATAGCTTTCAGGATATTCAATATTGAGTTATTGATTTTTCAATATGATCAAGCGAGCAAAAACTTCTGACTTGTATAATGTTGTTCACCATTGGAATTGGGCTGGTGAATGTTGAAGCAATCCTTCATTTATTATAACAGTTAGTTTATGAAACATGAAATTTGGCAATTCGAAATTTTTGTTCCTCAATATCTCAGACAAAACGAAACCAATCGAAATGAAATGAATTTCCATGCAAAAATTCAAGAGGATCGCACCATCGAAACCATGGAATTTAAATTTTTTCATTTATTGAGCCATAGAAAATACCTCATTTTCAACTACAATTTGAGCCAGAACGGGTTGCCGCAGAACAAGCTGTGGTAGTTGAATTTGTAGGAATTTTATGTTTTTTTATTTTGTATGGAAAGGTTTTTTACCGAGTAATACGCAAAAAACTGACCAAGAATGAGATTTTTCATCTTTTTTTGTATTTTTTTTATGTTCCGTCAAGAAATTTTGTTAGCAAACCTGAAAATCAGATTCAGCACCCCAAAAAAACATGAAAAAGAAGATATAAAACAACCACAAAACTTACCCGCTAAGGGTTCTTTTAAGCACAAATATACTGTAGGTATATTATGGAAATAACAAAAATTAACTACTTGGGCGCAAATTGGCGAATGCGCAAGGTGCGCAATAGGCATTTCTAGTATAGATATGTTGAAATATATTCATGTGATAGTATCAGAAGTGTTAAATTTACACCTATTCTATTATGCACTTGAAAATTTAAGTAATTAATTTATAATTAACTATTTACATTCAAAAGTATCGAATTTGTGGGTTTTGTGGTTAATTTCTTCAAATTAACCATTTGTTGAGACCGATGGAAAATAACATTCAATTGTTAATCGAGTTAAAGTGTTGATAAATCTTAGAGCGTCCATTTCTGCATGCAGTGGCTGCATCATTAGTGAACAAATCATTGAGGAACAGCCTGTACAAAAATACATTTTCTAAACATTCGAAATCGTCACGTATCTATCAAAGAAGTTTCAATGGTCGGAGCATGAACACTGGTAATCTGCGAAGATAATTCGTTACCTTCAACGAAAAAATAGTGTCCTGAACACTGTGTTGCTATTATTACAGTCGCTCATAAATGTTTGGTTTTTCCTATTTTCCCGATAAACAATAAACTAATACTGAAGATTTAACTGTAATTATAGCACATTTTTCGTCGAACTCAGAATAAAAGCTGAGTAAAACGTATGCAGAATTGATCAATAATATATATTCTTTTGAAATTGAGAGCTAACATAATACAATACATAAAACAAAAATAAAAATTCCTAACTGAGGTTAGTGCAAAAACGGGGTACCATACTATTTTTTCGTATGATACCAGAGCTCAGGGAAAAAAAACCTCAGTACAAAAAAACCCTGTCTCGCCGTTCCAACAAAAATAACACTTAAAAACTATTTGAAATATTGAAGGATTTCTTCTTTATTTATTCCAACCAATAGCTCCCAGATGCCTTTGGAATACTGAATGAATCTGAAACAGAAAAAAAAATCGAAGCAGAAAAAAGTAACAGAAAAATCAAATTATTGAAACTCTATTAAATCGATTTGAAGTTCACAACCCAATTTAAAAACGACTCTGTTACTTCATGATTAGCCCTTAAGCCATCCTGAAATTTAAATATTGGACAATTATTTATCAGGTATTCTATAGTCTCCTCTGCTTCTACGCATTCGCAACTAGGATTCTCAACTTAATTGCACTTGAAAAGCATGCTATTATAACGGCCATGACCTATTCTTATACGATTAAGGACAGTCCAAATTTTCCTTGGAAGATCAAATCCAGGAACTTTAATGGAGGGATCAGTTATTAAATCTTTGTTTTGAATATTACCTGAGTTCCACTCGCATTGCCAAATAGCTTTATCGCTTTCATTCGAGGTCAGAAAATAATTGGACCAAAATGGTTTACGTGATTTTAATCGTGGAACCTTATTATCTGGAATAATAATAATAACTCATTCTAATGCCTGGTTAACTCTATTTTAATGTGAAATTGTCAGCCGCAACCGAACATAAAGTGTTCAAAAGCTAAACGTTAATTTCAAAACTCTACTGAAACATAAAAATTTATGTTATTCACATATCTCTCTCTCTAAAAATTCATTCCAATCAAGAATTTATACCCAATTTTAAATAATGTCGTCGGGAAAATCTTGTAATCAACTCGTTTATTAATCTAGTGATTAGTCGTCTCGAACTATTAACGTCCTCGCTTGAGTTTTAATAATAATAATAATAATAAATAATAAATAATCTTTATTTCAAAACAATTCAAGTTGACAGACAAGAAGAGAAATGAAACAGTGTCAGTTAGAATATTTCGTCCATTAATTGCAGTAATCAATAGACCATAGTCCGTTCACGAAAGGTTGAGCCGTCGGGTGGCCATAGAAATTTGGCATATTTCACTGTGTATGTTAAAATTTTAGGTTATGTTATATATTTTCTTTTCAGATTGATACGCAATGTTGTCAATACTGCATAGAGTTCTCTGATAACTCGCAAGCTCGTCGGACGATGCCGGGTACATCCGGCAACATTGACTTTATTTTACGTTATGACAGCAAAAACTGCCAACTTCAGATAAATAAACAAACGCCTACTATGCGCTCAAACTTTCGTGAACGGTCTCTGAAACAGAAATAATTAAAAAAAATAATTGAGATGAAGTGCTCCTGCGAAAATCTTCGCACTTATTTGTCGGGAGCAAATTGGTTTTGTTTAAAAAATTGTTGTCTAACAATAAAACTAAAAAAGGAAATAAATGAAAAGGACAATGTAACGTTTCGGTGTCTATATCAGACACCTTCAGACAAACTTGTAAAATCTTCGGAATTGTGTGTTTTTTCATTTGCAGTCTATTAAGATATATACACCGAAAGGTTTCCACTTTTAGTTTTACTTTTTTTATTTTTGTTTCATGGACTGGGAGTGAAAACCTGAAAAAGTTTCAGGAATAAACTAGTTGATTTGATAACTATTCCGACAGACTTTCAAATTAATTTTATTTCTTGAAATGGCTCAAATCTTCGCCTAGTGATGAGCGAAATCATTAAGAAACATCCTATACCCAAATACATGTTTTAAACATTCGAAATCGTCACGTATCTATCAGAGAAGTTTTAATGGTCGTAGCATGAAGACTGGTAGTCCGGGGAGATAATTCGAAACCTTCAGAGCATATGACGGTCCGGAACTCCGGCGAACTCCCGACAACGTCCCGGATCAATATTTCCTCATTTGCTTCCATTCCGGGATTTTCTGCGGAGCTTCCCTAGAATTCCCAGTTCCACTCACTACTCACTTTTTATGGCGGTTCGAGTTTTAATAGATTTTGACAATTTCACGCTGCCTGATGCCGTCCCCGAGCACTCAATTAGTGCTCACTTCTCCAGATACCGATGATTTTTTTTATTACCTGCTTAGGTTTCCGTCGACTTGCTGCGTCGAATGGCTGTCGACGGTGTGTTGCAAAAGGGATTCTGAGGATTCTAGGCGTTGGAAGTGATGACTGATTATTACGGGGTGTCCCGTAATTAGACCGACAAACTTCTAGTGGACATCATAGATCGTATTTTAGACAGATTCGACCCAAATCATATAATGCAAAATTGCTTCGTTAAGGAGCTAGTACCCTTTGAAGATGACGTCCTGTCCACACTTTTTGCCACATATTCGCAAAACGGAGATACATAAAGTGCTGAAAGTTTACACATTGGCTAATATAAAAAATACGCATCGATTAGATTGAGTGCATTTCTTTCATGTCAAGCACAATCGTATCATTTGGGGGAAGCGAAGGCTGCGAAGGGTATATTTTTAGTTGAAACTTTTATAACTTTCATTATTTCGCGAGATTTACATCATATTCATAAACTCTGATGTTTTGTCTTGAAAAAAGATGCTCTTGTATAATAACGCCCAGATGCACCTTTTCTGAAAAAAATAGATTTGACATTTTCTCTCTTTTCACTAAGTACTCAATGTTCACTTTTGTTTTGAGTTTATTTTCACTTGATAATGGTTAGGCACCCTTTTTCAAGAAAACACATCAGAGTTAATGAATATGATGTAAATCTTGCGAAATTATGAGAGTCAAAAAAGTTTCAACTAAAAATAACCCCCAAATGATACGATTGTGGTTGACATGAAAGAAATGTACTCAATCTGATTGATACGTGTTTTTCATATCAGCCAATGTGTGAACTTTCATCACTTTATGTGACTACGTTTTGCGAATATGTGGCAAAAAGTGTGGACAGGACGTCATCTTCATAGAGCACTAGCTCCTTAACGAAGCAATTTTGCATTATATGATTTGGGTCGAATCTGTCTAAAATATGATCTATAATGTCCGCTAGAAGTTTATCGGTCTAATTACGAGACACCCTGTATAAGGACTTAGAATATTACTCATTGAATCAGGAAGGTAACAAGGATTTAAAAATTTATTGTTGTGTTCATCTTTCTTCGAAGCTCATTGTAACACATTTAAAATCGAATTTAAAGGTTTTAATTCAATCGCGAAACAACAATTTAGATAGTGCACATAGGTACACAGCGCCAAAAATTAATGCACATTATGGAAATCTCAAATTTATTCTACAACTGAAGGTGTTCTCAATGATAATTGTTTTTATCAGAATTATGCATGCATATTATGTTATCCACTTTCAACGTTTTTCTTCAATACAAATGTTTTTTTCCCAGCAGGAATAAAAAAAGATGAGATTATCAGATTTTGAATGTACGTATTGGCTCCATTCTGAAATCAGTTGTTCTCGATCAATTCTAGTGATCAATAGTTTTTCTTTCGTTTGATTGATTTTAACAATTTCACGCTCCCCGAGCACTCAGTTAGTGCTCACTTCTCCAGATACCGATGATTTTTTTTATTACCTGCTTAGGTTTCCGTCGACTTGCTGCGCCGAATGGCTGTCGACGGTGTGTTTGCAGAAGGTATTCTGAGGATTCTAGGCGTTATATGAGTTGGAAGTGATGACTGATCATTATTAGGACTTAGAATATTACTCATTGAATTAGAAAGGTAACAGGAATTTAAAAAATTATAATCAGAGGTTTAACGCGTAACATCGCCATGAATATCAAAAAAGTGAAAGCAGAGAATAATATTAATCTATTGAAATTAGCCAATATGAAACTCATACTTCGGAGCTGATCTCGTCCTCGTTCAAGACAAAATACAAAGAAGTGGTATCAAACAGAGCACCTGTGGATGGTCATCTCGTCCTTACTAGGACTCATCAGCACAGGATAGCACTGAATGATACAATGTATTTCTTGGAACTTACAGCGAAATGGCATCTTCTTTAAGGTATAAATATACCGAAGACTCCATCTCTAGTTCCAAACGAAAACCTTCTTCCTAAGCATGAACCTTGAACGAAATAGCGAGATGTTTACCATTTGCGAAATGCAAGAACGCGTCGGTCAATGCGACAAATGGTAAACATCTCGCTACTTCGTTCAAGGTTCATGCTATGGAAGAATGTTTTCGAATTCGAATAGAGCTCGAGATGATGTCTTCGGTATATTTATACCTTAAAGAAGATGCCATTTCGCTGTAAGTTCCAAGAAATACATCGTATCATTCAGAGCTATTCTGTGCTGATGAGTGCTAATAAGGACGAAACGGTCATTCATAAGTGCTCTACAGATACCACTTCCTTGTATTTTGTCTTGAACGAGGACGAGATCTGCTCCGAAGTATGAGTTTAATATTGGTTGATTTCGATTAATATTATTCTCCGCTCCGAGCTAGTTTTGAACCAGTACCGAACGGGTTCTAAACTAGTTCGGAGCTAGTTCTGAGCCAGTACTAGACCAATTTCTAACTGATATTTGGCTCCAGTATGCGTTTATTTCAGTTCAGAGATGATTCAGAATAGATTCATTCATACATTTGAAACCCAGAGTGTTTTAGCGCTTTCTCCTAGAAGAAGCCAATAAACTTTCAGACCACCAAATAACGAATATTTGTCTGATCAAACAATGTCGAAATTAGTCAATCCTCGCTCAATATTCATCAGGCAGTCAGCACAAGTAATTCAAAATGATATGCCTCGAAAATTTCATTTACCCAAACTCCAGAATGCCTCGAGAATTTCACCGAACTCACTCATGAATAAGAGATGGATAAATTTATGAATTTCAAGTGGTATCCAGGGAGTCCCTGGATAATTTAGAATAAGGCCATAAGTACACATCTTTCTTTCCTATTCAATTGGGAAAAAAGTGGTTCGATGCTTTTGGCGTACATTCAATCATCGGTCGATTTCAGGTGGGTGTAAAGAAAGTGCTGAGTGCGCCGAGAAACACTTCACCATCCGTAGCTGGGCAGTATTCTGCTCTTGTCTGAGAAAGCGACTGATGAGGAATTCGCAATTCATTTAATCGTCGATTCTCAATTAGTTAAAATACCATTTTATGCAAATGCAGAGTTTCGAGCCGAATTTTCCCTAGATAGATAGTACCATTGTATGTGTGTTATCCTTATACAATGATAGTACACATAGTTTCGAACTAGCTCCGAACTAGTTTCGAACTAGTTCCGAGCTAGTTTCGAACCAGTTCCAAACTAGTTCTGAATCAGTACTAGACCAATTTCTAACTGATATTTGGCTCCAGTGTGCGTTTATTTCAGTTCAGAGCTCATTCAGAATAAATTCATTCATACATTATAAACCCGGAGTGTTTTAGCGCTTTCTCTTAGAAGAAACCAACAAACTTTCAGACCACCAAATAACGAATATTTGTCTGATCAAACAATTTCGAAATTAGTCAATCTTCGCTCAATATTCATCAGGCACTCAGCACAAGTAATTCGAAATGATATGCCTCGAAAATTTCATTTACCAAAACTCCAGAATGCCTCGAGAATTTCGCCGAACTCACTCATGAATAAAAGATGAATAAATTTATGAATTTCAAGTGGTATCCAGGGAGTCCCTGGATAATTTAGAATAAGGCCATAAGTACACATCTTGCTTTCCTATTCAATCGGGAAAAAAGTGGTTTGATGCTTTTGGCGTACATTCAATCATCGGTCGATTTCAGGTCGGTGTAAAGAAAGTGCTGAGTGAGCTGAGAAACACTTCACCATCCGTCTCTGGGCAGTATTCTGCTTTTGTCCGAGAAAGCGACTGATGAGGAATTCGCAATTCCATTTAATCGTCGATTCCCTGTTGGGTTAAAATTTTATGGAAATGCAGACTTCGAGCCGAATTTTCCCTAGATCGGAAGTATGTGTACTACCTGTACACATACTTCCGAACTAGCTCCGAACTAGTTTCGAACTAGTTCCGAGCTAGTTTTGAACCAGTTCCGAACTGGTTCTAAACTAGTTCCAAACTAGTTCTGAACCAGTACTAGACCAATTTCTAACTGATATTTGGCTCCAGTGTGCGTTTGTTTAAGTTCAGAGCTGAATCGGAATAGATTTATTATTTGAAACCCGGAGTGTTTTAGCGCTTTCTCTTAGAAGAACAACTAGCTATAGTTCTTTACAGATATATGGGATAATTCAGGATAAGGTCATAAGTATCATCTTGCTCTCCTATTCAATCGCGAAAAAAAATGGTTTGATGAGGCGAATATTCACTCATCCGTCGATTTTAGGTTTGCCCATCAACGTCAAGGGTACCATCGACCGTGGAACACCCTGTATATGTTGAGAGTGCTGTAACATTGTTCACAGCATTGGTGTCATAAATCACCATAATCTTTACCGCGAATCCATCGCTTTAAAAGAAAGCGAAAACTAGAGAGAAAGCCAGAGCTTGCAAAACTTATGAAGGTTCTGGGCCTGCAGCAATTTCATGGAAATGAAGAATTATTCTCAATTCTATGAGAATATTTGGGAGAGTGGCAAAAGGCGTCGTTCAAACAAAACTCATCTTCCTCCCTGGAAATAGCTGGAAATTAATTATGTAGGAAATTATTAGAAATGAAAGCACCAGGTGGAACACGACCTGTTCTATAATGAAATATTAACCGGATTATCGCCACAAAATGTGTCCTAGGCTCATGATTGAATAATACCTTCTGATGATGATGGATAAAGGATGTAACTTCTATGCTTGGTTGTGTATCCTGTACATCTGAGATGTTTAAAAGTAATGCTGGCACCAATTATAAAGGGTTTTCCAATAAGAGGTGTTATTTTGATATTCAAAGAAAAATGCCATTTTTCAATATAAATGATCGGATGTCTATTTCATTATGAAGAAGAAGCTATGCCGTTAATAGTAGAAAATAACATCAGGCAAATGACCACAACGACCACGCTTACAGGACCATATCCTTTTAATGAAATTTTCCATAACCAAATCGCGAAGTGGCTTCTCTATGTCCTCGATAGCCTCACGAATTCCATCTTTGAGGTCTTGAATCGACGCTGGGCTATGGGCGTAGACCTTCTCTTTCACTTGGCCCCAAAGGAATAAGTCGCAAGGTGTTAAATCACAAGTTCTCGGTGGCCAATTGTGATCACCTCTTCGAGAGATAACACAACACAAACACAAAATATCAATGGTTTGGTTGCTTGTGTGCCACGTAGCATCGTCTTGTTGAAAGTAAACGTTGTCCAGATCAATACTATCCAATTTCGGTGTAATGACGTTTGTAGAAAGCCTAATTCCAAAGAAAGACGAGGAATGGACAAACCTGGGTTTTCTTCACCACTTTCGGCTACAGCAGCAATATTCTCGGCTGTTCTTGAGCGACGTGCACGGGTTTTATTCTTCACATCACTAACTTGTCCCAACAGCTCGAATTTTTCTGCCAATTTCTTTATTGCGGTCCGACAAGGTGCTTCACGACGACCCAAAAATGTTCGAGTTTTACTAACCGTCTCTGCCAAATTTTCACCATTTTTATAGTGAGTTTTAATAATTGAAATGCGTTCTTGAAGCGTGTATCGTTCTATTTTTATTAATGGCGTAGTTTCTACTTGTCAAATGTTAAAAAAATGACAGCTTTAAACGTGACATCTACCGAAATAGAGGGCTATTCAAAATAACACCTCTTATTGGAAAACCCTTCACTTATGGCATGTCATAATGCCAACCTTATATCACTCGATTTTCATGGGATAAGGAGCTCATTATGGTACTAAGTACCATAACTATCAAACTTTCATAAAAGAAAAACCTTTTCCACCGCTGCCAAATTTCCTAGAGACCCGACAATGTTTCACTCATATCTAAATGGAATTCGACATGGAAAAGGAGGAAATCTTCTTCATCGGTTCACCCTCTGCAGGTATTCACATGGGGATAAAGATATCATATGGAACCGGATTTCTATCCAACATCGTAGAGCCGAAATAATCCGGGATGAAGTTCTATATGGGTTCATTCCCGGAGCATACGTCTCAGCCGAAAGAAGGATTATCTAGGGTTTTTGCATGAACAGAAGGATGGATAGCGTTTTTTAACTATTCCTTGTCTGGATCATTTCGAACCCGAGCGTTATCTAAAACATCGATGGGTTTTTTCTGAAGGTTATGTTTATAAAATTCTCGACTTGTGAATTCATTTGAATATTTTTTCGCGCATGTGTGATAAAACCACTAGAAATGTAGACATAAAGGGTTTTCCAATAAGAGGTGTTATTTTGATAGTCAAAGAAAAATGCCATTTTTAATATGATGTTTATTTCATTATAAAGAAGAAGCTATGCCGTTAATAGTGGAAAATAACATCAGGCCACCACGCTTACATTTTAATGAAATTTTCCATAACCAAATCGCAAAGTGGCTGCCCTATATCCTCGATAGCCTCACGAATTCCATCTTTGAGGTCTTGAATCGACGCTGGGCTATTGGCGTAGACCTTCTCTTTCACGTGGCCCCAAAGGAAGAAGTCGCAAGGTGTTAAATCACAAGATCTCGGTGGCCAATTGTGATCACTTCTTCAAGAGATAACACGGTCCGGAAACTTTCCTGCAAAAGATCAATGCTTTCGTTGCTTGTGTGGTACGTAGAGCCGTAAACGTTGTCCAGATCAATACTATCCAATTTCGGACATAAAAAATCATGTATCAACTATCGATAGCGCAATCCATTCACCGTAACTGTTGCTCCAGCTTCGTTTTCGAAAAAGTAAGGTCTAATGACTCCGCCGGACCATAAACCGCACAGTCACACGTTGAGGATAGAGAGGCTTTTTTTCAACAATAACTCTTGGGTATTCCGAGCCCCAGATGCGATAATTTTGCATGTTGACGAAGCCACCGAGGTGGAAATGGGCCTCATCACTCAAGATGATTTTTCGATGCATTTCAACGACCCAATCAGCAAAGACACGACGTTGTTGATGATCGGCCGGCTTGAGTTTTTGTGTTAACTGAACTTTATGAGCCTTTAGACCCAAATCTTCATGCAATTCGGTGTAATGACGTTTGTGGAATGCCTAATTCCAAAGAACGTCGGGAAATTAACAAACCTGGGTTTTCTTCAACACTTTCGCCTACAGCAGCAATATTCTCTGTTGTTCTTGAGGGACGTGCACGGGTTTTATTCTTCACATTACTAACTTGTCCCAAGAGCTCGAATTTTTCCACCAATTTCTTTATTGCGGTCCGACAAGGTGCTACACGACGACCCAAAAATGTTCGAGTTTTACGAACCGTCTCTGCCAAATTTTCACCATTTTTATAGTGTATCGTCCATTTTTATTAATGGCGTAGTTTGTACTCGTCAAATGTCAAAAAATGACAGCTTCAAACGTGACATATACCGAAACAGTGGGCTATTCAAAATAACACCTCTTATTGGAAAACCCATTAGAATGAATTTCGCAATATTTCAAACCGTTTTTGCTTAATTGCATTCCTAAATTCAATATTTCAATGAACCATCACATGAAACTTCTTTCTCAATTACTAGATGATGCTATATTACGGAACCGAGTCTCATAGAATAGATTATAGGAACACAATTTTTTCCAGAATTTCCAGTGAATAGAGGACATTCCAGGAATAATCTCCTCGTAGTTAATACTGTCTACAACACCTGCTCCATTGTGAACACTGTATGTTGTTTTAATTAATCTGTCCGATGCCTCTACACGCAATATACTTTGATCAGGTTTGTGTATTGGATATTAAACGCGAACCGCCGAAAATTTGGAATGAGGCCTTCATAAAGCCCTAACATTGGGTTCATCGCCAGAGAGATTTGGGTAACGACTCGGATACTGAGACAAAACATTCGGAAATGCTATGAACTTTATACCTGACAGCAACATATTTGACTTGAAAACTATGAAAGAAACTGTATACACTATTGTAATGGGTCGATTACATTGAGATACTTCACAAGCTGCTACTGAGCGAATTTAGTAGCTGATTGTAAATTCGCTCAGTGTAATCGTGTTCACAAACCAACAATCTGATTGTAAAAAAGCGGCGACTAAAGTTGAGAGCTGGGCTGCTTCACATGCTAAATCGCTGGCGTTTTGGCTTGTTGGCTAGAACTAGTAAACAAGCCGTGTGTTATCACAGTTGCTACTAAACAATCTGTGAGTTCTCATTTACTCGGTTGTTCCTGGTTCTTAAATATGAAAACGTATTTGACATTTATCTCAGATCCTTGATAAAGATACAAACATAAACCTCACGTGGATCACTAGATTGTTGGTTACTCAGTGAGTAGACAATCTCACAAGCTAATTCATTCACCACTTCTCTATTCCCATTCAAAACAATTTTAGAGCGCTTTTGATTCGGAATTTCTTAGTTGACCACTCAGTGTATTAGCCTCTTTGTTTCCTTCGATTTCTAAGTGACCAGGAGCCAAAACTGAAGAGTCCTTGTTATTCTTCTCACTTCATTGAAATTTCTTTGGTACTCCTTCATAAGCTTTGAGTCTTGAGTTGATGACATAATCACGAAGCGATAAAAGAATTTAGCAAGTTGCAGTATTTTTCGTGAATATTCTCCTTTTCTCGTTACTGTCCATTGGTTATTGGTACCATCTGGACAGTAATTAGTTAGTTAGTTAGTTTAAAAAGGGGTTACAGTTCACTGCGACCTTAAGGGCCGTATTCATAGTTCTCCCTTGAGGGTGAGTGTGAGTTTTTATCGCCCTTATGAATACTAGCTTTAAAGGTGACATCAACTGTCACTCACCCTCAAGTACGAACTATGAATACGGCCCTAAGGTCTATTGTGCCCCCCTACAGATCTGTTCGGAACATACCCTCACAGCTCGCCTTCCAATTCCACAGATCTGATAAAATCCAATATCTGTGAAGGCTTCAACCAGGCTAGTTCCTTACTCTTACAATTTTCTCGCCAAGCCATTCTCTCCTCAGGCTCGCAATGGCAAAACATTCCGTGACTAGGTCAATGGAGGTTTCTTCCTCCTACCCACAGAACCTACACTCGTCAGTGTTGGACAATCACATCCTTAACAGGTGCCTCCTGAGGCGACAGTGTCCTATAAGAAAGCGAGTGAGGATGTGTAATTGTTTCTTACAAAGATCCAGATATCTTTTGGATCTTGCTGTTCCGAAGGAACTTAGTGGAATGATCCATCCCTGGGAGATTCCGCCAGAGTTTTTCCCTCTCGGCTTTCTCCCTATCCAGAAACTCCTTTTTATAGGTACATATACCTATACCACAGAAGAGTTCTGGGCAAATGAGTGACATGCGTGCGCCCCCTTTGGCAAGTGTATTGGCCTCTTCAATTCCTCCAATTTCAGAATGGCCGGGAACGTAAATTAAAAAGACCCAATTTTCTTGCCTACCTCATTGAGTTTGTTCTGGCACTCCCAGGTCATTTTGGAGTCGATGACGTAGGAGCTCAGTGCTTTAATAGCAGTTTGACTATCTGAGTGTATGGCTATATCGCACTTCTGATAGTTTCTTTCTAGATTTTTATCTAGACATCTTCCAATAGCTAAGGTTTCCGCTTGAAACACGCTCAAACAAGAGCCTAGCGACAGTGCACACTTGGTACTTGGCCCGTATATCCCAGCGCCAGCTCCTACAGAGGTTTTGGAACCATCTGTATACCATTTGACGGTATTTTCTTTGAGGTTATAGTCGGTGTATTCATGTTCCCATTCCTTATTTTACTTAGCAATGTCCTGAAGTTACTTTCTTGATTATTACATCACTAAGGAGGCTCGCAGATGAGATGTAGTTGTTCAGATAGGACCAGACTCTCTGATTCTTTATTTATCTGGACAGTAAATAAATCATTAAACACTTTTGAACTCTTTTGCACCTTCATTTGTGAGACAAGGATATACACAAACATCCATACTGTCATCAGGATTCGAACCCGGTCCCACAGCTGCCATATCTGCTTTCAGCCACCGGAGCAACTTCAAAGAGACATTCTGTACAGCAAACTCATGACCCTTAATCAAGTGACGCACGGTATATAGGTAAATAGATGTAGGAGCACCAGAGAGAGCACCTCACCTCGTTCTCAATAGCAGCGAACAAGAATGCCTCGTCACAAATCGTGCACTTCCGATCAGCTCCGAGCCTGCGTTCTGCCCAGCAATATGCGCTCGAGGATCGTAGCAGGCCTAGAACCCCGGGCTTGGCTTTTCACACACCAGCTCTTCGCTAGTTTGAAGTTTGGCCTGATCTGAAACTGAAGTTGAGATGATCAGTAAACCAAGCAGTTCGTACATCTGTCGCCGATACGTCAACGATTGTCCGGTCGTATTGCAATTGTCTTCTATTGGCCCCATTAGAGACGTCTAGGAGCCAACGCTCCATTGAGACAACTCCGCAATTCAACACAAAACATTGTCTTTTCATTGACTATTGACATTCGCTTTACGTTCGTAGTAAACATTATTGTGTTTGCGTGAGTGCATACTACGCTATTCAGTTTCAGTGTGTATGGTCCTTCGAGTCGGATCGTCTCTGAAGTGGCACACGGCGGAAGCCAGTAACCTTTCGGAAATATAGGTTAGTTCTAATGATTTCTTCTTCCTTCTTATCGCTTCATTTGGGCTATGTGTCAAGTTTCCCTATCGAATCTAATTCGGATACTGCAATCTTATCTCTGTTATGTGTGTGTTTTATTTATATATATGTGTGCGGCCAAGTAATAGTTCATTGATCGAAAAAAGTGCATTGCTATCGGCACTGCAATCTGCATTATACGTACGGGGTGTTCCTAAATAAGTATATCACGGTGTATCCGTTTTTCCTCAGCGTATTCGTTTTGGAGATGAAGGATGTCAAATATATATATATGTTTTTTCTCAGTTTTTTGCTGATATCTCAGGAACCGTTTTGATTACAGAATTGTATTTTTTTACACACATTGTCACTAATAATAGGTACATTCTTGCAGTTTTGTTGGACGTGCCAGTGGCGGAGATATTGAATTTGCACAAAGGTTTCACCCTCCAACTATTATACCACTGAACAATTGCATTTGCATTTGATGCGCCAATATGTAAGAGATGGGGGGTTAAACCTTTGTGCAAATTCAATATCTCCGCCACTGGCACCTCTAAAGAAACCGAATAGACTACAAAAAAAATTGTGTATTATGCAACGAGCGTATAATGATAGCTATTATTCGCGAGGTGAACTTTAGGCCACGAGCCGTAGGTGAGTGGCCCAAATCACCGAGTGAATAACAGCCATTATACGCTAGTAGCATACTATACTTTATCCACTACTACTGAATGAAATTCTTGAAGATTCTAACATTTGGCGACCGCGACAAGACCCTTTTATGCCAAGCGTGGAAAGAGTCAAATTGGCACATGATAAATTTGTGGAGAACTGGTCATTGTATATTTTGTCATGAAAAAGCCTTAATTAATATAATGAAAGTAGATTTGGCCCTCGATTGACAAGGTATGCTCATATTTGTTAGTTGGCGTATTTTAGAATACTGAAGAAATACCAATTTAAAGAATATTATATCAAAGCTAAATCTATTGAGCATCTGACAGCAGTGAATTATAATCTCATTATTCCTTTGTGATTAATGGGTATTATTAAGGCCGAGCACAGAGACGTACAATGGACGGATTTTACAATAGTCGTCGATAAACTAAATTTTGTATTTCAAACGGTTTCTGAGTTTTTAGCAAAAAACTGAATTTTTTTTCATGAGAAATCTACAATTGACCGTTGATACACCTTTTTGGTAACGCCCTGTATAGCGCTGCTGATAATCCTCGAGCAGTATCGTAAATCTTTATTGCCGTTTTTGCCTTTTACGACAAGACCTATTTCGATTCGTCTCACGTTATCAAATAAACAAGCTGCTGTAAGGAGTTAACCTATTTTTTTTATATTTACTTGTGACGAACTTGGTAAATAGGAATGTTGCGGTAATATAAATATTTGCCGTTGAATTTTGATAGGGAATATTGTTTTTCTCGAATCTTGTGATTAAAGTGTCATTAGTTGGGGAGTTAGATCATAATTTTAAAGGTCTTGTTGTTGGTTATTATTTTCGCATGGAAATATTTGATACATGGTGAATACATTCGGCGAATTTCTCATCTCAATTAGAAATACAAGCTATCACAAAATACAGAATGATAAATCTCATCTTTCCATAAAATCTGGTTATTATAAAATTACATTTGAAGTCATCTTAACAGCAATATTTTAGCGAAGGATTATACACTGCGCAAAAGAATTAACGCACATTCTGAAAATCGCAATTTTAATTAAAGTTAACTCTACATTGACTTTATAACTCATTTTTTATGTTCTCTCGGGATGGTTTTGAACAAAACAAGACACATTAAATGGAAGAAAAATTAAGGATTTCACCGAATCTTATGTGAAAGAAGAGAAATGAACAATTTTCATAATACTGGAATGCTGATAAGTCATTCAATACTTGGTATTTCCACCCCTTGCGTTAATTACAGCTCGGCAACGACGTTCATACTCAAAATGAGTGATCGCAAAATGTTCTGATCTAATCCTTCCCAGATTTCCGAGTTGGATTCCTAAGTCATTAAGAGTAGCTGGATGATTTTCTGCACTTATCAGACCTCGATTGCGGTCGTCCCAAACCTGCTCAATCGGATTGAGATCTGGACTTCTTTCTGGCCATTCCATTCGAGAGACTTCAACCTCTTCAAGGTACTCCTGAACGATGCGCGCACGATGGGGTTTGGCATTATCGTCCATAAAAATGAAATTTTCACCAATGCATGGGGCAAATGGCATAACATGCTCTTCAAGAATGTTCCTTATATACCTATCAGCATTCATAGCTCCATTATCAACAACCACTAGGTCTGTGCGAGCAGTCAAAGATATTCCACCCCATTCCACAATTGATCCTCCCCCGAAACCAGTAGTGTTCAGGAAATTGCACTGAGCATATCTTTCATGGGGACGTCTGTATTATGAGCATCTTGCATATGGCCGCAAAATTTCAATTCTATTAATTTCGTTGGAGATATTGACGACCAACAATTTTAAATGGTCATATTTTCTGGAACACCCTGTACGATTTGGATGAATGTTTTATTTATCTCAAGAACTCCCAATAATGACGGCGCAATATGATGCGAAATGTTTTTTTAACCGAATTTTTCACGCATACTTTATCTATTACGAAACAAGAAGCATTTGCCAACGTAACAGATTTGCCAATAACTAATTTGATAGGCCTATTTAGAGCGACCTTTCAATCAAAGTCTATTCTCGCAATGTACCGGTTATTTTTGGCTATCTCCAAAATTTGCATACTCTAAATATAGATGAATGTTGAGATTCTTCCAGTTGATCCGACTATAATAATTTTCATTATGCAGTTAAGCCCTCAAACTATTATTTAAGTTTTAATCCCTGATTGCAGGGACTAAAATCGCACTTTTAATTCCTAATTCAATTTAATTGAGAGATTTAAATCTCTAGGTATTGAAAGTGTCTCTGTAAGCTTACTATGCAGTTTTCTAATGCTCGTTTTACTTGAACGAGTGCTCTACCGTTTTGCCCAAATATCTTTTATTTTCGAATTTTAAGCAGAAAATTGTCCTGAACGGTAGGGTTCAACTTCCTAATGACGAATCCGTGGTCAAACTCAATTCTATCCCTGGGGCCGTCTGTCTAGCCGTAAACACGATAACTTTCGAAGGTTTTTTTTTTGAAACATAGATAAATTGAAAATAGTAATCATCGAAATGAATACAATCTTCAATTTATAGGCTCACAGAACCTTCTTCATGCTGACTGGGATGATTTATTCAAGATGTTGTCAATGAGGGAAGAGACAGACCGGTTTCGGCCTTATTAGGCCTCGTCAGTGTCTCTTCCCTCATTGACAACATCTTGAATAAATCATCCCAGTCCGCATGAAGAAGGTTCTGTGAGCCTATAAATTGAAGATTGTATTCATTTCGATGATTACTATTTTCAATTTATCTATGTTTCAAAAATTTGTTAGGTTAGCCTCCTTAAAGGCAAAGCATTTTTGTTTGTCATTCTTTCTTTATCTTAAAAACTTTCGAAGGGATTGTTCTAGAGACTTGAGATTTTCAGAGTGAGTTCGGTTCATAAATGTGGCGTTAACCAGCCAAATCGTATAGGGTGTTCTAGAAGATATAGCCATTCAAAGTTTCTCAATATCTCCAACAAAACGAAATTAATCGAAATGAAGTTTTGCGGCCACATGGAAGATGCTCATAATAAGCCTAATGCAAAATTTTGTGGCATTAGTTTTAACAGAATATAAAAAATTCAATTGGAATATTGACAAGAAGAATCTTTATATTTCCATAACAAGATATCAGAGTCGAGTGAAATTTATTTTGTGAATGGAAATTGATAAACTGAATGTTCATGCGAAATTTAAAAGGGAAAGCATCATTAGAACCATAAAATTCGATTTTTTTAATTAATATTTTATTACATATTTCATTTGTTGAATTATTTACAAAATATTATATAATTCCGATTGTGCTGAGATTTTGCATTCATATATTTAGTATTAATCGAGTTCTATACAAAATTTTGTAATTCGAAACAAAATATGGAAAACAGCAGCGATAGTGCCATTCTACACGGTTGCCGAAAAAATATTTTACGGAACATGCCCGAAAAAGATTCTTTTTGACTCGTAGACTTCCAGGATTCGCCTACGGCTCGTTCTAGAAGTCTATATATTTCGAAAAAAAACATATTTTCGAGCTTGTTACGTAAATTACTATTTTATACAACTATCAAAAAAACTTGACTTTTCTTCATCTCTATGGATGCGTAAATGATTACTTTTTTTCACCGTTAAAAATAGTATATTATGCAACGAGCGTATAATGATAGCTATTATTCGCCAGGTGAAGTTTAGGCCACGAAGCGTAGGCAAGTGGCCCAAATAACCGAGTGAATAAGAGCCAATATACGCGAGTAGCATACTATACTGTATACTTTATCCACGACTACTGAATATATTTCTTGAAGATTTCAACATTTGGCGACCGCGACAAGACCCTTCTATAACAAGCGTGGAGAAAGTCAAGTTAACACTAGAGAAATTTTTGAAGAAGTGGTCATTGTATATTTTGTAATAAAAAAGCTTCAATTGATTTAATGAAAGTAGATTTGGTCCTCGATTGACAGGGTATACCCATATTTGTTAGTTGGAGTACTTTAGAATACTGAAGGAATACAAATTTAAAGAATATTATATCAAAGCTAAATCTATAAAGCATCTGACAGCGGTGAATTATAGTCTTATTATTAAGGCCGAACACAGAGATGTACAATGGACGGATGGTGGATAAAAGTCTTTTTTCACCGTTAAAAAAAGACTTTCGTGCGTAAAAAATACGTGTTTTGATGGCACATTCGAGTGAATTTTCGGCCCTGACCTGCGGTTTCGGCCAAAAATTGATACTCTCATGTGCCATGTCAAAACTCCAAAAAATTCACGAAAGCCTGCGTTTTTTAACTTCATACAAGTTTGTTATTTTGTGAGATAGTTAGATTGTGAACTTCTTCTAGACTTATCAATATTCTGAAGTAAAAACTAAAAAACAAACTCCAGAACTTATGAATATAGAGCACCCGGGACGTGAAAACAGTTCCAGACTTGAAAGTTTGCGAATTCTTGAAAATATAGATAATAATAGAACATATCAATTGATCTCAAACGACACATTTTTCTTGGACTCACGGACTTCCAGGAGCCAATACAGCTCGTCCTGAAATTTTGTTAATTCGTTGAAAAAAAAACTATTTTCCAGAATCATTGGAAATGCCCATTTACCACCCTCTAATTCTTTCAAAATAGGAATATTGGCAACAGTTCCATTGTCGCATCGGCTCATTTCATTTCCGACTTAATTCCCTTTCACTTCCTGACTGCCAGAGGTCAAAGGACTCCACCACCGACGACGAATACGTTCATTTGAACTACGGTGCAAGTTGGTCCAACCGTAATCACTTTCTGTGCTCACTGGGTCAGGCCGCAAGAATAAATTAGCATGATGAAGGCCCCAATTTCCATTAGCCGCGATTGTTTTAGGATTATTTTGTTTACATTTTCTGTGGAAATGGGTGGAATTGTCATCTGTGGTGACGTTCGGGATGACTCGGGAATCAGGGATAATTATAATGGGATTGCGTTGAGATGATGTTTATGGAGAGATTTGTTTGTAATTGGTTATTATCTAATGAATGGGGTGAAAAAAAATTATTATTTACTAGGTTATTCACAATGAAAGTGCAGAGGGTATTAACAATCTTTTCCGTCGATCTCAAAATGAAAGGTGATTTAAATATGTACGAAATCATTAATGAACCATTTTAATGCTCAACTTATGCTATTTTAATGTGCAATCCTCATAGCAACCGTACACAAAGTATTCAGAAGCACTACGAGAAATGTTAAAACTCTGCTGAAACATAGAAATTCCATTATTTATGTCAAATGTATACTCCGTTCACGAAAGGTTGAGCTGTCGGTTGGCCATGGAAATTTGGCATATTCCACTGTGTATTATAAATTTTAGGTTATGTTGTTTATTTTCTTGTCAGATTGATACGCAATGTTGTCAATATTGCATAGAGTTCTCTGATAACTCACAAGCTCGTCGGACGAGACCGGGTATATTTGGCAACGTTGACTTTATTTTACGTTATGACAGCAAATACTGCCAACTTCAGATAAATAAACAAACGCCTACTATGCGCTTAAACTTTCGTGAACGGACTATAGCTTTAGTGGATAAATCCTTTAAAGTTATTGAATAATTGCTTTCGTTTTGAATTGAAAGATCACATGAACAGCAATACAGATGATTTGGAAACTGTGTACCTAACATTGTCAATGGTTTCACGAAGTTTAACCGGGCAATTGAATATTGATTCGAAGTTCAGTCTTTAATTTATATAAAAAATTAACTGATATAATGACATTTCATAGTGGATTTTTGTGAAAAAAAACTTCAGATTTTCAATGAGAAACTACACTTCGCAACAAAATTATTGCACATTTTGAAAATCTGAAATATTAATGAAAGTTAAATCTACATTGACTTTATAACTTATTTTTTATGTCCTCTTGGGAAGATTTTGAACGAAACAAGACACATTAAATGAAAGAAAAATTCAGGATTTCACCGAATCTTATGTGAAAGAAGAGAAATAAACAATTTTCAAAATACTGAAATACTGATAAGTGATTTAATACTTGGTATTTCCACCCCTTGATCGGCAACGACGGTTCATACTCAAAATGAGTGATCTTAAAATGTTCTGATCTAATCCTGATGTCCACCCTTCTTCTCGCAAAACTACCGCTTGGGCACATTCCTTTTGGGTCAAATTGCGTGTTTCGCGTTGCATAGCGATCGAGTGTAGAAAATCAAACGAAAGAAAAACTATTGATCACTAGAATTGATCGAGAACAACTGATTACAGAATGGAGCCAATACATTCAAAATCTGATAATCCCATCTTTTTTCATTCCTGCTGGGAAAAAACATTTGCATTGGAAAAACGTTGAAAGTGGATAACATATGCATGCATAATTCTGTAAAAATAATTATTATTGAGAACACCTTCAGTTGTAGAATAAATTTGAGATTTCCATAATGTGCGTTAATTTTTTTGCGCAGTGTAGATAGCAACAGAAACCACTGGTCTCAGGTATCAGCACATTCTGATTCATGATAACTTCATGCCTCAGCCGTAACTGTGAAATGGTAAATTATACTGGTCTTTAAGGAAATGAGAGAAATACAGTTGAACTTAATGTACAAATTAGGGAGGCCCAGAATATTTCTAACAGACATTCCAGGAAAGTTTTACACAAGCGAAGCGAATTAAATTAACCGGAGAAGATGACTACAAGGTCAGGAAACAGATGTCATAATCCTTTTCCTGTAATCTACGACTGAATTTTCCCACGGGATTCAGGAGACTTGATGCCTGCCGCTCCAGGAAAACCAAGAAAACTTTCCATTTCTCCGATCCGTTAGAGAGTATGACACTGGAGTTGATGACCTTATTCTCCACTAGATAGATCAATATTTATGCAAGAATGATAGATCGGGTTTCGCTGAATGGACGTGAACTTCAGGATCGTCCTTTTATCAATTCATTCTACATCCAAGAGCAACTATAAATACCTACATTTAGACATGTCGTTCCTAAATCTGAACTCGAAATTGAGAGCATTCATCGAAATACCATACTATGTATCTTAGTAATGAGAAAGTTTTGAAATACAAAAAAAATTAGCACATTATTTTCTTTATTATACAGGGTTTTCCAATATGAGGTGTTATTTTGATATTCAAAGAAAAACGCCATTTTCAATATGAATGATCGAATGTTTATTTCATTATAAAGAAAAAGCTATGCCGTTATTAGTGGAAAATAACATCAGGCGAATGACCATCACGACCACGCTTACTGGACCTTATCCTTTTAATGAAATTTTCCATAACCAAATCGCGAAGTGGCTGCCCTATATCCTCGATAGCTTCGCGAATTCCATCTTTGAGGTCTTGAATCGACGCTGGGTTATTGGCGTAGATATTTTTTCCACGTGGCCCCAAAGGAAGATCTCGGAGGCCAATTGTGATCACTTCTTCGAGAGATAACACGGTCTGGAAACTTTTCCCGCAAAATATCATTGGTTTATTCTTCACATCACTAACTTGTCCCAACAGCTCGAATTTTTCCACCAATTTTTTTATTGCAGTCAGACGAGGTGCTTCACGACGACCCAAAAATGTTCGAGTTTTACGAACCGTCTCTGCCAAATTTTCACCATTTTCATAGTGAATTTTAATAATTTCAATGCGTTCTTGAAGCGTCCATCGTTCCATTTTTATTAATGGCGTAGTTTCTACTTGTCAAATAGTGGCAGCTTCAAACGTGACATCTACCGAAATCTCGACCGAAATAGCGGGCTATTCAAAATAAAACCTCTTATTGGAAAACCCTTCATCTCAAATAACAGAGTTCAGAATTATTCGCCCATTCGAAATTTTGCAATATTTGCAAATATATACAGGGGGTTCTATATAAATTGAAAACTTGAGAGTATTTCCGGAAAAGCCGGAAGTTTATTATCAAATGAAATTGTACATTAAATGCATTTTTCGGCATTGAACCTGCAAAATTTCATAAATATTGTTCTCTTCGCTCAAAATTTAATATTTACTTCGAAAAAAATGAATAATTCAGGATCAATTGAATTCTATAGTTCTGATTATGCGATTCCTTTGAAATTATGCATGAATATTCAGTATGAGAATCTTTACTCTCAAATAAATTTCACTAGAATCGGATATTGTGTTGTGAAGGTGAAGATTTTTCTCTTCAATACTTATTTCAATTGAATTTTCCACGGTTCTGTTAATAATATGGCCACAAAATTTCGTAGGAAGCTTGTTATAAGTATCTTGCATGTGGCTGCAAAATTTAATTCTGATCGGTTTTGTCTGTTTGAGAAATTTTTGTTCCTCAATAGAGGAACAAAAATTTTGTATGGCCATATTTTATGGAACACCCTGTACGATTTTGCTGGTTAACGGACTTAACCAAGGCATTTGAGACCTGAACTCGCCTTGAAAATCTCGTGTCTCTAGGTCAATCCCTTCGAAAGTTATTGCGCTAACGGACGGACGGCTGGACGGCCGGCCCCACGAACAGAATTGAATTTGACCACGTATTCGTCATCAGTGAGTCGAACCTTATCTTTTGAGACCATTTTCGGCTCAAAATTCGACAATAAATTCTTGTATAATAGACTACAGGCCCGTGTTGAAAAAATTATGGGTCATTTGAACCACCAGGTGACCTATCTAGAACGATATGAGAGCATAAAATAATAAGATTCAGCACCATGCCGTCACTTGTAAGCTGTCCAACCATCGATAGATCCGTGAAAAATAATAAGAAAACGCGTAGCGCCGTAAAAAAATGTGGAGCCACAAAGTCGAATTTTTTTTTATTTTCCGACAATTACCAGGGTAAATTTGGTCATTTGATTTTGTACGGCATCTGTGTCATACTATTTCAATATTGCTTCTAATCCATTATTCCGCAACGCCGTACAAAAATCATGCGACAAGGGGAAAAAATCTAGGGTTGCAATTTCCTCTCTTTCTGTAATCCAGGGGGCGATTTGACACAATATGAAATAAATTTATTTTGAAAGTATTTTATGCAAAGATAATAATTTTTCACATGCCGTATATTTTCGTTAGTTCAAAGGGAAAAAAAAGAAAAAATCCATTTATTTGTACTAATTTTCATAGTATTTTCGTGATTCTAGGTTCCTAGTTAGAAACTATGTTGAATATGGGTTTGAATACTATCCATTTATACTAAAATATAGACATATTGTCACTGATAATTCCAAAAAACAACATATTTATTTTTTGAGAAGTAATTATGACTCTGAAGTTTGCAGACCCCCTTGTGGCATGATTTTGTACTGCAAACTTCAGTGTCATGAGTACTCCTCAAAAAATAAATATGTTGTTTTTTGGAATTATCAGTGACAATATGTCTATATTTTGGTATAAATGGATAGTATACAAACCCATATTCAACATAGTTTCTAACAAGGAACCTAGAATCACGAAAATACTATGAAAATTAGTACAAATAAATGGATTTTTTTTTTTTTTTCCCTTTGAACTAACGAAAATGTAGGGCATGTGAAAAATTATTATCTTTGCATAAAAAACTTTCAAAATAAATTTATATTGTGTCAAATCACCCCCTGGACTACAGAAAGAGAGGGGATTGCAACGCTAGATTTTTTCCCCTTGTCGCATGATTTTTGTACGGCGTTGCGGAATAATGGATTAGAAGCAATATTGAAATAGTATGACATAGATGCCGTACAAAATCAAATGACCAAATTTACACTGGTAATTGTCGGAAAATAAAAAAAAATTTCGACTTTGTGGCTCCACATTTTTTACGGCGCTACGCGTTTTCTTATTATTTTTCACGGATCTATCGATGGTAAGAATGCCGTACAAAAATATGTGACCAAAACTACCCACTCTACCTGTACTTTCGAATTCTCACCTGCACTCAGTTGGACAGCTTACAAGTGACGGCATGGTGCTGAATCTTATTATTTTATGCTCTCATATCGTTCTAGATAGGTCACCTAGTGGTTCAAATGACCCATAATTTTTTCAACACGGGCCTGTAGTCTATAAGTCAAAGATATTTTTTCAAATGACATAAGAACAAAGTGATTCATTTCACGAAAGGAATTCAAGACTGAATTTTCCTCTCAAGATGTCAGTCAGAGCCACAATCTTAACAAGATTATCTCAGAACCAAATCCGAATGAAGAAGGAACAATCGATTTAATGAACCAGGTGCAGATGTTCACCAATCTATTAGCGAACATAAAATCGATGACGAAAATGAAAAGAATTCCAGTTCTTAACAGAATTCCAATTTATTTTTACCATTCAGAGAACTTTCTCTAAGGGGAGAATAAATGGAGGGTAGAAAACAAACTGAGAGAGGATTAGTCGAACCGGAGATGGACCATAGTGGATAGGTAGGAAATAGATTCGGAAGTTGGCTTCCATTCTTCGAAATGTATTAAGAAACGCGAGATGATGGAAAACAAATTGGGAGTTATCGGTGAATTAGAATAAGGGGAAAATTGCGTGAAATATGATAAAGTTACAGTGGAACGTCTGTATAATAGTATATTATTCGATGAGCGGTAATGCAGGTCAAAATACACGCAGCACCACGAGCCGTCAGGCGAGTGGTGTAATTCATCAAGTGTGTTTTGAGCATTACCGCGAATTGAATACTATAATTTATCCACGACTTCTTCAGTAAAATTCGAATTAATCTGCATTTAAAAATTTTTTAACAGTTGTCAAAAGCGTTGACAACATTTCGTCCAACCGTCAAACCTCTGTACTCTGTGGTCGGGAATCAAATCAGAGTCTCTAACAGTCTAACTAATCAAATCAAGTACTTTCGCAACTTCAAAAATTTACGTTTTCCAAAAATAAATCTGGAATGAATCGCTAGAACGTTATCTTGATGGTTGAAATAGATTTCCGGATCGATCCTACTTTTTATTCATTTTTTTTGTAAGCAATTTCATTTTTCCTAGGTTTTTTATTAGCGGGTGTTATGGGCGGGTGTTATTATAACACTCGCTTTTCGGTTCATAGACATGTCTATGGTTGTGTTATATAGTCCGTTCACGAAAGGTTGAGCACATAGTAGGCGTTTCTTTATTTATCTGAAGTTGGCAGTATTTGCTGTCATAACGTAAAATAAATTCAACGTTGCCGAATGTGCCCGTCCTCGTTCGACGAGCTTGCCAGTTATCAGAGAACTCTATGCAATATTGACAACATTGCGTATCAATTTGACAAGAAAATAAATAACATAACCTAAAATTTTAGTATACACAGTGGAATATGCCAAATTTCCATGGCCAACCGACGGCTCAACCTTTCGTGAACGGACTATAGATACTATTATACATAGAAATTAGTTTAATAATTGACATATTACTCTATAGGAGTGGATAAAGAATTTTTCTGTATAATGAATTTCGTACAAGATATTGCACCTTGAATCCAAATTCCATGTAAAAAAAACTCTCTAAAACGAAGTCAATTCTCTCTATAACGAAATATTCAAATAACATCACTCTTTGAATGGGTATTGGTAAGAATGTATAAGTGTGGGGGTTTTCCAAAATTTTTCCGGAAGTACGTAATAAATCCCGACCTTAAACTAAATCATTACGGCTAGCAGAGAGATCCTTTTAAAACAGTTTTAAATACTGTTTGGTTTCAATCTAACCATCACGCTAGTGTGAAAGTTGTGCGAAAGTGTCGAAAAGGAAGTGCTTAAGTATGAAAGATAAGCTTAAATTGAAGTGAAGTCGACTATAGAAACAAATCTTCTGCATAACGGAATTTCTTTATAACAAGGTTTTTACGCGGATTTAGCGCTTTCGTTATAGGGAAATTCTACTTGATGCTTCAGAAATTTGTTCGAAATGGTACCGAACTCTCTTAATCTTCAGATGAATACATTCAGCAGAAAAAAGGTACTAATATGTTCATCTATGTTGGCATTATCAGCCAATTTGTATTATTAGTTTGTTCTTCGATTTTTGGCTATTCAATACGATGGATCAAAGAATTTTTTTAAAATTTCGCGTTTAAATGAAATGAAGTAACTCAAGGCACTTGAAACGTTGACTGTGGTATTCAGTGAGTCCACTTTGTCTTAAAAAGTGTTATTAGTGGTATAAGCGCTTTACAGAAGGCCGAGAATATGTTGATGTTGATAAAAAACATCGAAACAGTAAAGAAAAATATAAGAAAAGCCCTGAGCAGAAGTTTTTGAACGCTCGATATTTTGGTGGAGCAATAAGACTATTAACTCAACATTTTATATGGGATTTGGGATTGATACCAAATATAAAAATGCAGAATCTAGGCACAATCGGAATTCTATTCTGGAAATTCAAAAAATGATAATTGTAAAAAATAGATAATTAACAAAATGAACTCTATGGTTGTGATGATGCTATCCTCTTGAAATTTTGCATGAACATTCAGTATATCAGTTGAACATTCAGTATATCAGTCATGATTCACATGAATTTCGAATCGGATATCCTGTTATGGAAGTATAGATTCTTCTTTTCAATATTCCAATTGAATTTTCTATGGTTCTGTTAACACTATGACCACAAAATTCTGCATGAACATTCAGTGTATCAATCTTCATTTATAAAATAAATTTTATTCGAATCGGATATTTTTTTATGGAAATATGAAGTTTCTTCTTTTCAATATTCCAATTGAATTTTCTATGGTTCTGTTTACACTATGGCCACAAAATTTTGCATGAGGCTTATTATGAGCATCTTGCATATGGCCGCAACATTTTATTTCGATGGGTTTCGTTTTGTCTGAGATATTGAGGAACAAAAATTTTGAATGGCCATATTTTATGGAACATCCTGTACGATTTGGAACTTAACCGAGCCATTTGGAAACCGAACTCACCCTGAAAATTTGAAGTCTCTAGGACAATCCCTTCGAAAGTTATTGTGCTAACGGACGGCCGGACGGCCCCACGGACCGAATTGGATTTGACCATGAATTCGTCATCAGGAAGTAGAACCCTATCTTTTGAGACGATCGCTCAAAAATGGGTTTGGAAATCGTCGAATAACTATTAGAAAGTTCATAAAACTGATTATATCTCTTTTCAGTTAAATTGAAGCCTTTCAGGTTTTCACTCGGGAAAACATTCTTTTCTAATTGTAAAATTCATGATACACCATAGGAATTTCGATTTGATGAATACAGTTAAATTTATTTCAACCACATTTGTCAGATAGCTATCAACCACTTTAACATCAAGTGGTGAAACAGAACCTAAAACTACCCAAACAAAGTCAAACATGATTCACGGTTTACATGCAACTTGAAGATATAACAGTGTTGCCAACATTTCGCTTTAAAGCCATAAAACACCAACTGATCATGCAGCATGAGGTTCTTCATACGAAGTTGCATAAAAACGGGGACCCATATCGAGTCACGAATGGCTGTTACGCGGTCTTTGACCTCTCGTTATGGGGATGAACACCCCGCAAATATGTGATTGACGTTGTATTGATGAATGCGTGATAATCGAAAATTGGATATATTCACTCTCGTCTTTCAATCCCTTTTTTCGTGTGTATACTATTACGTATTGGATGAAAAATATGCATGAAGAAGGATAAGGAAAATCTTTCGCACCTTTTCTTCAAATGTAGGTACCATTTCCTAAAAAAACCTTATTTGATTACTTGCTAGCAAATTTCAGTGATAAAAGTCAATCAGTCCTGTAATATCTGCAGCTGAATACGAAATTTCGATCCGATGTGATTCCAAGTTTTGAAATTATACGAAAACTAGCGGACCCAACAGACGTTGTTCTGCATTCACAAAAATTCATTCAATTCGATCCAGTCGTTTAGTTGCAGAATAGATTAATAACCTAGATAACGACTACAGCGCTATCTGTTGATCTGATTTGTGATCATAAACATACGGGCATCAGGCGATCCATAATACATTCATACACCATAGGTTTAAACTTTGTAAAATATGGCATAAGTAAAAAATTGTTGTATAATATGTTAGTTCATACGTTATTTCTGATTAAAATTTTAAATTTTCGATTCACTCGACGTAACTTCACTTTTTGTCCAAATGTCAAAATCATTATAACCTATAAATATGTATTCTATGACTGCTTGATTGTTCGTAAGAGAAAGGAAAGCCTTTTATTTTTCCTGAACATTTTTATTGGAAATATTATATGTTGTATAAATTGCCCTAGCAATTATGAACACAACAAAAAAAGAATTATCCAATTTGGTGCAGCCGTTTGAAAGATATTGCATTTTGACGATAACCATAGATCCTGTTTTATTAATATAGATTACAATTTCAAATCATAGGGTAGGTATAACTAGAGAACTATTCAACCAATTAGGATCTTTAAAAACCTAACTGAGATATTCCGACCTCACATTGATATTTTTGAACACTAACTTTTAATCAGTTTGGCCAACCGAATCGTTCAAGACCCTTCTCTACTCATAACTCTAAACGTACAGAGATTTGGACAAACCAATGGTAGGCTGTTCTTTTCATTATTGATTTTAATTGATATTAATATGAAGTTTTCTGATGTGACGAAAAGTTATTTGACAATGTGATATATTCAGAATTGAACAAAAGTTTTACTCGGTTGGTTCGAAAAAGAGACCATTGTTTGTTTATTCGAAAGAAATCTGAGGTGGTTGTATCGTTAAAATCACCTCAAATATTTACAGAATTGATTGTCGTCATTTACACAAATATGTGCTAACGAAAAAGTACAAATATCACATGTAATATAAGTGATACGTTCATGAAGACGTTTGTGAAAGTACTCTTAGCTGACATAGCTTTTAATTGACAATAAAAAATATAACCTAAGCCGACAGTTAACACGATATTTTCTGAAGAACCAACTTTCAAAATTTAAGATTTAACGGGAAAGTTGAATTCTTTCATGATTGAGACCAGTAGTTATCAGGATATTTAACAAGAACACAAAGGTTTTTTATTATGAAACCAATGAATGAGACACAAAAATCACAAATTTGTGTTTACAATATTCCCTTTATATGTGGAAAATCTTATACAGGAGAGACATCAAGACCTTTAGAGATAAGAGAATGGGAACGTAAGAACAACATGAAAAATAGAGACTTTACAAGATCACAAATCGCTGATCATGTATGTTCCAATAGCGGAGATCACATTATGAACTGGAACAACACAAAGATCCTAATGACGGGACCTGATAATTATAAAAGGAATCAACGTGTATTTTGTTAGATGAAGTAGATAATTTGGCCAATTGTTCTGTTGGAATATATCGTATGTATGTAGATTGATTTATTGAAGAAAGAAATGACATCAGGAAATTTCAAAATTAAATAAATCAACATCTCTATATATTGACAACTCTCAATGTCAATCAGATTGCCAATGAAAAAACGCACAATTCTGAAGATTTTACAAGTTTGTCTGAAGCAGGTGTCTGATATAGACACCGAAACGTTACATTGTCCTTTTCATTTATTTCCTTTTTCAGTTTTACTGTTAGGCAACAATTTTTTCAAGACCAATTTGCTCCTGTCAAATAAGTGCAAAGAACACAAAAGTATATGAACTCTGTAAGTTTTGTCACATTCGAAATAATCGGTAGCTTTTTCATAGATTTATAATACTAACTAGATGGCCAACCTGTCAAAAATTTTGAGGCAAACGGCGGCCATTTGCAGTTTGGGGAAGATTTGAGAGGTGTCACTTTTTCTATGAATTTAAATATTAGAATTACCAATATTCCTTTATTTATTTTATTTCAACGAAATAAAATGATAGGATCACCAATATTGTTTAATAACTAATCACAAAAATCGAAAATATTTATAATTTTAATAGACCGAAATGTCAGAGTTCACAGAACACTAATATAAAGAGTTTGTTTTTCATCACTTCTTTCAGAAGAACATCTATGTTTCAATTAAAATTCGAGCACAGATGGCATAAAACATCAAAATATTTGTGGTTCACCCCCAAACAGCAAATGGCGGGCATTTGCCTCAAGCGCGTACACATCTGAGCAAAAGAGCCGAATGAGCACATCGCGCATCGCGCCGAATGAGCATTCAGATGTGGACGGACAAAACACGCCGAACCGAATGAGCGTTTATGCGGGCAATTTTTCTTTCCGACGCACGAACAGAATGAGCAATATGAGCATGACGTGTTCGGTGCCGCACAACGGATGTGTCAGTTCAGTGCTTACGAACGTAAACGATGGCAAACTTGGGATGTGCTAGTGCCTCTTTCATAATTCTGTTGCTAAGAAAAAGAGACGACGGCGAACTAGATGGTCTTCACAGTTATATCTACTAAGAAGTCGTACTTTTTTATTACACGAGATTCAAAGTGAGGGCGACGGCAGGCGATTCAAAAATTTTACAAGAATGTCAGAAGCAGATTTTTCATTTCTCCTGAATTAGACAAGATATCCAGACGAGAGTTCCGAATGGCAATCCCTGCGGAAGAAGAACGTTTAGCGCTAACAATGAGGTTCCTTGCAAGTGGCGATTCATTAACAAGTCTCCAGTATATGTGGAAAATATCCAAACAATTGATATCCAGAATTGTCCCCAATTGCAGAACATTTTTTTGTGATTGTTACAAGAACCACAGAAGCGAAAGCTCGAACAAATTTATTGGCTTCTGGTGCTGCTTTCCAGTCACGGGATGAGTTGCTCTGAGCAGCTCAGAGTTGCACCCGGACTGTTGTCTGTGTTTCAAAACAAAGGAATCCTTGTTTTGGACCACAGACAATAGTCCTGGGGCGACTCACCCCCGTGATTGAAAAGCAGCATGGGTGAGGATAGATATTCTGTGACAAGACGAAAATTATGAATATACAGTGCATCCTCGAGTGCATCCCATTTTGGGTGAGACGGCCAGGTTTTAGCTTGTTATTTAAGATATGTAGAGACTTGGGGTTTTCACGTTCCTGTCCTACATTCTTGTGAAACTGAAGTTGTTCTGATCAGATTTTGCTTAACTGTGTCATCATATTTCAAAACGAATAATAAATGTGGCTACCTCTTATCGCACATTATATTTCAATACATTTCTGTGTAATTAATACAATTATTCAAAATACGCCAACGAGTTGGAAAACGAGGTCAGAAAACTGATGGCTTTGAAGAATAAGTTAGATTAATCTAAAAAAAGACATTCCAAAAATGAACTTATGAAGTATGAAAAATAATATTGTACAAAAAATATAATTATAAAACAACAGAAACATAAATATCGAAGTTGACTACAAAACAAATGAGAACGATTCATAATAAATCTGTATCATAAAATCTATTTTTACTATCCTAACTGAATAACATAACAGTCTCCTTCTGAATTTTGATTGTTTAGAAATAATTTCTAAACTATGGTTCATACACTATACAATGCCACTGCAGTACTTTCACAGGCGTTATTATTATTATTATTTCTATTTTTTGTATATATGGAACTCCTATACTCATAATCAAGAAGAATATTAACTGATAGTAACTTGAATTACTCATTCGATTGAATTTCCGTCCTAAAGTTATTACGTCGAGAAAACATCGGAAAACATTCTCTGGTAGGTACCGAAGTAGAAACCAACTGTTTGGAGTAGTGGAGTAGAAAGTAATCAAAGGATCTACTCCATTCGGAGTAGACACCCGTCTACACTGAGCACGAATTTTCTTTGATGGCCGACCAAATTTCGGATCGGCTCCGCGCAACATGAGCGCGCTCATGCTGTGCGTTTTGACCGTCACATCTGAATGCTCATTCTGCGCGATGTGCTCATTCGGCTGTTTTGCTCAGATGTGTACGCGGCTTTTACCCGTCCACACTGAGCACGAATTTTCTTTGATGGATCGACAAATTGCGGATCGGCTCCGCGCAACATGAGCGCGCTCATGCTGTGCGTTTTGACCGTCCACATCTGAATGCTCATTCTGCGCGATGTGCTCATTCGGCTGTTTTGCTCAGATGTGTACGCGGCTTACTTTTTCTACGTGACAGTAAGGAAGTATGACGTCCAGTTAGTATTATAGGTCCATGGCTTTTTCATTACAAGTCATAAAAAACCATATTGTGATCTCTAGATCCTCACCTAACAAACCTTGTATAGTCTTAGAACCGCGAATTACATTAAGTAGCATTGTTATCATAACAACTAAAATAGATCATCTAATAATAGAAAATTGCGAGTTTAAAAATCAGACACAGCATGTCAAGAATGCTATTTTACAACAAAATAAGTTCATCGCTTCATTTTTCAAGGCTGTTCATCTCGAAATGTATCATAACAAATGAGACATCAGCTTTAAATTGAGGAAGGTGCAAATTTTTTTGAATAACAATTAGAGTAATAATTGGTGTGAAATGATATGATGTCTGCATTAGGTTGTTAATCTCTCCTGACAGTTTAAACATCTCGCTCAGATATTGTTTGTATGATACCGAAAGTATTGCAATGAAATATTGGTATTTGTATACAAAAAAACAGTGTTATACATCTTCCATTTAATTAGTTTGAACAAAGTGAGCATTATGATATTATGTAATGCGTTTTTTTGAACGGAAAAGGACGTCCTGATTTATTATTTCCGATAGATCATTTTGGACCTAGCATTTTTTTCCTTTGCCATTTTTACAGAATGGTTGAAAGAGCATCATTATCTATTGCTCTTTCGTTGACATTGTAACCCAACTGAAAGTTGTTTCATCTGGGAGTTATAATTCAATGAAATCTTACAGGAATTTTCATGTTTTGAATGTTTGGTTCATTATTCCCCTCCCGGGAATAATGAACAATGCTCAATTCATTATTCATGCCACCAATAATGAAATTTCGTTACTATTTGTTACTGTAGAAAAATTGAAACGTTGCACACGAATTCAATCGTGACAGTTTCAAAGACTCAATGTTTCTCATTGAAATGGATGAAAATGATTTTATCATTAAAAAAATGTTACCTACTGCAGAAGCGTTGTGTTAATAAACCTTCATTGAGATATGTTGAAAATAAAAGGTTTAATGAATTTGTCGTAAGTAATATCATAAGGGCATCTAATTTTCCGAAAAGAATCGAAAAAACACGTTGCTAAGTAATATTTTGACAAGAAGCATGAGTGCTGGTGGCAACAAACATCGGAGTCGAAGACGAGGATTTTTGCACCTGCACGAATGTTTTTTGTCAAAATATTACTTAGCAATGTGTTTTAACGATTTTTTCACAGGAAAAATTAGATGCCCGAATGGTATTTGACAAGACTATTTCCTGAGTGACAACAACTGTCAAGTTTTGCCGCGGGTAAACGCGAATAAACTGCTGACAGGTCCTGCCAAACAGTTTTTCCACATAGAAACCATTTGTAATTCAAAATTGCGCGTTTCTGATTGGTGCAAATTACGACGAGGGAAATAGTCGTGGATAAATCATAGTACACCAGTACGCCATTGGCAATAATGGTTATTGTTAGGGAATTATTGCTATCAGTATTCATTATCCCTCATCAGAAGTTATACTTTAGAAATATGAAACGACGCATATAATCATGAGAAACAATTTCAAGAGGCAATGTTTCTTATTGAGATAGACGAAAAATATAAGAAATATGCCACTGACATTTGACAAAAGCGTGATATCAATGAACTCGTAGTGGATAATATATATTTGCAACGAGCGTATAATGATAGCTATCAGTCGCGAGGTGAAGTTTAGGCCACGAGACGTAGGCGAGTGGCCCCAAATCACATTATACGCGAGTAGCATATTATACTTTATCCACGACTTCTGAATATATTTCTTGAAGATTTTGACATTTGTGACCGTGACAAGTCCTTCTATGACAAGCGTGGAAAAAGTCAAGTACACAGTGAGAAATTTTTGTAATTTTTGTAATGAAAAAAGCTTTAATTGATATAATGAAAGTAGATGTGGCCCTCGATTGACAAGGTATGCCCACATTTGTACCGGAGTGAACTTGGCAGACCATTTCTAGCAGACCGTTTGACGGAACGCCCGAACGGTCTCCCAGTGGCGCGCGGTGCGGAAGTATATTTAATGCTGAAATGAGGCAGATTTAGATGAATAATGAATATGTTACTCTCGGCTTTGATTTATAGACAATAAAAAGAGGTTATGAAGGTGTCGACGGTTGGTTATCAGAATGAATTACGACAGATTCGCTATTTCGAGAAGTAAAACATTAAAAAATCCATATCTCCGAAAATATTCGCCGGCCATAATAAGATTTGGCACGTAGGTTAACAATATTATTATCATTATTCCCTGAAAATTTCATCCACTTGCAAGGGATCCAGGGGGTTAAAACGCCCCCCTTAACATAGAAAAATTCATATCTCCGAAAATATTCGCCGGCGCATAATAAGATTTGGCACGTAGGTTAACAATATAATATCATTCTTCCCTGAAAATTTCATCCACTTGCAAAGGGATCCAGGGGGTTAAAACGCCCCCCTTAACATAGAAAAATTCATATCTCCGAAGATATTCGCCGGCGCATAATAAGATTTGTACGTAGGTTAAACGTAATAATAACATTATTCCCTGAACATTTCATTCACTTGCAAAGGGATCCAGGGGGTTAAAACGCCCCCCTTAACATAGAAAAATTCATATCTCCGAAGATATTCGCCGGCGCATAATAAGATTTGGCACGTAGGTTAACAATATTATTTCATTATTCCCTGAAAATTCATCACTTGCAAAGGGATCCAGGGGGTTAAAACGCCCCCCTTACATGAAACATTCATATCTCCGAAATTCCAAAAAGATAGGAAAAATTTTCATATCTCTCGAACATATTCATATTCCGAAGATATTCGCCGGCGCATATAAGATTTGGTACGTAGGTTAAAGTATTAATAACATTATTCCCTGAAAATTTCATTCACTTGCAAAGGGATCCAGGGGGTTAAAACGCCCCCCTTAACATAGAAAAATTCATATCTCCGAAAATATTCGCCGGCGCATAATAAGATTTGGCACGTAGGTTAACAATATTAATATCATTATTCCCTGAAAATTTCATCCCTTGCAAAGGTATCCAGGGGGTTAAACGCCCCCCAAAAAATGGAAAAATTCAAATCTCCGAAGATATTCGCCGGCGCATAATAAGATTTGGCACGTAGGTTAACAATATAAATATCATTATGCCTGAAATTTCATCCACTTGCAAAGGGATCCAGGGGGTTAAAACGCCCCCCTTAAAATAGAAAAATTCATATCTCCGAAGATATTCGCCGGCGCATAATAAGATTTGGTACGTAGTTGAAAGTATTAATACATTATTCCCTGAAAATTTCATTCACTTGCAAAGGGATCCAGGGGGTTAAAACGCCCCCCAAACATTTAAAAATTCATATCTCCGAAATATTCGCCTGCGCATAATAAGATTTGGCACGTAGGTAACAATATCAATATCATTATTCCCTGAAAATTTCATCCACTTGCAAAGGGATCCAGGGGGTTAAAACGCCCCCCAAAATATTAAAAAATTCATATCTCCGAAAATATTCGCCGGCGCATAATAAGATTTGGTACGTACGTTCACAATATTAATATCATTATTCCCTGAAAATTTCATTCACTTGCAAAGGGATCCAGGGGGTTGAAACGCCCCCCAAAACATTAAAATTCATATCTCCGAAAATATTCGCCGGCGCATAATAAGATTTTACTTAGGTAACAATATTAATATCATTATTCCCTGAAAATTTCATTCACTTGCAAAGGGATCCAGGGGGTTAAAACGCCCCCCTTAACATAAAAAATTCATATCTCCGAAAATATTTGCCGGCGCATAATAAGATTTGGCACGTAGTTAACAATATTAATATCATTATTCCCTGAAAATTTCATCCACTTGCAAGGGATCCAGGGGGTTAAAACGCCCCCCTTAACATAGAAAATTCGTATCTCCGAAGATATTCGCCGGCGCATAATAAGATTTGGTACGTGGTTAAAAAGTATTAATAACATTATTCCCTGAAAATTTCATTCACTTGCAAAGGGATCCAGGGGGTTAAAACGCCCCCCTTAACATAGAAAAATTCATATCTCCGAAAATATTCGCCGGCGCATAATAAGATTTGGCACGTAGGTTAACAATATTAATATCATTATTCCCTGAAAATTTCATCCACTTGCAAAGGGATCCAGGGGGTTAAAAACCCCCCAAAAAAATGGAAAATTCAAATCTCCGAAGATATTCGCCGGCGCATAATAAGATTTGGCACGTAGGTTAACCATATTAATATCATATTCCCTGAGATTTCATTCACTTGCAAAGGGATCCAGGGGGTTAAAACGCCCCCAAAACATTAAAAAATTCATATCTCCGAAAATATTCGCCGGCGCATAATAAGATTTGGTACGTACGTTCACAATATTAATATCATTATTCCCTGAAAATTTCATTCACTGCAAAGGGATCCAGGGGGTTAAAACGCCCCCCAAACATTAAAAAATTCATATCTCCGAAAATATTCGCCGGCGCATAATAAGATTTGGCTAGTAGGTTAACAATATTAATACATTATTCCCTGAAAATTTCACCCACTTGCAAAGGGATCCAGGGGGTTAAAACGCACCCCAAAACATTAAAAAATTCATATCTCCGAAAATATTCGCCGGCGCATAATAAGATTTGGTACGTACGTTCACAATATTAATAATCCTTATTCCCTGAAAATTTCATTCACTTGAAAGGGATCCAGGGGGTTAAACGCCCCCAAAACATTAAAATTCATATCTCGAATATTCGCCGGCGCATAATAAGATTTGGTACGTACGTTCAACAATATTAATATCATTATTCCCTGAAAATTTCATTCACTTGCAAAGGGATCCAGGGGTTAAAACGCCCCCCAAAACATTAAAAAATTCATATCTCCGAATATTCGCCGGCGCATAATAAGATTTGGTACGTACGTTCACAATATTAATATCATTATTCCCTGAAAATTTCATCCACTTGCAAGGGATCCAGGGGGTTAAAACGCCCCCCAAAACATTAAAAAATTCATATCTCCGAAAATATTCGCCGGCGCATAATAAGATTTGGTACGTACGTCACAATATTAATATCATTATTCCCTGAAAATTTCATTCACTTGCAAAGGGATCCAGGGGGTTAAAACGCCCCCCCCAACATTAAAAAATTCATATCTCCGAAATATTTCGCCGGCGCAAATAAGATTTGGTACGTAGGTTCACAATATTAATATCATTATTCCCTGGATCCCTTTGCAAGTGAATGAAATTTTCAGGGAATAATGTTATTAATACTTTTAACCTACGTACAAATCTTATTATGCGCCGGCGAATATCTTCGAGATATAATTTTTTCTATGTTAAGGGGGGCGTTTTAACCCCCTGGATCCCTTTGCAAGTGGAATGAAATTTTCAGGGAATAATGATATTAATATTGTTAACCTACGTGCCAAATCTTATTATGCGCCGGCAAATTTTTCGGAGATATGAATTTTTTTATGTTAAGGGGGCGTTTTAACCCCTGGATCCCTTTGCAAGTGGATGAAATTTTCAGGGAATAATGATATTATATTGTTAACCTAAGTAATAAATCTTATTATGCGCCGGCGAATATTTTCGGAGATATGAATTTTTAATGTTTTGGGGGGCGTTTCAACCCCCTGGATCCCTTTGCAAGTGAATGAAATTTTCAGGGAATAATGATATTAATATTGTGAACGTACGTACCAAATCTTATTATCCGCCGGCGAATATTTTCGGAGATATGAATTTTTAATGTTAAGGGGGGCGTTTTAACCCCCTGGATCCCTTTGCAAGTGAATGAAATTTTCAGGGAATAATGTTATCAATACTTTTAACTACGTACCAAATCTTATTATGCGCCGGCGAATATCTTCGGAGATATGATTTTTCTATGTTAAGGGGGCGTTTTAACCCCCTGGATCCCTTTGCAAGTGGATGAATTTTCAGGGCATAATGATATTAATATTGTTAACCTACGTGCCAATCTTATTATGCGCCGGCGAATATCTTCGGAGATATGAATTTTTTAATGTTTTGGGGGCGTTTCAACCCCCTGGATCCTTTGCAAGTGAATGAAATTTTCAGGGAATAATGATATTAATATTGTGAACGTACGTACCAAATCTTATTATGCTCCGGCGAATATTTTCGGAGATATGAATTTTTCTATGTTAAGGGGGGCGTTTTAACCCCCTGGACCCTTTGCAAGTGAATGAAATTTTCAGGAATAATGTTATCAATACTTTTAACTACGTACCAAATCTTATTATGCGCCGGCGAATATCTTCGGAGATATGAATTTTTCTATGTTAAGGGGGGCGTTTTAACCCCTGGATCCCTTTGCAAGTGAATGAAATTTTCGGGGAATAATGATATTAATATTGTTAACCTACGTACCAAATCTTATTATGCGCCGGCGAATATCTTCGGAGATATGAATTTTTCTAATGTTTTGGGGGCGTTTTAACCCCCTGGATCCCTTTGCAAGTGGATGAATTTTCAGGGAATAATGATATTGATATTGTTATTTTACGTGCCAAATCTTATTATGCGCCGGCGAATATTTTCGGAGATATGAATTTTTCTATGTTAAGGGGGGCGTTTTAACCCCCTGGATCCCTTTGCAAGTGAATGAAATTTTCAGGGAATAATGATATTAATATTGTGACCGTACGTACCAAATCTTGTTATGCGCCGGCGAATATTTTCGGAGATATGAATTTTTTAATGTTAAGGGGGGCGTTTTAACCCCCTGGATCCCTTTGCAAGTGAATGAAATTTCAGGGAATAATGATATTAATATTGTGAACGTACGTACCAAATCTTATTATGCGCCGGCGAATATTTTCGGAGATATGAATTTTTAATGTTTTGGGGGGCGTTTTAACCCCTGGATCCCTTTGCAAGTGGATGAAATTTCAGGGAATAATGATATTGATATTGTTAACCTACGTGCCAAATCTTATTATGCGCGGCGAATGTTTCGGAGATATGAATTTTTCTATGTTAAGGGGGGCGTTTTAACCCCCTGGATCCCTTTGCAAGTGAATGAAATTTTCAGGGAATAATGATATTAATATTGTGAACGTACGTACCAAATCTTATTATGCGCCGGCGATATTTTCGGAGATATGAATTTTTAATGTTTTGGGGGGGGGCGTTTTAACCCCTGGATCCCTTTGCAAGTGGATGAAATTTTCAGGGAATAATGATATTGATATTGTTAACTTACGTGCCAAATCTTATTATGCGCCGGCGAATATTTTCGGAGATATGAATTTTTCTATGTTAAGGGGGGCGTTTTAACCCCTGGATCCCTTTGCAAGTGAATGAAATTTTCAGGGAATAATGTTATTAATACTTTTAACCTACGTACAAATCTTATTATGCGCCGGCGAATATCTTCGGAGATATGAATTTTTTAATGTTTTGGGGGGCGTTTTAACCCCTGGATCCCTTTGCAAGTGAATGAAATTTTCAGGCAATAATGTTATAATATTTAACCTACGTACCAAATCTTATTATGCGCCGGCGAATATCTTCGGAGATATGAATTTTTCTATGTTAAAGGGGGGGGTTTAACCCCCTGGATCCCTTTGCAAGTGGATGAAATTTTCGGGGAATAATATATTAATATTGTTAACCTACGTGCCAAATCTTATTATGCGCCGGCGAATATTTTCGGAGATATGGATTTTTAATGTTTTACTTCTCGAAATAGCGAATCTGTCGTAATTCATTCTGATAACCAACCGTCGACACCTTCATAACCTCTTTTTATTGGTCTATAAATCAAAGCCGAGAGTAACATATTCATTATTTCATCTAATCTGCCTCATTTCAGCATTAAATATACTTCCGCACCGCGCGCCACTGGGGAGCGCGTTCGGGCGTTCCGTCAAACGGTCTGCTAGAAATGGTCTGCCAAGTTCACTCCGGTCACATTTGTTAGTTGGAGTACTTAGTACAGAGAAATACCAATTTAAAGAATATTATATCAAAGCTAAATCTATGAAGCATCTGACAGCTTGGGAATTATAATCTCATATTCCCTTGTGATTAATGGGATTTTAAGGCGAGCACAGAGACGTACAATGGACGGTTTTACAAAAGTCGTGGATAAAGTGGAGTATACCTGTATACAGCTTGCATTTATGGCTTCCTGGGGAATAAAAGGTGCCACTTTTGACTCGTGACAAAATTTACCTCTTATAATTAACGACTGATATCAATGTGGAGTATTTACTTGGGGTTTCTGTAATATAATATTACCGGGAGGAAATAATAACAGTTCTCAGTTAATTATTCCTTCGTCAATCGCGAAATTTTGTTTAAAGTTATAACTATAAAACATCAAACATGGCACACTTATTCATTTGGAGCAGTTTCAAACGCATAATGTTTCTAGTTGAGGAGAAGAAAATGAATTTTTTTTTTCGACTATTTCCCTCGTCGTAATTTGCACCAATCAGAAACGCGCAATTTTGAATTACAAATGGTTTCTAGGTGGAAAAAACTGTTTGGCAGGACCTGTCAGCAGTTTATTCGCGTTTCTTACCCGCGGCAAAACTTGACAGTTGTTGTCACTCAGGAAATAGTCTTGTCAATACCATTCGGGCAACTAATTTTTCCTGTGTAAAAAAAATCGAAAAAAACACATTGCAAAGTAAATTTTGACAAAAAGCAAAAATCCTCGTCTTCGACTCGGATTTTTGTTGCCACCAGCACTCATGCTTTTTGTCAAAATATTAATTTGCAACGTGGTTTTCTCGATTCTTTTCGGAAAAATTAGATGCCCTTATGATATTACTTACGAAATTCTTTGAGGTAAGTTTGAGAAAGATACAATGAATTTGACGTGGATAAATAGGAGTATACTCACCAATAATGCTAACGTTTCTCGGGAAAATAGCTATCATTATTTACTCTGGATATCATCCAGTATTTAAATGTTTTCCACGAAAAAAGAATCAATAATTGAAGAGAAAAGCAATACGTTCAGTGATTAATGCTGTTATCAAATATTATTGTCCCAATAATACATTGACTAGAGTTTCTGCCTGAAAAACTCACTGGATACAACTACATTTTCATGCAGGATGTCACTCAGCTTGAGAAAAGTTCGAAACTAAGCTCTGATCTCAAAATCTTCTTCTGCTAGTTCGGGAACTTTAGCCGATTATGTAGATTTCAGTGCATTAGAGTCCCCTTTAGGGACCGTTTGAATGAATTCTGCACGACTTGTATATGCAGATCTTTCCGAGGTTTCTTTACTTTGCTATGCGAAATAAATTAAGTTTGGTAGTTTGCCTGTACTTTATTCAATTTCAGAGCATCAGACCAAGAAGTCCAAATAGTTCTGGGTTTTTGACCGAACGTTCTACTTAAACGAGTGCTATATCGTTTGCCCAAATGTCTGTAATTTTCAAATTTTGAACTGAAAATGGTCTCAAACGATAGGGTTCGACTCCCTGATGTCTGTTAGCACAATAACTTTCGAAGGGATTGTCCTAGAGACTTGAGACTTTCAGGGTGAGTTCTGGTCTCAAATGCTTCGGTTGAGTTCGTTAACCAGCCAAATCGTACAGGGTGTTCCATAAAATATGGTCATTCAAAATTTTTGTTCCTCAATATCTCAGACAAAACGAAACCAATCGAAATAAATGTTGCAGCCACATGCAAGATGCTCATAATAAGCCTCGTGCAAAATTTCGTAGCCATATTGTACACAGAACCATAGAAAATTTAATTGAAATATCGAAAAGAAGAAACTTCATGTTTCCATGAAAAGATATCCGATTCAATTGAAATTCATTTTGTGAATGAAGATTGATATACCTACTGAATGTTCATGCAAAATTTTGTGGCCAAAGTGTTAACATAACCATAGAAAATTCAATTGGAATATTGAAAAGAAGAATCTTTATACTTTGTATTTCCATAACAAGATATCCGATTCGAGTGTTTTTTTCTTGGCGAATGAAGACTGATATACTGAATGGAATTGGCCATCAAAATCATGTGATTTTATACCGTTGTACCATCTCTTTGAAGTTACGTGAAAAGCCAGGTCTATAAGAATAATCCACAATCGATTCCTGAGCATAAGGATGAAATTATTATTAGTGTCATTAGTGAGATATAGCCTCAATTATGTCGAAACAAAGGGTTTTCCAATAAGAGGTGTTATTTTGATATTCAAAAAAAAATGCCATTTTTCAATATAAATGATCGGATGTTTATTTCGTTATAAAGAAGAAGCCATGCCGTTAATAGTGGAAAATAACATCAGGCAAATGACCACCACGACCACGCTCACAGGACCATGTCCTTTTAATGAAATTTTCCATAACCAAATCACAAAGTGGCTGCCCTATGTCCTCGATAGCCTCACGAGTTCCATCTTTGAGATCTTGAATCGATACTGGGCTATTGGCGTAGACCTTCTCTTTCACGTTGCTCCCAAGGGAGGAAGTCACAAGGTGTTAAATCACAAGATATCGGTGGCCAATTGTGATCACTTCTTCGAAAGAACACGGCTCGGAAATTTTTCCGCAAAAGATCAATTATTTCGTTGCTTGTGTGGCACGTAACGCCGCCTTGTTGAAAGTAAACGTTGTCCAGATCAATACTAACCAATTTCGGCCATAAAAAATCATCAATCATCTCTCGATAGCGCAATCCATTCACCGTTACTGTTGTTCCAGCACCTTAGGCTACAGCAGCAATATTCTCGGCTGTTCTTAAGCGACGTGCAAGGGTTTCATTCTTCACATCACTAACTTGTCCCAACAGCTCGAATGTTTCTACCATTTTCTTTATTGCGGTCCGACAAGGCGCTTCACGACGACCCGAAAATGTTCGAGTTTCACGAACCGTCTCTGCCAAACTTTCACCATTTTTAAAGTGAATTTTAATAATTTCAATGCGTTTTTGAAGCGTGTATAGTTCCATTTTTATTAATGGCGTAGTTTCTACTTGTCAAATGTCAAAAAATGACAGCTTCAAACGAGACATCTATCGAAATAGCGGGCTATAAAATAACACCTCTTACGGGAAAACCTCTTATCATTGAAAATTTTAACGAAAGAGTGGTCGTCTGTAAGGAGGGGGCCATTTGTCAGATATTATTTTTCGTACATAGATGTCATAACTGATACTTCAATTACTCATAAATAGTTCTTGAAAATGAATGCAAATTATGTGTTTCATTTATTCTCAAAAAAGGCGGTGAAGTTTGAAACACTCGTTATAATACTCCTATGTTTCTCGAAAAATTTCCATCGTTCGTTGGGTATTAAATTTGTAGCTCATAGATCACCATTTTGGCTCACCCTGTACATTCCAAAAACCGATCAAACTATCGGAGAAACAATAACTGGTCGTGATAGCACGGAAGACGAATAAAATATAAAATAGGGTTATTAAAGTGGCCGAAATGCTATTTTTATGAACGGTTTGAAAACCTCGGGTTAAATTTAGAGAGCAACATAAATATGATAATCATAGGGGACTTTATTATATTCCGCCGGCTATTTTTATTCTCTTATAAATGGGTTGCTTGTGTCGAAACCTATTTCGGTGCACATTTTCGAATTATTAATTTTGTAAACAACACCGGTTCGATAGCTACAGTGGTTATACAGATACGAATATGACGTGCTTCATTAAAATGATTTACGAACTGATGACGACTTGGCAGGAATTTTGTCAAAGTTGCGAATTGAGATATGGATGTGGCGTGGACACGATTTTTCATCAATTTTGTTCGGTTAAGCTTGTTGAAAATTGTTGGAATCCGTTTAAATTTTTTTTGGGATTCCATTGGTGTGAATATTTGGTTGGTAACCTTCAAGATGATTGATTGAATATTATATCATCAGTTGCGTTGTTGCCGGTTATATCGAAAAGAACTTATGAATTTGAAACATGTGAATAACATTATATACACTCACCGACAAAAATGTGGCGAATTGGATATTGGATGTGGCGTGGAAACGATTTTTCATCAATTTTGTTCGGTTACTCTTGTTGAAAATTGTTTGGAATCCGTTTTAATTTTTTTTGGGATGCCATTGGTGTGAGTATTTGGTTGGTAACCTTCAAAATGATAGATTGAATATTATATCATCAGTAGCGTTGTTGCCGGTTATATTAAAAAGAACTTATAAATTTGAAACATAAATTGAACAACCATATACAGATATCGATTGAAATATAATCTGGGAGGATTCTACATTTTTTAAAAACTTTTTTGGTTTTCACTCCCAGTCTCTGAAACAGAAATAATTGAAAAATTTTTAATTAAGATGAAATTCTCCTGCGAAAATCTTTGCACTAATTTGTCAGGAGCAAATTGGTATTGAAAAAATTGTTGCCTAACAGTAAAACTAAAAAGGAAATAAATGAAAAGGATAATGTAACGTTTCGGTGTCTATATCAGACACTTTCTTCAGACAAACTTGTAAAATCTTCGGAATTGTGTGTTTTTTCGTTTGCAGTCTAATTGACATTGAAAGTTGTCAACACATAGAGATGTTGATTTATTTAATTTTGAAATTTCCTGATGTCATTTCTTCCTTTAATGAATAAATACAAATACAATCTATTCCAATAGAACAATTTGTCAAATCATTTACTTGATCTAATATATAATCTATATACACTCACCGACAAAAAAAGTTGCGAATTGGATATTTGATGTGGCTTGGAAACGGTTTTTCATCAGTTTTGTTCGGTTACGTTCGTTAAAAATTGTTGGGCTTCAAAATAGAGCAAATTTAGGTTCGGAATTTTCAGACTTTTTCGTTGTTATCATGTTAGCTTTATTATATTCCACCGACTATTTTTATTCTCTTATAAATGGGTTGCCTGTGTCGAAACCTATTTCGGTGCACATTTTCGAATTATTAATTTTGTAAACAACACCGGTTCGATAGCTACAGTGGTTATACATCAGATACAAATATGACGTGCTTCATTAAAATGATTTACGAACTGATGACGACTTGGCAGGAATTTTGTCAAAGTTGCGAATTGAGATATTGGATGTGGCGTGGACACGATTTTTCATCGATTTTATTCGGTTAGGCTTGTTGAAAATTGTTGGAATCCGTTTAAATTTTTTTTGGGGTTCCATTGGTGTGAATATTTGGTTGGTAATCTTCAAGATGATTGATTGATTATTATATCATCAGTTGCGTTGTTGCCGGTTATATCACAAAGAACTTATAAATTTGAAACATAAATTGAACGACCAGATATCGATTAAAATATAATCTGAGAGGATTCTGGATTTTTAAAAAACTTTTCAGGTTTTCACTACCAGTCTCTGGAACAGAAATAATTGAAAACATTTTAATTAAGATGAAATTCTCCTGCGAAAATCTTTGCACTAATTTGTCAGGAGCAAATTGGTATTGAAAAAATTGTTGCCTAACAGTAAAACTAAAAAAGGAAATAAATGAAAAGGATAATGTAACGTTTCGGTGTCATAACAGACACTTTCTTCAGACAAACTTGTAAAATCTTCGGAATTGTGTGTTTTTTCGTTTGCAGTCTAATTGACATTGAAAGTTGTCAACAGATAGAGATGTTGATTTATTTAATTTTGAAATTTCCCGATGTTATTTCTTTCTTTAATAAATAAATCCAAATACGATCTATTCCAACAGAACAATTTGCCAAATTTTCTACTTGATCTGATATAATTATAATCTATATACCCACCGACAAAAAAAGTTGCGACTTGGATATTGGATGTGGCCTGGAAACGATTTTTCATCAATTTTGTTCGGTTACGCTCGTTGAAAATTGTTGTGCTTCAAAATAGAGCAAAAGATTCGGATTTTTTAGACTTTTTCGAATTGTTATCATGTTAGGCATGATATTATGGAGGAGGATGAGCAGCTAGCACAAGAGTTGATATGTCATTCGAAAGTACACTAAATGAGGTATTTTTACTAAAAAGAAAACCTGTACAGAATCATTGCTATTTCATCGAAAAAAACCATCGGAAAAATAGGACTAATATTGTTAACTTCAGAATCGTGATATTCATCTCCTTACCACGCGCGCAATAAGAGTTTTTTCTGCACACAAACTCTCTTATCTTGTCAAAAATTTATTGCCCTTTCCGAAGATGTGTTCAAATTTTAAGAGACTACAAGGAAAACTGAATAATAATAATTTTAGAGAAAAAACTCGCGAATTCAAGAATAATGTTAAATTGAAGAACAACCGTCAACATTTCCACCAATTGTTATATGACATTCGTTGTTGCAAATCACTCGAATAATCCTCCTTTCGAGTTTGTCCACCTCAAAAGTAGACACCCTGTATATAAATATATTGTTGTGAATTCAAGAGCTAACATAATACAATACATAAAACAAAAACCAAAATCCCTAACTGAGGTTAGTGCAAAACGGGGTACCATACTATTTTTTCGTATGATACCAGAGCTCAGGGAAAAACCCCAGTAGAAAAAACCCTGTCTCGCCGTTCCAACAAAAATAACACTTAAAAACTATTCGAATATTGAAGGTTTTCTTCTTTATTTAGTCGAACCGATAACCCTCTCCAAGATGTCTTCGGAATTCTGAATCTGAAACGAAAAAATCAAAGCAGGAAAAAGGAACAGAAAAATAAAATGATTGAAACTCTCGATTTAAAATTGATAACCCAATTCGAACACGAGTCTGTAACTTCATGTATAGCCCTTAAGCAAACCTGAAATTTAAATATTGGACAATTATTTCATTATTTATTAGATTTTCTATAGTCTCCTCTGCTTCTCCGCATTCACAACTAGGACTATCAATTGAATTCCACTTGAAAAGCATGCTATTACAACGGCCATGACATGTTCTTATACGATTAAGAACAGTCCAAATTTTCCTTGGAAGATCAGATTTCATCAGGAACTTTATTGGAAGGATCAGTTATCAAATCTTTGTTTGGAATAATATGGTGAAAAATAACGTGAAAATAAAGTTGCAACCTATTTATCTCGAAAAGTAACATATACATACAGGGTTTTCCTTTTAAGTTGGCCTATTAGACGTTTCTGGAGCACTAGTGAATATTTCGTTCTGAAATTTTAGGTGGAGCCTTGAGGGCGAAGGAACTCTTCGCCTAAAATATTTTCAAGTCGACAGTGTTGCCACGTCTATCTCAAACATATATCTCCTTTCTTGTTTTAAATGGAACCACCTATATTTTCATTTATGTATCGATTCAATACCAAATTCGCAGTACAACTTACTATAAAAAAATTTCTGCCATGCACTGTCACCAAGTTATGCACAAATTCTTGAAATTTTTGACATCTGCATTGCCAGTTTGGAAATGCAATATCTCGATTATTTTTTATGCGAACGGTACCAAACTCAGCAGTCTCATAGTAGAGAATCCATGCATTCATGTGGTACATTCAGTATTTTGATACATCGTAAGATTTTTCGAAGATTTTGCTCCGAAAATGTGGAACTTAAAATTGAATTATTTCGAGATTTTCAAATGGCAACCCCATATTTATTTTACAGCATTCGATTCGAAATAAAAAATTAAAGTCTCTTTTTACACTGATTATTTATTTTGGAAAGTTTTCGAAAAAGATGAAAAATACTGAAATTCTTCAGTATTTATAGTCATGGAAAACCCTGTATATACCGAGCCAATTCCGCCTAACTAGTTTTATATTCCACTAAATTGGTACATAAATTTTATGGAAAACAATAACAATTTATACGCCATTTCATGTTGGCCGTTCACAATATTCGATAAAATATACTACGCAATTTGAGAACAATTTGTGTTTATCAACATCGCCATTGAGCTGATCCACGGAGAAAATAAATTTCGGATACGTTGAATTTTTTATCGTCTGTATACACACGCATGGTATTTTTATATTTCGAAAGGTAAATTAAGGAAATCTGTTTTTCTTTTTCCTGAGTATTTCATTCATAAAGTACAGTTGTTGAAATTGAAGACGGTCTGTGGCGTCAGAAATTTTTGCGCTTTTTTTCATATTGCAAAAACTATTATTAAAATTTGAATATAGGTACAGGAATCAATTGGTTTGATTCTTTTTGTTTTGGTGAATTCAACTTTTCTATGGAAATCTTCAACTTTACCTGAAAATTTTCTTTGAAGTCGTCTTTTTCGGAAGTTATGCTAGGTCTGAGCTCTCAGGATAAAGGGGTTTCCAATAAGAGGTGTTATTTTGATACTTAGAGAAAAATGCCATTTTTCAATATAAATGATCGGATGCTTATTTCATTATAAAGAAGAAGCTATGTCCTTAATAGTGGAAAATAACATCAGGCAAATGACCAACACGACCACGCTTACAGGACCATATCCTTTTAATGAAATTTTCCATGACCAAATCGCAAAGTGGCTGCCTTATGTCCTCTTTAGCCTCACGAATTCCATCTTTGAGGTCTTGAATCGACGCTGTGCTATTGGCGTAGACCTTCTCTTTCACGTGGCCCCAAAGGAAAAAGGCGCAAGGTGTTAAATTACAAGATCTCGGTGGCCAATTGTGATCACCTCTTCGAGAGATAATACTAACCGGAAACTTTTCTTGCAAAAGATCAATAGTTTCGTTGCTTGTGTGGCACGTAGCGCCGTATTGTTGAAAGTAAACGTTGTCCAGATCAATACTAATCAATTTCGGCCATAAAAAATCATTAATCATCTCTCGATAGCGACGAATGGACCAACCTGGGTTTTCTTCAACAATTTCGGCTACAGCAGCAATAATCTCGGCTGTTCTTGAGCGACATGCACGGGTTTTATTCTTCACATCACTAACTTGTCCCAACAGCTCGAATTTTTCCACCAATTTCTTTATTGCGGTCTGACAAGGTGCTTCACGACGACCCAAAAATGTTCGAGTTTTACGAACCGTCTCTGCCAAATTTTCACCATTTTTATAGTGAATTTTAATAATTTTAATGCGTTCTTGAAGCGTGTATCGTTCTATTTTTATTAATGGAGAAGTTTCTACTTGTCAAATGTCAAAAAATGACAGCTTCAAACGTGACATCTACCGAAATAGTGAGCTATTCAAAACACATCTTATTGGAAAACCCTTTATAATTTGATTAACCATTTTTCCAATATGAATGAAGGCACAAAAGCTAAATGTGTATACATCATAATTCAGGAATATACGGGATGCCCCACACATTTAAATGAACAATTGTTCTTGGAAACAATTGAAAAAGAGTTATTCAGACATGGTGGTGAAAAAATATTATGTTTTTTTCATTTGTGAAACTCCTTTTTCGTCAAAAAATCAAAATTGTTTGAGCTATTGTTCTTCTGGCTCTTCTGTAGGATTCGTGTTCAATCAAATACTCATAAAAATTCAGCATGACAAATAATGAATTCTTAGAAATGAATAATTAATAATTTTTCAATATCAACTGAATGAAGTTATTAAAGTGATATTAGAACCAACGGCTAGGACAGGAATTTCGATTTCTTTTCATACTGTCTGATGAAAAAAACATTATGAAATACTGGAATTTACCATTATTCTTCGAATGAAGCATAAATTAAAAAACTCCTAATCAAACATCGGGCTTTCTACAATCGAAAAAATAGAATGACGTAAATCCATATCGACTAAATCTGGAGCAATAACTTTGATTAATTCAACGAGGAAATTCGTAGTTTTACTACCGTTTGATAAAACGCGAAACGAATTTTTCACCCAGATAAGACTTTCGACGTGCTGTCGAAAGTGTTGCGTGCTGGAACCAGCAATGTTCCTGAAAACTTGTTGTGTACAATGTATGTACTTCTCACAAAATTAACTGTTTTATTACAGTTTCACAAAATGTTTATATTTGGCAAATGTCATGTAATCAGGAGAGAATCTTTTACATGAAGAGTTGAGTAATGTATACTCTTTTTATATTTGAGTGGAATTTTTTCAACTTATGTCTTATATTGACTAAAAATCGAAAAAGCACTCTAATTTTCAGTTCAAAATTCTTTCGTCGAAATATCAGCGTTTTTTTGAAAAGACTGTGTGATTTTTGTTTGTTGAAATCTTTTTCTTCTCATAGCATAAATGAATATACATATAGACCGTTCACATATTCCACGGTGTATATTAAAATTTTAGGTTATGTTGTTTATTTTCTTGTCAGAATGATACGCAATGTTGTCAACAAAACATAGAGTTCTTTGATAACTCGGAAGCTCGTCGGACGAGGCCGGATACATTCGGCAACGTTGACTTCATTTTACGTTATGACAGCAATTACTGCCAACTTCAGATGAATAAACAAACGCCTACTATGCGCTCAAACTTTCGTGAACGGATTATATGTAAGTTCGGTGAATGTTCTCAGAAAATGCAAAGATTTTTGCTGCATCTGTAAAACTGCATGTAACATTTTGAGGGTTGGTTGCCGAAAACATGGTTAAAAATGAACAGATTTTTCCTCAAAATGTTACTGATTGACAAAATTAGCGCACCACCTAAAATTTCTTTGAATTTTAACAATTGATATCTTCCCAATCATTAGGCGGATTTCAATGTTTTTTTCTTTCAATTTGTAGCTCTATTATTGTTGAATTTCCTCCACTAAACAGAAGTCCAACAAATAAAATCTTCATGTTGTACAGGGCGTTTAAATAATGTCATGTTTTATAGTCAAATTATGTGGGCAATGCCAGGTTGCTGAGGCATATAAAATAATATAGCGTTGTAGCCTAGTATCTCCTGAGTATTTATTTTTTTTAAAAACCAATTTATCTTGGAATCGTCCAGAGATATTCAACATTTTTTCAACTCTTGTATTTTGTGTATTAGCCATGAATATCTTCGCAACCATTTATCCCATTTGAATGTTATTTTAGTTTCAGCTCTTTATTGGCAAATATCATAATACAATGAGATGTTAAAAAAAACATCATGCTGTACAAGACGTTTAAATTTTCCGGTTTTTTCATTACAGTTTAACGCCTTTTGCGGGCAATACCAGATATCTGAGGCTTCTAAAAACTATACAGTGATGTAGCCTGATGTTTCCTGAGTATTTTGCTTTTTTAAAAAGCAATTTAACTTGTACCCTTCCAGAGATATTCACATTTTCATAACATCTTGCATTTTACTCAGGAAACATCAGGCTACATCACTGTATAGTTTTTAGAAGCCTCAGGTATCTGGGATTGCGCTAAACTGTAATGAAAAAAAACCGAAAATTTAAACGCCCTGTGCAGCATGAAGCATTTCTTTTTTGAACATCTCATTGTTGTTATGATAATCACCAATAAAAGAGCTACAACTAATGAAAAAACATTCAAATCTGACAAAGGGTTGCGAAGATATTCATGGCTAATGCATAAAATACAAGAGTTGATAAAATGTTGAATATCTCTGGACGATTCCAAGATAAATTGGTTTAAAAAAAAGCTAAATACTCAACAGATACTAGGCTACAACGCTTTATTGTTTTTATATGCCTCAGCAACCTAGCATTGCCAACAGAAGACGTTAAAATTTGACTATAAAACATGACATTATTTAAACACCCTGTACAACATGAAGATTTTATTTTTTGGACTTCTGTTTAGTGGAGGAAATTCGACGTTAATAGAGCTACAATTGAAAGAAAAAACATTGAAATCCGAATAAAGATTAGGAAGATATCAATTGTTTAAAGTTAACGAAATTTTAGGTGGTGCGCTAATTTTGTCCATCAGTATATAAAAATAACTTTTTTGCACATCGTGTGGTAAAAATATCATTTGGCGACACAAATAGGTGCGAAAAAGTAATACTTATCGCACGCTCCAAAGAAAAAATCTTTTCTACTAATAAATTCAGCTTCTTTTCTCTCTGCACATTATTTGAGCCTGAAATAGTTATGTTTGGACTGCAGGCGATAGAACTATTTCCGTGGTTCGTGTATCAGTGTTTTTTATCATTCGGAATCATGAGAATTCACGCATCTGTCTGGCCTTCAGCTGACGGAAACTCATAATTCACTACTTGGGCAACACTTCTTTCCGTCTTCATGTTTACCAGGAAAATTTCATTGTACCTTGCCTCAAACAATATTTATGATTATTATGGTTCGAATGGTAATCTACCAAATAAATAATAATTCAAGATAATGAAAGAGGATTGTTAACGTTTTTTTTAATTAGCTATGCGGAATGGAGTTCTTTAGAATAGATAACATTTTTCAACAACAAGAAAAATATTTTGAATGTTTTTGCTGGTTGTGAATTCTAGTCACATTAAATGAAGTGTTTCATTACAGTTATTTATCGTGTGTTGTGGTCTGAATGACATTCCATCATTTATGAATTACTGAATGAACAATTTGCACTTATACAGGGCCTTGCAAAGATTTCCATCACGAATACCTTTGTTGAAAAAATAAAAAAATGTTTGAAGTAGGTTATCAATTTTCATTAATATTGTGGTCATAATGCAAACAGAACCATAGAAAATTCAATCGGAATATTCAAAAGAAAAATCCTTAGATTTTCACGACAAAATATCCGATTCAAGTAAAATTTATTTTTAGGGTGAAGATAGTTATACTAAACTAGCGACCTGCCCCGACTTCGCACGGTAATATCATTCGAAAATATTCACTTAAATCATACGGTGTAAAGGGCCATATAGGCCCTGAACAATGTATTCAAGGTATTTAATTTTTTAAGGATTAATGCTGTATTGGTTGAAATCGCTTCCAAAAGTAGCCATTATTTGTCGTAAAAAGTAAATGACAAAAAAAAGTTATTGTGGGTTATCCATAAGAGGTAGACATATACCATCACGGAATTTTCTGTAGACCTTTTCAATGTGAACAATACTTAGTACATTATATTTCGATAAAACTCATGCGTCATGCGCTTCTTGACACGATCACGCTAGATGTCCGCGGAAATGAGGTATTTTCCCGCCGTAAAAAGTAGCCTGTGTCCGTGCCTAGGATCCTATCTTTGTATTAACCAAGTCTTATGGGCCCCACTCACTTCGTTCTTCTACGCCGTTTTTACCCGACGGTTTAAAAACGGTCGGGTAAAACTGCCGCAAAAACGAAGTGTATGGGCTAAAAACGGCGCACTTACCCGACGTTACAAATTTCAGACGAGCCCTGATTTTCATGTTTTTAACCGTCGGGTAAAAACGGCGCAGAAGAACGAAGTGAGTGGGGCCCTTAACAGACAGACAGACAGAGTTACGTTCGCATTTATGATATTAGTATGGATGTTTATGCGAAATTTCAAGAGGATCGCATAATTAGAACCGTAGAATTTTTTTATACAATTCAGAATTCTTCAATCCGATCGATTTGAAATTTTGCGGTAAAATGTTCAATACCAATTCAAGCAGTAGGTACACAAAATTTTGTGGGAGTTGCGTTAATACAACCATAGAAAAGTTTATCGTACAATCTAAAAAAACTTCTAATTTTGATATTTTTAGTTATCGATTTTTCACATACACTTCCCTATAACGAAAGCGCTAAATCCGCAAAAATAATTCGTTATAAAGAAATTTCGTTATATAGAAAATTTGTTTCTATAGTCGGCAATGTCGCGGTCGACTTCACTGATAAATTTAAGTTATCATTCTTACTTAATCACTTGCTTTTAGACATTTTCGCACAACTTTTCACACTAGCGTAATGGTTAGATTGAAACAAAACAGCCGGAGGTGTATTTAAAACTGTTCTAGAAGGATCTCTCTGCCTGCTGTAATGATTTAGTTTTACGTCGGGAAAAATATCGGAGGAAACCCACCCTTATACCTTCCTACTAATACCCATTCAAAGAGTGATGTTCTTTGAATATTTCGTTATAGAGAGAATTTAATTCGTTTTGGAGGGTGCTTTTAACATGGAATTTGGATTCAAGGTGTACGAAATTCGTTATACAGAGAAAATCTTTATACAGACGTTCGTTATAGGGAAGTTTCACTGTATTTAATTTTTTGAATAATTTTCAGAATAGAATTCTAATCGTGCTGGCACTTTACATTCACATATTCAATATCAATCTCAAATCCTATACAATTTTAAGGTTGTAGCCTTATTGCCCTTGTTTCAAGGCGAAACTTTTCTGCGAAAAGTTCTTGCGAAAATATTAATGGTAATGAAAAGTTCACTTTCGTTCTTTCTGGGAAATAAAGTATATCGTTGATTCTGATCTTCAATATTTCCATAATCATGTAGGAATTATCAATACAGCGTGTCCCGTAATTAGACCGACAAACTTCTAGTGGACATTATAGATCGTATTTTAGACAGATTCAACCCAAATCATATAATGCAAAATTGCTTCGTTAAGGAGCTAGTGCCCTTTGAAGATGACGTCCTGTCCAAACTTTTTGCCACATATTCGCCAAACGGAGGTACATAAAGTTCTGAAAGTTTACACATTGGCTAATATCAAGAATACGCATCGATTAGTTTGAGTGCATTTCTTTCATGTCAAGCACAATCGTATCATTTGGGGGGGCGAAGGGTATTTTTAGTCGAAACTTTTTTAACTTTCATTATTTCGCGAGATTTACATAATATTCATAAATTCTGATGTTTTTTCTTGAACAAAGATGCTCTTGTATAATAACGCCCAGACGCACCATTTCTGAAAAAAATAGATTTGAAATTTTCTCTCTTTTCACTAAGTACTCAATGTTCACCTTTGTTTTGAATTTATTTTCACTTGATTAGGCATCTTTTTCAAGAAAAAACATCAGAGTTAATGAATATGATGTAAATCTTGCGAAATAATGAAAGTTAAAAAAGTTTCAACTAAAAATACCCTTCGCCCCCCAAATGATACGATTGTGCTTGACATGAAAGAAATGCACTCAATCTAATCGATGCGTATTTTTTATATTAGCCAATGTGTAAACTTTCAGCACTTTATGTGACTCCGTTTTGCGAATATGTGGCAAAAAGTGTGGACAGGACGTCATCTTCAAAGGGCACCAGCTCCTTAACGAAGCAATTTTGCATTATATGATTTGGGTCGAATCTGTCTAAAAAACGATATATAATGTCCACTAGAAGTTTGTCGGTAATTACGGGACACCCTGTATACATATTAGCCAAATTTTGTTTGACATATTGCAGTATGTCCAACCTTACCAATTACGAAAACTTAACAAAATATTCCAGCACTTTCCGAATGATTCAATAAACGCTAATCGAATAATAATAATAATTTAGTAGCTTCATTTTTGTATTGACCGAATAAAATGGCGTTTCAACATAATATCACGAATAAATACTTTTAATTATCATTCATTATGATAGATTATCCAGCAATTGTCGACCGTTTACAAGCAAATTGCCTGCCAGTAGAACGGAGATAGCCTTGATGTCAGTTTCCTATATCCAATTTCGTCTTGATAAAGTACATCAATTCCTGTTCCTCTCCCGTTTTTCTATCGAACCAATACGTTCATTAGTTTCCTTGTCCCATCAGAGGATGTCTTAATGGATATCGAAATTCTCGAGGTAATTTGGTAGCGTCACAAGGTCGTTCGTACGAAATTGTAAACAAAGTGTCGTGAATAGTTTTTGTGTCTATCGTTGACGATTATGAATTATTCATGACAGGCTAATTGTTTTTACCAGCTGTGAGACGGTACGACTGGCAGATACAGAAAATATTGATGGCGGTCAGTTGGATATGGAAATAATGCGTATTAATTCTGCTGGTTTCATTACTACAAGAGGGGAATACACCGACTGTTACCTCAAAGAAAATAGCGTTAAATGGTATAGAGATGTTCCAAAACCTCCACAGGAGCTGGCGCTGGGATATACGGGCCAAGTACCAAGTGTGCACTTTCAAGCGGAAATCTTAGCTATTGAAAGATGTCTAGATATAAATCTGGAAAGAAACTATCAGAAGTGCGTTATAGCCATACACTCAGATAGTCAAGCTGCTATTATCATTTTTGAGTCGATGACGTAGGAGCTCAGTGCTTAGCTCCTACGTCATCGACTCAAAAATGACCTGGGAGTGCCAGAACAAACTCAATGAGGTAGGCAAGAAAAATAGGGTCTTTTTAATTTACGTTCCCGGCCATTCGGGAATCGAAGGAAACAAAGAGGCCAATACATTTGCCAAAAAGGGCGCACGAATGTCACTCATTGGCCCAGAACCCTTCTGTGGTATAGGTAAATGTACCCATCAAAAGGAGTTTCTGGAGAAGGAGAAAGCCGAGAGGGAAACTCTGGCGGAATCTCCCAGGGATGGATCATTCCCCGAAGTTCCATCGGAACTTCGAAACAGCAAGATCCAAAAGATATATGGATCTTCATAAGAAACAATTACACCTCCTCACTCGCTTTCTTATAGGATACTGTCGCCTCAGGAGGCACCTGTTAAGGATGGGATTGTCGGACACTGATGAGTGTAGGTTCTTTCACCTAGTCATGGAATGCGTTGCCATTGCGAGCCTAATTAGAAAATGCCTTGGGCGAGAAACTTGTAAGAATGAAGAACTAGCCTCGTGAAAGCCTGCATTGATACTGGATTTCATCAGATCTCTGGAACTTGAAGGCGAGCTGTGAAAGATGTAGTCAGAAAGCTCTGTAAAGGGGCACAATAGACCTCGAGGTCGCAGTGAACTGTAACCCCTTTTTAAACTATAACTATAACTAACTACTACAAGAGGTGTTTGAATAGTTAGTGACATCCCTAACCGCACTGGACGTCCATATGATGTCTGAACTTGGAAAGGCCTGAAATGGATGTCTTTAAGGCGTCAATCTCTAGATGTCCTAAGGATTACATAAATGAACGTATTCGAGACGTCGTTAATATGTCCACCTCTTAATGTCGCCAAGGTGTCCAGGCTGGTCATATTTCGATGATTTGGTTCTACATCCTTGTAGCATAGAATCTAGACAACGTAGCGACTTGCGGTATTCAGCATTTTATGTTATCTGACCAGCAGTTTCAGAGCTGCAATGAAATCCAGTATCTGAGAGAACAGAATCTTCTTCGTGCTTTTATCAATCTGACCATGTCCTCTATTTCCAGTTCCTCCCTTATGTTTGTGTTCCTCAAATGATCTCTTGAGTGTTACTTCTTTGATGCTTCTTAATTTGCTCTTTTTTGGGGTTCATCCAATTTTTTGGTTGTAGACATTTCGGTGCTTCAACGTGCACAAACGTTCACGTAAGAAATAGTAAAATTTAATAAATAACACCTATGAAATATTTCATCAAGTGTTCTACAGCCAATTTATATGTTCGAATAGCCACATTATTCTTTCATATATTGATATATTGATTTTACGATATCTCGAGTAATTTGCTTTAACCGACAAGGTGTTTATCATCTCACAATCCTCTATGAAACCGGTAACAGTCGGACAGAATGAAATCATCAATTTCATGCCAAATTCCCTGACCATTGCCTCATAGACATGAGCATGTAAGCATACGTGCTATAAATTCATAAATGAATTTATTTATACTCGATATTCGATGGAGTGAAGACATCGGCGTAGGTTAGGATCATGTTTATATCTAATTATTGCTGGATACATAATTTATTGAGTATACAGTGGCGCTTCTGAAATGTTCACAATTTGGATTTGAAACTCTTCTGGAATGTTATGTTCGTCGTTATTGTTTTATGACTCTTCAGAAAGGGTTATGGGATAAGGACTGCCCTTGACGTGATGATGGCTGCCCAGTTATCTCTGATGTTTTACGATAATACTTTTGACTCTGTAACGTCCCAACATTTCTATTGCCAGGGAAATGATTTGCGTAGGGTATGAAGGGTTTCGTTTTATATGATGTAAGATAGTGGGGCAAATGGTATTTAGGCCCATAAGGTCTCAAAAATTCTGGTTGAAATCAGTTTAAAACAGTTCACGCCAAGAATGTGTAGGTATTTTTTCGTGCTTGTGCCTTACGAAACAACGTTCTATATCTTTAATTTCGCCCGAATGTCTATAATTCGCGAGTTTTTTAAAGACCATAATGCTTCAATTAGACTATTGTAAACGGTAAGGTAAGACAACAACATTATTCGCAGTTGATCAGTCATTTCGTCGAAACTTAGAACGTCAATCTTTCGAAAATACCACAGTTCAACTTGCAAATCTTTCTCTTATACCACTTTTCAACTGGACGGCATAGTTATGTGTCTGATTCATTGAATCTGGTATATTTTCGATGTGAACTGAGTTATGAAACAAAATATTCGAATATCGAACTAAGTTATCCAATGCAATTTTTTTGACCTGAGATGATGTTTTCTTGAAATTTTCGGACACTGGTATGCCCTTTAGGAACAAATTACAGTGGATCTTCCCTATAACGAAAGCACTGAATCCGCAAAAAAACTTCGTTATAAAGAAATTTCATTATACAGAAAACTTTTTTCTATAGTCGGCAATGTCACGGTCGACTTCACTGATAAATTTAAGTTTATCATTAAGACTTAGCACTTGCTTTTAGACATTTTCGTACAACTTTTTACACTAGCGTAATGGTTGGATTGAAATCAAACAGCCAGGGGTGTATTTAAAACTGTTTCAGAAGGATCTATCTGCCCGCCGTAATGATTTAGTTTAAGGTCGGGATTTATTACGTACGTCCGAAAAATTTTCGAAAAAAACCCACCCTTATACCTTCTTACCTATACCCATTCAAAGAGTAATGTTCGTTATAGAGGGAATCCACTTCGTTTCAGAGGGTGTTTTTAAGATGGAATTTGATTTCAAGGTGCAATGTCTTGTACGAAATTCGTTATACAGACGTTCGTTATAGGGAAGTTCCACTGTATATAAATTTTGAGATGTTAGAATACTTTGAATTCTTGAATTGCCACTCTTTCTAAAAAATTTCCTCAGATATTTTCCGAGCAGTACTTTTTACTCAACAATAATTGCTTCATTATTCCGACCCATAGGTGCCCCAAAGTAATAACTTGAGGAAAATGGTCAATAAAATATTTATCACAATTTTTTCAGACCGATGACATAACCGCATTGATTGTTGTTTCGCAAATGAGAATGGCAATTTATGACTTTCCTATTGATTGTTTTAATGATGCATAACAATAAAATTTATGATAGCCGGCTGCCATTCTTGAACGATGTTGTTAAAATGCTAGAGTTCCTCAATAACAATGCACTCCGCTATATTTATACAGAGTATATTTTGAAGGTGTAGTGTACAACTCTTGAAACCCTATGTGGAATTCAAGATTTCTTCCTTTCATTCCCGGATGATTCCTCCAAAGTCTCTTCAGTTTCTTCCTTCTCTTATAAAACTATTTCTTCTAGATCTGAATGCATTTGCCTATACAGGGTGTTTCATCATAAACTGGACAAACATATATTTTCGTGTAGAGGACATCGGGAGAATCATTTTTGCCTTATACAATATATCCCGTTTTTGAAGCATAAGCGAGATACAGGGTGTCAAACGTCATTTTTGAGCAAGATTCTTATGAGTGTGGTCAGTTATGTAACACTTGGTTGTAACGGTTCTTGTTCAAACCTCAGTATTTTTGGGTCCTCTATTCAGAAAAGTTGACGAACTCCGAAAAAAAATTTACAAAATGGCGGAAGACCTGCAATGTTTCAAATTTTTTTTAGCGGTTGTCAAATTGACTTTTATTTTCTGAATGAACACAATTTTCTAAGAATTTCTGTGAAAAAATTTTTCAAAAATCGCACACGAATTTTTTTACATGTCTACAGCGATGAAAAAATTTCACTCGAAATGGATGAAATTTTGTACAATTGTACTTCTTGAATTATCAATCACGAATATGAAACAGAATTGTAAAATATCGAACGGTTTCGTTACTACAGTCATTCAAATGTTTCGTTCAGACCTCTGAAATAATGAAAATGTTTTGAGTCAAAATAATTAAATTATTGGCATGTCCAGACATTTTAGATGAATTTATACAAAAAAAATCAGTGAAACTCAGTTGGGACTCGAACCGACGTAGGTATCAAATAAAAAAATGGCACTGTTCTAAGGATATTGATATTCGTTGCCAGGCAACGGTAGTTCGTAGTTCATAGAGTTGGACATTTATTTGAATTTCAGTGAATATAATTAGCCAATAGTCAAACTCTATGAACTACGAACTACCGTTGCCTGGCAACGAATATTATTATCCTTAGGATAGTGCCATTTCCCTATTTAATACCTACATCGGTTCGAGTCCCAACTAAGTTTCAGTGATTTTTTTTGGATACATTCGTCTTGAATGTTTGGACATGTCAATAATTTTATTATTTCGACTCTAGAACTCAAAACAAATTTCTTTTCACTAATTCAGAGGTCTGAACGAAACATTTGAATGACTGTAGTAACGAAACCGTTCGATATTTTACAATTCTGTTTTCATATTCGTGATTGATATAAAAGGCAACCATGGTATAGCATGAGCCAAAAATCAAACATTTCAGTCATAATCTTATATGGTTGAGAACAAAAATGCAGGTATCAAATTTCAAAGAATATCAGTTATATTCGTGTCTAGTTCCAATTTTATGATGCATGTTGAGACGGCCTAAAATGTTGATTACTTGAAATAAGAATAACTCAAACTGTATACTTGGATATATTGTGCCTTTCTTGAAAATTAGATACACGTTAGACAGGCTCAAATGCTACGGTTAAAAAAGTAGTTCGGCAAATTATGCAAGGAATTCGATTTCAAAGGCCCAAACTTATTTATATCCTCAAATGATATTGCCTTCTTGAATTCCAAAGTTATTAGTTGAGCAATGAAAATTCGAAATGCGGTGAAAATTTTGTTCTCAAAATTTTATGATACGAGGAAAATCGATTATTATAAATCATGCATTGTTCAAAGGAATTTACTGTAGGAATTCATACGCGAATCGTATCGATCTATTCTGGAATCTATACAGCGAAATTTTCCTTGGTAAATATTTGAATTTCGGTGACAGTAGATCGTTAAATTTCTTTGAAAAATTGATCAAATCAAATTCCAAACGATAGGGACGAAATTCCATCACACTTGTGTCAATCTCAAAAATACACAAACAAAATTTTACTCCACTAACTACATGATTCACATCAACATCACCGTTCTGGTGTCTTCAGACTCGAAGCCATCGAAAAATAATGACGTACTTACTTATTTCGAAATAATTTCCCTGTTAGAGGTCGAAAAAACTTTTTAAACGAACTCTTACTCTTGTTCGATGTCAACAGAATTTGTTGGAACGAAAGATCAGCAGTTGGAAAAATAATGAGGATAAAGTTCGTATAGACTTCAAGCCAAAGTGAGATTTATTGAATTATAATAAGAAGTTCGATACGATTTATTTGCTATGCTTCAATTATGAGATCCTTTTGACATTTTGCACGAACATTCAGTATAAAAACTCATGAATATCCCCTGAATATTCAGTATAACAATCTTTACCCTTAAAATAAATTTCACTCGAATAGAATATTTAATTCTGGAAATATAAGGATATTTTTTCCCATTTGCCGATTGAATTTACTATGGTTCTGTTAACACTATGGCCACAATATTCCGTATGAGGCTTTTCATAAGTATCTTGCATGTGGCTTCAAAATTTTAAAAGATATTGAGGAACGAAATAGTCATATTTTATGGAACACTCCTAACGATTTTGCTTGTTCGAACTTAGCCGCGGCATTCAAGAACTGAACCTACTCTGAAATTTTCAATTCTTTCGAAAGTTATTGTGTTCACGGACGGTCCCACGGAACGAATTCAATTTTACCGCGGATTCGTCATTAGTGAGTGGAACATAATCGCTTCAAACCATTTTCGACTCAAAAATCTAAAACTACAGACATTTGGGCAAAACGATATGACACTCGTAGTACGAGCTCTCATAAACCAAGTTTTGTTTGTACGAATGACCAGAAATTATTTGAACTGGCCATACTTCATCATTGTGTACAAATCTCATAAACAGTTAGATTCTATTTTCGACTCAAACTATGATGTCGTTATCTCTTCCAGAAACAATATCTATATTTTACCGAAATTAATGGAAATTGATTCCAAAATAGATCGCACGATTCGCGTATAGATTCCGTGTAGTACACTCCTTTGAACAATTAATGATCTATATCAATTTAAACACATATAACTCCTTTAGAAGTTTGTCGAAACCTATAAATGTAAAGATTCGTTGAAGGTGGTACATGCATTTAACGATGCTATATTTGTAATGAATTTTCTGACGGAGTTTTTCAAATTTCCATGAATCTCTGGTATAAATTGTTCAGTACACCGTTCTTAAAACCCATCAGGTGGAAAATATAGTTTCAGCTTTGGTGAGTTTTTTCACATTCCAAAAAAGTTTATGTACAGTGGAACTTCCCTATAACCAAAGCGCTAAATCCACAAAACAATTCGTTATAAAGAAATTTCGTTATACAGAAAATTGGTTTCTATAGTCGGCAATGTTGCGGTCGACTTCACTGGTATATTTAAGTTTATCATTCAAACTTAAGCACTTCCTTTTCGTCATTTTCGCACAACTTTCACACTAGCGTAATGGTTAGATTGAAAACAAACAGCCAGGGGTGTATTTAGAACTGTTTCAGAAGGATTTCTCTGCCCGTCTTAATGATTTAGTTCAAGGACGGGATTTATTACGTACGTCCGGAAAAATTTCGGAAAAACCCACCCTTATACCTTCTTACCAATACCCATTCAAAAAATGATGTTCTTTGAATATTTCGTTATAGGGAGAATTTGCTTCGTTTTTAACATGGAATTTGGATTCAAGGTGCAATGTCTTGTACGAAATTCGTTATACAGACGTTCGTTGTAGGAAAGTTTCACTATATTTGCTTATGTTGATATAGTTCGTGTTTTACTCGTTTTTAAATTAGCAAAATAATTGAAATTTTTAAATTTTGTTTTGTACTCTAAAAAGTTTTTAAATGCCGTTGCATTCTATATTGATAGATTTATGAAAGAATATGAATTGATATAACATAAGATCTGAAAACATTTGTATCTTTTGTTGACCTGAAGAAGTGGAAATATTTCCACGAAAAATCGGCATTTGTTGGAGTTAGTTTTTTGACCATCCATCTTACCTGTGATCCTGTAAAAAAATCTGGAATGTAAAGATAAAGAAACACGAACCAAAATAAAACAGAATCTTATCAACGCTTTTGATTCCCGTTCAATTTCTCCCTATTATAAACGAGAACCCGAAACATGGTTCATAATTCATACAACTTTCATACAACTCCATTCGTTATGTCGAGAATAATGGAAATTCATTCGAATATTTCATTAGGGACTCCTTACCCAAGAATATGCCCGAGGTAAAAAGGGCCTCTATTGATTGCCTCCCTCGTTACATTTTCCTTTCGGCGAATCGCAGCTTAAAACTTCCCCCGTGAAAGCTGGAATGGTAATTTCAACATCTTGATTTCGAATTTGAATTTTTTTCGAGTATATCAAAGAGGTTTTGCCGATTCCGGCGAGGGAACCTTGACAAGGCTAAATAGCTACGGATTCGTATCCCGTATATTTATTTAAAAGCGAGGAAACTGGCGAAATACTAATCTGCTTTGAAGAATTTAATTAATTTGAGGGGCTCAAGTGCTTATGATTTTGAGACCTAATTCGAAATGAACGAATGCGGGATTTGTGAGGAGACACACATCAAACCGTAAACCCTTTCACGTATACAATATCTATCTTTATGTACAGGGTGGGCATATTTCCATGTTATAGCACTACAACTTTTAAACCAGAGGTGATAGACAAAATCTGATACCTCGATCTCTTTTTCTGAGGAACTAACAAGAGTAGTATTCATTTTTGGCTACCTTCTTTTGTTTTCGAGTAATAAGCAAAATTGGAAAAGTGGCGATATAGAAAAAAAATCATATCTCCGCTAATACTGATGATAAAGCTCTGAAATTGAAACATTATACAGGCACTTTTTTACGTAGAGGCGTGTCCTTCTTTTTTGCAACATTTCTAAGTACGAAGCTATGACCCAAAGTTATGTTTTTTAAATGGGAACACTAGATTTTTGTGCCATTTTCTGAAAGCTTAGTTTTTCCTGATTTTAAAATATACAACACTGAAACCAAAGACTTGGTGGTAATAGGTAAATGATATTTTTGTAATTTGGCAACAGAGAAATTAAATAATTTTTTTAATCACATCAATAATAAAGAACCAACTATAACATTTACGATGGAATTGAAAAAGAATAATCAAATTTCTTCTCTAGATGCCTTAATAAGAAAATTTATAGATCATTTTGAAACATGTGTATTTCTGAAACAAACACACACTAATAGATATCTAAATTTTCATTCTAATCATCAATTAAATGTAAAAACAGGTATTATAAAGACACTTTATGATAGGGCCTTTTTGATTTCATCTACACATGAAATTAGAAATAAGGAAATTTCCTTCATTAAAGAGTTTCTACTAGATAATCAATAACCACAAAATTTTATAGAAAGAACAATTTCAAATTTAGAACGAAAAATATCTAATCGAAATTCTAATGATGATTAGGTACAAACAGAAAACCGTCAAGAACAACCAAAATAAGTTTGTTGAAGGTCATTCCTTATATTCCTGGCCTTTCAGAGAAAATAAGAAGTATTGGTTTCAAATTCTACATAAGAACTGTTTTCAAAACACAAAATGATTTGAGATCCATTCTAACTAGAACGGAACCAATAAATGAGACATAAAAATCAAAAATTCTCTTTACAATATTCCCTGTATATGTGGAAAATCCTGTATAATTTTCCACATATACAGGGATTATTGTAAATACAATTTTTTACTTCATTTCCTCTAGTCAATTGTTTTATTATGTTATGGAGTAACAAATACAGATGTTCTATCAAATATATTGCAGTTTAAAAAGTACATGTTCATATGCTTTCCAGAACATTGAGTGTTCATTTCTTGAGAAACCTAGGAGAGCCAGGACTTTTGACCATGTGTCCACGATATCTGTGAAACTGAAACATTGATTTTCTGGAAAAATTGTTAGGTTTTCACTATCAGTCTCTGAAACAGAAATAATTAAATCATTTTTGATTAAATCTTTGCGTAAATCTTTGGTTTTGAAAAAAAATGTTGCCTAAGAGTTAAACTAAAAAAGGAAATAAATGAAAAGGATAATGTAACGTTTCGGTGTCCATTTCAGACACCTTCAGACAAACTTGTAAAATCTTTGGAATTGTGTATTTTTTCGTTTGCACAATTCCAAAGCAGTTTGTCTGAAGGAGTCTGATATAAACAACGAAACGTTACATTATCCTTTTCATTTATTTCCTTTTTTAGTTTTACTGTTAGGCAACAATGTTTTCAAAACTAATTTGCTCCTGACAAACTAGTGCGAAGATTTACGCAGGAGCATTCTATCTTAGTTTAAAAAATTTTAATAATTTCTGTCTCAGAGACTGGGAGTGAAAACCTAAAAAGATATCTAGAAATGCAGAATCCTCCCAGATTATATCTGAAACATCGAAGCATGGTTTTGCTTTACGAATTCGTTACAGAGAGAACTAATTTTTAGGCGTCATAATGAGCATTCGTAACAGGAACTGCATCAAAAACCTAAACTTCAGAGTCTAGTTTCGAAAACATATTTTTACTGCGTTTTGAACCGTAAAATATACTGTATCAACAAGGATCTGTTGTTCATAAAATCTGTGTATTACGTCTCGCGAAACGATCGCATATTTTTCAGAATCCAGAGGCAAATTTGTCCTGCTGAGTTTGGCGCGAAGTTACCACGAATAAACTGAAAAATACTCTTGTTTTGATTGCTTCTCAACTGACTACTGAATCATTCGGCTATATTTAGGTGCTACTGATTCTGATAAATAATATTTAAATGTCTGGGGTTAGATTTACGATCTTCGTTTTAGTTCGTTCGTTAGAGTGTATTTGCACTTTTTGTACTCTATGGAATACGTGAGCTCCATCCATTTTTATAAAAACAATATTGGTATAAGGGAAAATTTTCTCATGACTAAGGTTGGACCTACTGGAATATCGTCAAGTTAACTAACAGTAAACAGAGAATCATCTTTCAAATTATGTTTAATTTCAACCACGCACCTGATCATCATTATATTTTGTCAACAGCAGAATATAAGCGAGTGTATTTTCGTGGTCCTACAACATAGGACAATTGCAAATCTTCTATTTCAAGGGTCCCTCAAGACGGATCGAAATAGTCAAGATATTTTTCATAGTCCTCGAGCTAGGATAATTTTCATGGTCCTTCGAGCCACATGGTCGATATTTTTCATTCAGATATCAAAGTTTTTCTTACCGATCTTGTGAAAGTGATATCTCACTTAACAGTGACCTGTGAGAAGCCCAGTGAGCAGCCTCCACTCATTTTTTGACAACGCTTTTTTAACCTTATATTTTGAAAGTGAAATCAGTTTCTTTGCTTGCCTTTGACCTGGTGTGTTTGTCCAGTAATAGTGTTTCTTTCTTTTATATCAATCATCGACCTCCGTCCTAAGTACTGCATTAAAATCAAAGAATATTGTCACAATTTCTGACGTATCAATTGCTTGAAGGATATTTACAAAATCTCACACAGGTCGTAGTTTTTGTGCAGCTAATTATGAATTTTCGATCTGATCGGATTCCGAATTTTCAAAATTAGAAACGTTATAACTCGAGATGCATACTGTAGTGTATTAATAATGTATTAATCAAATACCGCTATCTTTTCATAAATAAAACAGGGTAAATACTTTACATTCGATTAATAATGATTATTATATTCACCCTAAATTGTAATATGTTGGCCAGTATATGTGTATGAGAGATAAGAACCTGAACGGTGTAAGTTGTACATATGGAAACCGAATTCAGTTGTTGTTTTAGTATATGGGTAAACGGACGTACGAATTTATTTTATTCCTTTGAGTAGTAAAAAACGTTTCACATAATATTGTTTTGTTTCTACGAACGACCAGAAATCATTCCAATTGACCATATTTCATCATCGTGTACAAATCTCATAAACAGATAGATTCTATTTCAGCTCAAAATATGATGTTATTCTCTCTTCCAGAAATAATATATTTTACCGGATTGAAAGAAAACAAAGATAAACAAACGACAATTTTCTATGCAATACACTGCGCAAAAAAATTAACGCACATTATGGAAATCTCAAATTTATTCTACAACTGAAGGTGTTCCCAATGATAATTATTTTTATCAGAATTATGCATGCATAAGTTATCCACTTTCAACGTTTTTCTTCAATACAGATGAGATTATCAGATTTTGAATGTTTTTCTTTCGTTTGATTTTCTACACTCGATCGCTATGCTACGCGAAACACGCAATTTGACATAAGAGGAAAGTGCCCAAGCGGTAGTTTTGCGAGAAGAAGGGTGGACATACACAAGAATTGCAGAAAGGTTTGGAGTTTCCCATACAAGTGTGTCCAGAATGTTGCAGCGATTCAGGGAGACAGGTATGAATGTCCGAAGACCAGGACAGGGTAGACTACGGGTAACAACTGCCATTCAAGAACGTTACTTGAGAGTTTCTTCGTTGAGACAACGGTTTGCAACCGCTCGCCTCCTTCAAAATCAGCTTGAGCAAACTCATGGGGTGCAAATTAGCACTCAGGCAATAAGAAATCGCCTCAGAGAATATAATTAAGGCCTCGTGTCGCGGCAAGAGGCCCAGCTCTTACCCCAGCCCATCGAAGGGCGCTTTTGGATTTTGCGATAGAGCATATCCATTGGGAAGAGGCTCAGAGGCTGATTGGGAAGAGTCCTCTACCATTGTGATCGACGTTTCCTTGTATACAGACGTCTACATGAATGACATGTTCAGTGCAATTTCCTGAATATTACTGGTTTCGGAGGAGGATCGATTATGGTATGGAGTGGAATATTTTTGACTGCTCGCACAGACCTAGAGGTCGTTGATAAGTGAGCTATGAATGCTGATAGGTATATAAGGAACATTCTTGAAGAGCATGTAGTGCCATTTGCCCCATACATTGGTGAAAATTTCATTTTTATGGACGATAATGCCAGACCCCATCGTGCGCGCATCGTTCAGGAGTACCTTGAAGAGGTTGAAGTCTCTCGAATGGAATGGCCAGCAAGAAGTCCAGATCTCAATCCGATTGAGCAGGTTTGGACAACCTCAATAGAAGGCTGAGAAGTTCAGAAAATCATCCAGCTACTCTTAATGACTTAGGCATCCAACTCAGAGAAATCTGGGAAGGATTAGATCAGAACATTTTAAGATCACTCATTTTGAGAATGAACCGTCGTTGCCGAGCTGAAATAAACGCAAGGGGTGGAAATACCAAGTATTAAATCACTTATCAGCATTCAATTATTTGAAAATTGTTTATTTCTCCTCTTTCATATAAGATTCGGTGAAATCCTGACTTTTTTTCCATTTAATGTGTCTTGTTTCATTCAAAACCTTCCCTAGAGAACATAAAAAAATAAGTTATGAAGTCAATGTAGAGCTAACTTTCATTAAAATTGAGATTTTCAGAATGTGCGTTAATTTTTTTTGCGCAGTGTATATTACAGTTGAAATAGAGAATTGAACATAGATTGTTTATTTCTTCAGAAACTAGGTGGTCCAACACTTTCGACGATGTGTATATTTAAAAGACAAATTTCGTAATTCCAGCATTTCCCAGCGTGAGCAAATAATATACCAAATTGTACTACTTATTTTCATCAAGATGAATCAACATCAACCAACTCGATTTTATTTCTGTCCCGCACATTAAAAATAAATTCCCATTTACCTGAAGTAGGAGTTATTGGGACAGGTGTAATTCGTTCTTGAAGAAGTGAATTAGCTTCTTAAACGAGCAAGTCTATTTTTGGAATAATCATACATAAAAAATTGTTCTTTGAACTCGACTTTGGGTCGCTCGAACGTGGCTAAAAATAAATGACAGAGAATTTTATTCAGGAACGTTAGCAAAACACATTTGATGATTAATAACTTATGGTAAATAGTCTTTGAAGAATGTCATTCGACTGTGTTATACGTTGGCATATAAAGGAGCCCATTCAGGGCACGATGATGTTTATGATAATTCCGACAAATTTATTCAGGTGAATGAGGGGGTCCTTTTTCCGTGTGTTATGAGAGAATTTTTTCATCTGTTTTTTCATTATGAATGATAGGATAATTCTAATTGATTTTTCATATCGCTTTCAAGATGTGTACAGGATGTCCCAATGAAAAGGAACAGAGCAACCTCTGATATTTTTCATATTATAATAAATAGCGGAATTTATATGAACACGTTCACTTATCTTCGCAGAGAGACATAAATATGTCTAGTTAGTGCTTGAGAGTACAAACCTCGATGGGGGGTCGAAAATTTGAATAGGGGGCATAGCGTTACAACTGGCGTTTTTCGTTGATATGTTGCAGCGGCTGTACCCATTAATTTGTGTTCTTTTATACAGGGTGTCTGTAAAGAAATGCGAGGGACTTTGGGGTATGATTTCTCGGTGAAAATAAGCAGGGGTAGTTTATCTAATTTTTTTTTCGAAATTAACCCCCTTCAATGATACAGCCTTTGGAAGGCGATGACGAGTTGACGGTTTTTATTTTTTTTTACGGCTTTTCAAAAACACTGAGTCATAAAACTACACATAATATGAAGCACTAAGTAGATGTTACTCACACAATTTTTTTAGATCTCATAACTTTATTATTAAGGTTGAAAATAACAGCCCCTTATGATTTTCGTTCAAAAATTGTTTTCGTGGTATAGATTTTCGAAAAATAAAATTCTCTTATGGTTTCCATTCATTCTGGGAAAAAAAATCTTCTGCAGAATTTCGATACAGTCTATACATTTCTAGGAAAAAAATAAAGACTTACAAGCAGTTATGATCACTGTTCATTCCATTTCATCGTATGTCTTCCATAGAATGAATATTCTAAGATATTGTATGTCTATGACAGGAGATAAAAACAAAAGTTCATATCTGCGAATGCAAATTCGAATAAAATACCATTTTTATAACTGAGTAATTTATTTCATTACTGCAATGCATTTATTAAATAAATCGAACTCTCGTGAAACTGAAAATTGTTCGTTTTTCTTCTGCCGAAACCAATTTTGAACATAAACAATATCTTAGAATATTCATTGTATGGAGCATAAGATGAAATGGAATGAACAGTGATCATAACTGCTTGCAAGTTTTTATTTTTTCCGAGAAAATTATCGACTGTATCGAAATTTTGCAAGAGACTTTTTTTTCTCTAGAACTGAATAGGAAACCATGAAGGAATTTTATTTTTCGAAAATCTATCTCACAAACAATTTTTGAATGAAAATTAAAGGGGGTTGTTATTTTTCACACCTAATAATAAAGTTATGAGATCTAAAAAAATTGTGTGAGTAACATCTCCTTAATGCTTCATATTATGTATAGTTTTATAACTCAGGGTTTTTTGAAAAGCTGTAAAAAAATTAAAAAGCGTCAACTCGTCATCGCCTTCCAAAGGCTGTATCTTGGGAGGGGAGTCGATTTCGAAAAAAAATTATATGAACTACCCCTGCTTATTTTCATCGAGGAATCATTTCCAAAGTCTCTCGTATTTGTTAACAGACACCCTGTATATGTTTTTCTTCGTCGATACTTCAAACTCGGCATTTCTCCAAAGGTTTTATACTTAGAGCATTGAGTTCAAAAATACCTAGAGGAACAACCCCCTTCATTTATCTGAAGCCGCCTCCGGTTGTAGTACCTTCCTGTGTTCATAGGGGCGCAGATGAGGATCAGAGAATCGAAATGTTTTGCTCTCGCATCTAGCGGTGCGAAGCTGAACTATAAAGCACTATTTCCTAAGCGTAGAGGGTAGACTACCCTCAATACCTAAGCGGTCTGGGCACCAATTTGATGACGATCAGGACCGGCGTAAGGAAATGTGGCTTGTTCAATATTTATCACAATACTTGACTGAACGTTCGAGAATAATAATATTAAGATTTTTATACAAATTCTCATTCTCAATGTGTTCTGACAATCAGTTTAAAATAGTAATCGCGGCATTCATTAACCTAGGTACCATTTATCAAATATCTTTCATGAGATATTATCAATTCTCAGAATTTGGTTACCCTGAAAATATTCAATGAGATGAAGAAAACGAAATTCAATATTTACAGGTTATTATTATCGGATTTTTAAATTCAATTTCCAAAATCAATAGAAAATGTACTTAATCATTATAAAATTGGAGAAAACAAGAGTTATTATATATAGTATCTTTAAACTCAATGCTTAGAGTAAGAAGTAAACAGTCTTCTTACTAAGGTTCTATACATATAAGTAAATCTTTAAGGTTAACTCCGACGGTCATCTCGAAAAAAGGAGAAGAAGATCAAATCAATGAACTATTACTCGGTGAGCCAACAACCACAGTTCACCAAAAACAATCAAAAATTATCTATTTCAGGTTGTCACATTAAAGCACAAAAGGCAAAAAAAGTTTAGTTAGAAGACACAGAGCACCTTTCACCCTAAACATAATTCGGTATGTGATAAGTTTTGACGAAGAGTTCGCGTCAAGTACGCGACCAGTGGCGGCGGTAGGCAGGTCAGTCGTCTACAGGCATTAGAAAAGCAGTGGCGTGTTGTAGTGATGGTAACGGGGGCCAGGAGCTAACGGTGGAACATGCGGGGAGGCGGAGGGGCGACCGGCATTGCGGTCTCTGCTCGCTGGTCGCCCGCGCCTTCCGCCGCGCGGTCTGCGGCGCACCAAGCCGCAGGGGCAGCGGGGAGTCTTACCAGGAGCTGACGGCGCCACAGCCGGAAGAGGAGATCACTGTAAGTTGTTTCTTATCTTTCAGTATTGAAGCTGTTGCGATTTACGGCGATTTTTAACATTTTTCGTCCACAGAAGTCAATTTTTTTTTATTTCTATTGGCATATTCCATGACGACATCAGCGCCAAGGTGGCGAGAATCAAAGCGGAGCTAAGATAGTAGTAAATGTAAACAGTCTTGTTTTGGACAGATAAGTCATTGGAGTTTCCTCGAAATTTTTAGGAATAATCTGAAAATTAATATGGAGTTGGAATCTTTGTTGAATTATTTAGTGATTCAATCATTATTTCAATCATTTTATCACTAATATTCAAGTGTTTAATCAATATAAAGGTTACAAGTCAGTAAGTCTAGTTGTAGATGTTGTCAATCTTAAACTATATTAAAAAAATTCTTTCAGTTCATTTATATCGTACATGTACACGTATATGAAGTGAAGTGCAGCCGTTAGAATTTCTGGAAATTTTAAGAGTTTTAACCTCTAATTCTAGAGCCCCAGTAGAAGGAGAAGTTCGAGAAGAAGTTCTGAATGCATGTCATATTATAATGTGTTGGAAAACAGATTGTGGGTCCAGTTTTATAGACATTTGCTCTTTGTGTTTAAAAACTATTGCCCTAGCCCTTAATACAGAACCTCATAAAATTGATGGTTCATTTATTGTGGAGAGTGATAAAGTAAAACAAAACTAATATGCACGATATGTTCTTGTTGAGGTGGAGTGAGGAGGAAATGTGAACATATCATTACAGTTGTTTTAATTAGATTGATCAGGTACATAATGTTTTCATTCATCCATGACAGAATCATGTCAGAACTCATGGTTTTTTCTCCTTTCCTGCTGCGTGTTTCTTTATCGGGGAAAAACTATCTAAACTTGAAGAAATATCACATACAGAGAATTAAAGTGCTTATGGAATTAGCAGAAGGCTGATGTAAGAAAATAAGGGTTCGTCTGTAGAAAATATGCCTTGCTTAAAAAACAAATTATATTATGTAGAAATATTTTATGAGCTCTTTACCAATTCTGCAATAGCCAAGTACAGGTTTGTGAAATAATATGTTATATGTGTACCTTAATTTTAAATGATCCTAAGAAGTAGAGAGAGCTTGTCGTAATCTGCTGTAATATCAAAACCTTCGATACAAATTCTAACGTAAGAGGTTAAAGCGACAATATGAATTACTTTCCTATATTTATTGGAGTATATAAGATACAAGCCTTTCTTTTACTATTAGTTTCCTTCCAAACTCGTTTTCAAGATATATTTTCATTTGGTTTTCCTGAGGGAAGAAGTGATCACTATAACCTAAAGTTTGCAATTTTTTCGCCCATAAATTTCATCGGGGCACACAACTGTAGTCATTTCTGATCGAAATCATATTCAAGAGGATAACAATTTCAATTTTCCCTTGAATATTTCTTCTAAACAAAAGTTTATGAACAATTACGAAATTATAACACTGAAATACGTTCAACGCTTTGTTTACTACTATCTTATCTCTATTTCGATTTCAACCGCTAGAGTGCGTATCGCTGGTCAGCAGAAGCCAATAGGTATCTGAAAATTACAGTGACTATATTACCACAGTGGCGACAACTCGTGTCTCATTCTCTATTGGTTGGCCGCCATGTTTCGTCGGAGTTGCGCAGATTGCAGATTTAGTTGGTTTATGTATGTTTTGTTGCCTACAGATTAAGAATAAGGTCGAGAAAGACTTCTATAGAGAGTTATTCAAAAATACCGTCAAAAACGTCTTGACGAAACATTGCGGACTTTGGACAGTTATATGACCAGTTGTCGCCACTGTGGTAATATAAGTCACTGTACTGAAAATAAGAATGCAGCGCCACGGTGGGGATTCGTAGAACTATTAATATTAACATGGAAGGATTTTGTTGTATCACTACATAGTATAAAACAAAGTCGCTTTCTCTGTCCCTTTGTATGCTTGAATCTTTGAAACTACGCAACGGATTTTGATGCGTTTTTTTTTAATAGATAGAGTGATTCAAGAGGAAGGTTTATATGTATAATAACATCCATTAAATAGTGGAGAAGTATGTACTGTTATTTTTGAGGTTTCTAATGTGATGTCGTACCGTGCGAAGCCGGGGCGGGTCGCTAGTTGTTTATATACATTGTGTTTGGTCTTGACTTAGCGATAATTTAAGGGCATCAAATATACCTGATATAATCGACAAAAACACCCATATTAGGAAGTTTCCCCCTTTAGTTTTGCAGTGGCTCCCATTTTAAATTTCCTTTTTTATTTTTGTTGACCCTTCCAAATTATATCGATTTCTTTGGACATAAAGGTCCTACAGATGTGAAAAAATGTTTTTTGAAAGATGATACTACAACCTTTCATGAAAGTAACAACAATATGGAAATATTTAACCTGAAAATGCCATAAACAAATTCTTTAAAACATTTTTAGTGAAAAACTGTACTGATTTTCTTAGTAAATCTGCAATAGTACAAGAACTAGCACATTGAAGTATAACTTTTTTCAATGATTTAACACGCAAGGATATTAGCTACGAAACAACATCTACATCATTTCTGTTAGTTACATAATTTGAGAGTTATTGTTGTTCGAACATGACCACTACGCGACCGCCCAAAACTTTTTTTTGTTGCTACAGGTAGTCATGAGGGCCACTGCTTGTCTACAAAGCAGAGGCGGCCATTTTAGGCAATTTTTATGATTAATTTGTTTGTTTGATCATCAAAAATTATCGAAAGAACAGTACTGAGTTTTATTTTATTTTATCCATTTTCATAAGGGTCATGTTCGAACACCAATTACTTTCTAATGATGTAACTTACAGAAATTATGTTGGTATCGTTTTGTAGCTAATATCCTTGCGTGTTAGCTCATTCAAAAAAAATTATACTTCAATGTGGTAGTTCTTGTACTATTGCGGATTAACTAAGAAAATCAGTAAATTTTCTTACTAAAATTTTTTTGAAGAATTTTTTTATGACATTTCTAAGTTAAATGTTTTCATATTGTTCCACATCAATAAAAGGTGGTAGTATCATATCTCAAAAAACATTTTTTTCACATCTGTAGGACCTTTATGTCCAAAGAAATCGATATTGTTTAGAAGGGTCAACTAAAATGAAAAAGTAAATTTAGAATGGAGGGTGATCCAAAACTGAGGGGGTAAACTTTCCAATGTGGATATTTTTGTCGATAAAATTAGGTATATTTGATGCCCTTAAATTATCGCTAAGTCATGACCAAACACACTGTATAAACAAACTAAATCTGCAATCTGCGCAACTCCGACGAAACATGGCGGCCAACCAATAGAAAATGAGACACGAGTTGTCGCCACTGTGGTAATATAGTCACTGTACTGAAAAAAAAAATGCAGCGCCACGGTGGGTATTCGTAGAACTATTAATATTGACTTGGAAGGATTTTGTTGTATTGTTTATGTGTCAACTTTCTTAACTAAAATTTGGATTTTTTATCAATATACATACTAAAGTTTCAGACATCTATAGTGAACGAGTGTATAACTGTGTATATTATATGTTAATTTTTTGTAGAAAATGTCATCATTTATTTCAATTACTTTAACCATAGTAAAAGATCGATTAGTATAAAAGGCTGTTGAAGAAATCAATTAAGGAAAACAATTTTGTTTGTTGAACAGTTGAATTAACATCATTTTATTATATTCAAACAGTACTTTTTTTCTTCAGAATAGCATCTTTGGTGGCCGGTGGGTCTTTCTTTGTTTAGACTTCTTCGTCTCAACCTTTCAGTTTTACTACTAGAACTATAACATTCTGGTAGATCCAACAGGAAGGTGGTAGATCCAACAGGAAGATTTCTGGACGCGCAGCAGTCGTTTTCCAGGAAGAACACTTAGGAACTGTACAATAACGGTTTGATTGGATTCATACTGGCAAAATGATTAGTAATGATGAATATTCACATAATTCACGACAGCACAATGCAAATTTAATAATAATAAAAGAATTAGTCAATATTAATGGTTACTATTCAATTTCGGCCATAAAAAATAATTCATCATCTCTCGATAGCGCAATCCATTCACCGTAATTGTTGCTCCAGACTTTCGGCTACAGCAGCAATATTCTCGGCTGTTCTTGAGCGACGTGCACGGGTTTTATTCTTCACATCACTAACTTATCCCAACAGCTCGAATTTTTCCACCAATTTCTTCATTGCGGTCCGACAAGGTGCTTCACGACGATCCAAAAATGTTCGAGTTTTACGAACCGTCTCTGCCAAATTTTCACCATTTTTATAGTGAATTTTAATAATTTCAATGCGTTCTTGAAGCGTGTATCGTTCCATTTTTATTAATGGCGTAGTTTCTACTTGTCAAATGTTAAAAAATGACAGTTTCAAACGTGACATCTGCCGAAAAGCGGGCTATTCAAAATAACACCTCTTATTGGAAAACCCTTTACTTGTTACTACTCGTATGGTCAGATTTCATTTTCGTGTTCATATTCGATCTTTCTGTCGCTCATTTAAATATTCGTCTTTCAGAACATAACGCCTTATTCCCGAGTTTCCTCCGAAAATCCTGGGAAAATAAATAAATTTCCCAATGTGCCATCTTGCATTAATTCTTACTGCTGGCATCTTCCGTAACTAAATGTCAAGACATCAAAATAAAGGAGACAATATCCCAAACACAACCACTCTGCTTTATAGCGTTTCGTAGTACGATACTGCCTGAATTAATTCAAATGAAAAGAAAACGGACGGTTCTCAAATTAGCAAACTAAGCTCATAAATATTAATGTTCATCACTTCATTTTTTCGTCCTACTTTTTTAAACGAACTGCCGTCCCAGGAAATTTATGGACTTTAGGAAACGAGAACGCTTAGAAATGAAAAATTAGTAGTACATTCTTCGAGGTCCATAGAATGGGAACGAGGAATTTCGTTTCGGATATCTAATGTCATATCTGACAAAATGTCTTTGAGTTTTTCGTGTCCATTTTTTAACGAGTAATAGGGCAATGGGTTTTGTTTCGAATGATGAATTGATGGTTGTTTTTTAAGAACTTGAGAATTGGAATGATAGTTATGGGTGGACCATTAAGGTACTGAAAACAAAATTGGGATGACAGTATCTCAAGAAATGGTATAGTTAATTATCCTCCCAGGTCGTGGGATTCGACGCTTTGTGATTTCTTTATTTTTAGGGATATGTTACATTTAGTTTTTTTTATACGCATCTCTCGGGAAAAGACTGCGCTTATAACGCCCTTTCAAGCGCCCCGAGATGAGAGGATTGATAGGGTAGCCCATGAGGCTATCCTCAGAATGTCTAAAGAAGGTACAGGTAATGAGAGAATAAAGAATCAAAGAGTCTGGTCCTCTCTAAACAACTTCATCTCATCTGCGAACCTCCCTAGTGATGTAATGATCAAGAAAGTAAGCACTGAGAATAACTTCAGGACATTGCTAAGTAAAAAAAAGGAATGGAAACGGGAATACACCGACTATAACCTCAAAGAAACACCGTAAAATGGTATACAGATGGTTCCAAAGCCTCTACAGGACCTGGCGCTGGGATATACGGGCCAAGTACCAAGTGTGCACTATCGCTAGGCTCCTATATGAGCGTCTTTCAAGCGGAAATCTTAGCTATTGAAAGATGTCTAGATATAAATCTGGAAATAAACTATCAGAAGTGCGATTTAGCCATACACTCAGATAGTCAAGCTGCTATTAAAGCACTGAGTTCCTACGTCATCGACTCAAAGATGATCTGGGAGTGCCGGAACAAACTCAAGGAGGTAGGCAAGAAAAATGAGTTTTTTTTTAATCTGGGTTCCCGGTCACTAGGGAATCAAAGGAAACGAAAAGGCCAATACACTTGCCAAAGAGGGCGCACGAATGTCACTCATTGGCCCAGAACTCTTCTGCGGTTTAGGTAAATGTACCTATAAAAAGGAGTTTCTGGAGAAGGGGAAAGCCGAGAAGGAAAAACTTTGGCGGAATCTCCCAGGGATAGATTATTCCACTAAGGTCCTTCGGAACTTTGAAACAGCAAGATCAAAAAGATATCTGGATCTTGGTAAGAAACAATTACACCTCCTCACTGGCTTTCTTACAAGACACTGTCGGCTTAGGAAGCATCAGTTGAGGATGAGATTATCGGACACTGACGAGTGTAGGTTCTGTGGGGAGGAGGAAGAAACCCCCATTCACCTAGTCACGGAATGCTTTGCCATTGCAAGCCTAAGGGGCATGCTTTGGGCGAGAAACTTGTAAGAGCGAGGAACTAGCCTCGTTGCAGCTTTCATAGATATTGGATTTCATCAGATCTCTGAAACTAGAAGGCGAGCTATAAAGGGTGTGGTCAGAACAGCTCTGTAAGGGGCTACAATAGACTTTGAGTTCGCAGTGAACTCTAACCCCCTGTTAAACTATCAATTATCGTTATTCAGCAGCTAAATATTCAAGTTTTCAACCGATCAATCTCTGTAAAACATCATTCAATAAATCCTACGAAATAAATTTCATTACAATCATGATTGTAACTGTTAAGTTAAAAAAATAAAGAATATAAAGAAAGGAGAATATCATCAATTTAGTAGGTAAAGAATTTAGAAGAAAATCGGCCATTTTGAAAAATCAATTTTAGTTCAATTTCAATTCATTTGACCAGACTCGTCAAAATTGAGCTGGTAGTTTGGTGTAGATTCTGCAGCATTTATTGTGAGGATCTATTTAATGTTCCGATCAATTTGTGTTGTGTTGTATTCTTGTTTTGTGGATAATATAATGTTACTGTGTGCGGCCGCCATTTGCAAAAACCAATGCCATTTTCACAAAGTATTCTGATGCACCTTTCTGTCATTCGTGGTTCTTCAATCAAAGCTTTTTACAACCACACAAACCAAGTAACTTTCATCTGAAATGAGGGATGATCTTCCTGTAGATTTCAATCTAAATCTATTTCGCGTAATTCCCGATTCCTGAATTTCCTTCGTTGGAACGAACGTCACAAAGGTAGCAGATAATAAAGGAAGGATTTTTTGTCCTGCCGAAACAATTGCTCCTGACTAGTCGTGCAGCGCAACTAACGAGACTGAGGACCACTCCAGGATTTTCCTCGGAAAATGCCAGCTCTTGTAGGCAGTTTCCCCGAATCAGAGTAGGCATTCGAAAGATGGGGAACGGAAATTTTTTTTCAATACTAGGAACAGTTGAAAAAGGATAAGTAGGATAATTGTGTTTTTATTTTTGAAAGGTTTGGGTTGATTTCTGTGTTTTATTGTATTTATTTTATTGTTGTACTACAAAAGTAACCTGAATATAGCGAAAGTAGCTTTATCTTCGAAATACTGATGGGATTAATGTTTATTCAATAGAGAATTACATTCGCTGATGAGTTACTATAAATATTAGGCTCATCCTTTGGAGCTAATCATATACAGGGTGTCTGTGAACAAATACGAGGGACTTAGGGAGATGATCCTTCGATGAAAATGAGTAGGGGTAGATCATTTGAATTTTTTTCGAAATCGACCTCCTTTCCAAGATACAGCCTTTGAAAGGCGATGACGAGTTGACAGTTTTTAATTTTTTTTGGAAGTCCTGAAAAACACTGAGTCATAAAACTTTACATAATATGATTCATTAAGGAGATGTTACTCAAACATTTTTTTTTGATCCCATAACTTCATTATTAGGGGTTGAAAATAACAACCCCCTGTGATTGTTTTCGTGGGATAGATTTTCGAAAGATGAAATTCTTTTATGGTTTTCCATTCAATTCTGGAGAAATAAAGTCTCTTGCAAAATTTCGATACTGTCGTTACTTTTCTCGGAAAAAATACAAACTTACAAGCAGTTATGATCACTGTTCATTCATTTCATCGTATGTTCCATAGAATGAATATTCTAACATATTGTTTATGCTCAAAATTGGTTTTGTCCATTATGCTCATTAATCGAAAGAAAGTTCTATTTGTGAAATTAAAATTATTACATTTATAATTTTCTTTCGGAAATTAGTAATTAAACCAAAAGATCTCTATCTCCTGCCATTGTCATACAATGTCTTAAAATTTTCATATTATGGAGCACACATACGATGAAATGGAAAATGAATAATGATCATAACTGCTTGAGAGTTTTTATTTTTTTCGATAAAAGTATCGACTGTATCGAAATTTTGCAAAAGACTTTATTTCTTCCGTTTCCTCACCATTGCTGAGAAATTATTGTCAGCAACACGCCCGAAAATAGTTTTTTTCTCCAACCATCAAAAAATGTTAACTTTTTTGTACTATTTTCAGGTGCAAAAGTCATAAATTCCCTTACCGTACAAAAATTTGCTCGTTGCTTAGCAACACTTTTAATCCTAGGATTAAAAACGCTACTTTTAATCCTTGGATTAAAAGTATGTAAATGCATTTGAAGTCTACTTGACAATCACTGTCATGATTCTGTGTTCAAATTCATAACCAAATTATGAACGATTTTTCACTAAAACCAATTTTATTGTAATTTTGACTTGGTTGGAGAGAAAATAGTATATATTATTCGGATTAAAAGTGCCTATTTTAACTCGCAATTCTGCATTCGCTCGGCTGCGCCTTGCAACTGCAAATATTGCTCGTAAAAAAAATATGCACTTTTAATCCTTATAATATAATATACTATTTTCTCCAACCATCCAACCAAAATGTTGACATTTTTGTATTATTTTCAGGTGCAAAAGCCATAAATTCCCTTACCGTACAAAAATTTACTCGTTACTTAGCAACACTTTTAATCCTAGGATTAAAAACGCTACTTTTAATCCTAGGATTAAAAGTAATTGCATTTGACGTCTAGTTGACAATCAGTGTAATTAGTATGTGTTCAAATTTATAACCAAATTATTAATGTTTTTGACTGAAACCAATTTTATTGTAATTTTGACTTGGTTGGAGAAAAAATAGTATATATTATTTTTTTGACTCGCAGACTTTTGTCTACTCGTCCAAAATAAACCCCTTTTTCCGGTTACTGGTTACGTAAATCACTATTTCAGACAGTGCAAATCTATTTACAGTAAACAATGACTCAATTCTCATTCTATCGGGTGATTCCGAAGTCATTGTTTGTACAACTCATTAATACAAATCTCTTTTAACAACAATAACAATAACACAGATGTCAATCCGCTATTCCTTGAGAGGTCAATTGATTGTTTCTCGCAATATATGACCCATATTTCGTTCATTTAATTAAATTGAATATGTTTTCTTACAAACTGCGATAATAACCAGTGCATGTTAACTTAGAAGACGTATTGCCATAAATACTTAGGAAGAAAGGTAAAGGTAAATATTTCTTCAGAGTGTTCTTCGAGAGTTTAATTAGAATGATTTCCACAAACTGCTGAACAAAAGGTATTCTTTTGATTTGACAGTTTTAATCTTTGTTTTCTTATATAATTTTTTTATTCTGAAGTGAATCCGTTAATTTTATCAAACCTCGTAGAGTGAAATCGTTCGGAAATATCTCAGATTTCATTCTTTTATATTGTGACTTTTTATTTTCAAGAAAGTATTTCATTCATTTCAATAAAGATTTAGTGAATTAGAGAAAATATGTATAATTTTCTTATGCCTTGTGCATTTGTATATTATAACTACTCATATTTTATTCAAAACATTAAGAATAAGTAGGTACGTAGGTACTAATTTGTTGAATTTTTTCAGAAAGCCCCTGGGATCACCATCGACATCACGGAACAAAACGCGATGTATATCAAGATGGTCGGTAAGTAAAACGAAATATGACTTAACATGAATCAACCCTAAAAAGGCTCGAAGTATTATTCTTTTTTTTTAAACACGTACCTACTAATTAATCATTTTAAAATGTTTCTGTTCTATGCGACAACCTGGCTTTATAAGTAGACAATGCCTGACAGTCTTCTGATTTTGAATAATATTTATTTGTCCTTTCTGCAAATATTCTGCAGTACTAGGACAGAAAATCGTAGGTTGATGTACCATAGGAAGAAGTAATTTTATCTCTATGCTCTATGACTTGCTATCTAAAGCCCGGTTGACGCATAGGACAGAAACAGGAACATAATTCAGTACATTTGCGACAGAAATTTTTTGGCCTGAGTAAGTCCAGGAGTTTTCTCTTATACAGGGTCTTTATAAATGATTGTAACAGCGCAGTTGGCTTTGGATTACAGAATACCCATCTCTAACCAATCAGAGCACATAGATTATAATACTAACTAGATGGCGAAACTGTCAAAAATTTTGAGGCAAACGGCGGCCATTTGCAGTTGGGGTGGATTTCAGAGGTGTCACTTTTTCTATGAATTTAATATTAGAATTACCAATATTCCTTTATTATTTTATTTCAACGAATTAAAATGAGGATTACCAATTTTTTTAATAACTAATCACAAGAATCGAAAATATTTATAATTTTAATAGACCGAAATGTCAGAGTTCACAGAACACGTTTTTCATCACTTCTTTCAAAGGAACGTCTATGTTTCAATCAAAATTCGAGCACAGATGGCATAAAACATCAAAATATTTGTGGTTCACCCCAAACTGCAAATGGCGGCCATTTGCCTCACTTTTTTCTACGTGACAGTAAGGAAGTTCGACGTCCAGTTAGTATTATAGGTCCATGTCAGAGCATAGCATGATCATAGAATTCTGTAGTTTGTCTAGGAAGCGGCAAAATGAAAATAATCCAAAGCCAACTGCGCTGTTACAATCATTTATAGAGACCCTGTATTATTCAACTCCCTCTGCTGGACCGCTGCCTTATATTCTTTCTTTTCCAAGCCCACAGAGAGGCTCAGGTCCATCTTGATGCACTTTTCGCAAGTTCATCGTCTTTTTGATTCCCTTCAACACCACAATGCCCTGGCACCCATAATAGAGTCACTTCATGGCCTTTTGCCAGGTACTATATGGTGTTACGGCACTCCAAGGTCAGCAGAGACCCCTGGCAGTATGATTCCAGGAATCTTAGCGTGGCCTGGCTATCAATAGTGATGTAAACATGCGCCACCTAGAGGTTCATTCAGAGACACTTCTGTAGACAACCAGTATCTCTGTCTTTAAAAATAGAGGGCTCACTTCCTAGGTCTTGAGGAAATGATCAGCTTATCGCTTTGGAAAAGTTTGTGGGTATAGAACATCGAGATAAAATAGAGAAAAGACGCTATGACATACAATTGAGTAAGGAAAAATAGTACCACTGGGCGGGGCTAAGTCGGGGACCAATATGGCGGAAAGTTCAGGGTTGAAAGTTGCCAGTTTTTTCTGTTTACGAATTTCACCCAAAAAATACGACGTGTTGGGTCTTTAGGAATCCTGTTCAAATAAGGTCAATTGAATATCAAATAAACAATTTTTCTTCAGGTGATAATATACACATATAAAAAGATATCAGATTACCAAGACAGACTTGCAAATATTTCTAACTAGCTTATACCCGCGACTTCGTCCTCATAAGTTTTTTTGTTTTCTCCCGACTGTAAGTCCCCCTGCAATAATGTCCCACTATCGTGTTCCAGTCCTCAACTTCACATCAAATTTGTTCAAAAGCAACCTAAGCTACATAATGGATAGCTCCGAATGTTTCCTTAGTAAATATAAAAAAGTAAATAATGTAAATCGGTTTAAAATACTACCAACCCTATAAGTTTCGATCCAAGTAAAACTGTTAAATAAAGACAGTTGCATCAAAATTTCATCATAAATTCCCTAAATTATGACGCCTACCGACCCTCTAAGTTAGAAAAGTGATCAAATACTAACTTGAAGTCTTAGTAAACTCAGTTAAAAAAAACATCAAAATCATTTCAGTAGCTATGGGTCATGCGCTTCTTGACACGATCACGCTAGATTTCCGCGGGAATGAGGTATTTTCCCGCCGTAAAAAGTAGCCTGTGTCCGTGCCTAGGATCCTATCTTTATATTAACCAAGTCTTATAAAAATCCGTTCAGACGTTAAGGCGTGAATGAGGTAAACTTTTAAAACAAACGATTAAAAATCACTAACTCAATTAGTTTTCTGCCTATTGCCTACGCCTTAAGTACAATAGCATGAATATTAATAGCCCATATCCTTTTCTAGGTTACTATCTATCACCTAACTAAATTTCATCAAAATCCGTTCAGCCGTTAAGGGATGATAGAGCAAAACTCCCAGCAAAAACCATAAAAAATCACTAATTCAATTCAGTTTTCTGCCTACTTCCTACCCCCTAAGTACGATGACGTGATCATTTTGATCTTATATCCGTTTTTAGGTAACCATCTATTACCTTACTAAATTTCATCAAAATCTGTTCAGCCGTTTAGACGTGAAAGAGCAAAAGTCCCAACAAAAACGACTAAAAATCACTAACTCAATTTAGTTATCTGCCTACTGCCTACCCCCTAAGAACGATGGCGTGATTATTTATAGCCTATGACCATTTCTAGGTTATCATCTATCACCATACCAAATTCATCAAAATCCGTTCAGCCGTTTAGGCGTGAAAGAGTAACAGACAGACAGACAGAGTTACTTTCGCATTTATAATATTAGTATGGATGAGGATCTGGTCAGTACTCATCCCTACCTGTGATATGTTTTTCCTCTAATTTTCTTCTTATCTGTCTCTTCTCTGCTTGAAGAAAGCCTTACAGTGCACGATACCATTTTATTGTATATTATTAAGCAGAAAAAATCACAATTTAACTAGAAACAGGCGCAAGAATCACAATTCTTCCAGAAAATTCAACGATTGTCAATTTTGACGTTAGGTGGTAGTAATATGGCGCATCTGATACAACGTTTATTTCAATGATGGCAACTCTATACTATCCTATCTCTATGGTACAGAACATCATGAATGTATTCCATATTTCCGATAATTGAATAAAGGATGTTTCCAATACGAGAAAAACAATTTCCAAAAACCATCCAATCCACCTACGAGCTGGCAATTGCGTCCAAATTAATTTAAGTAACGGAACCCACGAATTAGATGAAACTACCAACAACACTCATATTCAGTAGGTGCGGTGCAGTCTATTCTAACGAAACCGCATCTAGTAAATTAATACTAACTCTAAATAGACTATTAACGGTTACTGCGCTGATAATATTATTGCTTATTAACTACGATAATACGGGCATAGTAAGCCGTTCAGTTAGCCAATTAGAGGCAGTGGGCAGTCCATGATTGCCCTAGGACGCCTCTAAAATTTGCATGCGGTTTAGAACTCTGGATTGGTAATTGTTTTCTTCAAGATAATTCAATATCAGATGCTCCTTAGAGACCATAATTTCGTTCTGTGCAAAGTTTTCGTTTTGACAAAGACAGTGAATTGAATTTCTGCTAGAAGCTTGGACGCAGGACAATCTGTTTAGTATTTTGTAGCTTTTCATACCTGCCCAAAGGTTTAATACAGATGCGCCATAGTTACAAATTGAAGATATCTTGCTCCTGGGTCATGGGGTGACAAACTTGATGTTGTATCACTTCTGTCAACAATAATTAGGGCAATTCTGTTCGCAAATATCAATGCTGTTGATTTGAAATATTGCTTTCATAGCCATATTCAAAATATTGGTATTTTGATCATCGACTTTGGGCAATATGATCGATTTAGATAACGTCTTGCTCTCAAATGTGCTATCTTAAGCCCGGTTGTCGCATAGAACAGAAACAGGAATAAAATTCTGTACATTGGCGACAGGAACTGTTTCAGTTTCTGTCGCATACGAACGAAAGTTTGAGCCATCATTGGCCATGGAAATTTGGCATATTCCACTGTGTAAATTAAAATTTCAGGTTATGTTGTTTATTTTAGTGTTATATTGATACTCAATGTTGTCAATATTGCATAGAGTTCTCTGATAACTCGCAAGCTCGTCGGACGAGGACGGGTACATTCAGCAACGTTGACTTTATTTTACGTCATGACAGCAAATACTGCCAACTTCAGATAAATAAACAAACGCCTACTATGCGCTCAAACTTTCGTGAACGAACTATAGCTAACGATTAGCCGTAGAATGGATTTATAAATCCATTAGGTTATTTGAGGTTTAAGTTCTCAAGTATTTCCAAACCATTCTCTGGCATCCGAAGATAACTTTCCGAGCTCTTGTGATCAGCCTCGTGATATAAGCTCCAGGAGAGACTAGAACGTAGTTGAACCCTTTGACAGATTTATTGACAAGCTGAAACTTTCAAACATTTCTCTAGCTAGAATATCACCCAAATATAAACTCCTGATACTCTTTAAACGACAGACATCTCAGAATACTTGAAAAGCAATTTCCTCATCTAAAATTGAAGTCAAACTAATAATTAAGAGTTATTTCCAATTCAACTTGGGCATACCCTATTCCAAGAAGAAAACCACAACAAAACCGACCAAGAAGTTTATCTAGATTTCCTCGAACTGCATAAGTCAGCTAAAAACGTTCAACCGCTCTTTCAACGAAGGAAAAACTCCTGTATTTCCCGGGAAAAATGTCTCTTTTCACCGACTATCGAAAAAGTATAAAAGAACTCCACCTTCGTGCCTCATTCTTTATTGAATTCTTCAGGGAAAATTTCGAGATCAACCATCAGGCTAAAATTGCTCACCGGAGAATCGATTACTGAAAATTTAATAAACTCTCGAAAACGCGGCCGAAAACGTGTTAAACTGGAGCAGAACCGTGGGGACCGGCAATTTTCCGCTATCAAAGCGCTTTTCTTGCACATTCTGAACTCAACTTTATTACCGCCACTTGAATCATGATATCGTTGTGGGCAATTGGAATGAATGCGTCAATTGATAATGATTTGTATTTCTGCGGAAAAAGGGGGGTTCATTGATTGAAAACGCAAAGGAAAATGTTTTCATGACTAACATTCAAATGAATATGTCTGCTGTCTGTGCGCTGCGCCCTATTTAATTTTGTCTCCCCTGTCTACGGTATCCGTCCTATAGCTCGCCGTCCAATTCCAGGATCTCGATGAACCTTAGAAACTTAGCAGGGGTAGTTTATATAAATTTTTTTCGTAATCGACCTCCATTCCAAGATACAGCCTTTGGAAGGCGATGACGAGTTGACAGTTTTTAATTTTTTTCAAGAGACCTAAGAAACACTGAGTCATAACACTATACATAATATGATTCATTAAGTAGATATTACTCACACAATTTTTTTGATCCAATAACTTCATTATTAGGGGTTAAAAATAACAATCCCCATATGATTTTCCTTCAAAAATTGTTTTCGTGGGATAGATTTTCGAAAAATTAAATTTTTTTATGGTTTCCCATTAAATTCTGGAGAAAAAAAGTCTGTTTCAAAATTTCGATACAGTCGATACTTTTCTCGGACAAAATAAAAACTTATTAATATTCTAAGATATTGTTTATGCTCAAAATTGGTTTAGTCAAAAATGCTTATTAATCGAAAGAAAGTTCTATTTGTGAAACTAAAATAGTACGGATATAATTTTCTTCCTGAAATTAGTAATTAAACCTTCAGAAAGATTTATAGAACATCTCCTGTCATAGACATACAATAGCTTAGAATATTCTTTCTATGGAACACTTATACGATGAAATGGAATGAACAGAGATCATAGCTGCTTAAGTTTCTATTTTTCCGATAAAAGTATCGACTTTCTCGAAATTTTGCAGGAGACTTTTTTTCTCCAGAATTGAATAATAAACCATAAGAGAATTTCATTTTTCCAAAATCTATTCCATGAGAACAATTTTTGAACGAAAATCATAGGTGGTTGTTATTTTCAACCCCTAATAATAAAGTAATGAGATCTAATTTAATTGCCCGTTGCCAAGGAAACAGAAAGGCTCAGCTCCAGCAGTTTTCCTCATTATACATTAGTTATTTTTAAATGCTTTTTTATCTTTGGGCCGACGATAGGGGTACATAAAAAATGTTAATGACAGATTTCCCAAAAAAATTTTGGAATGCATTTTTCTCGGAAACCATGGATTTAAGAGAAAAGTTTATTTAACAAAAAATGTAGAAGACATTGTTATCTACATTTTATGTCATTGGAGCGAAGTCGTCCGACTTGAAATATAAAAAGTAGGTGGCGCTTAAGTATCATAAAAGTGTTTTTTTGGCACTTTCGTTGGAAATTAATAATTTTTTGTAGTGATGTAAATGGAAAAGTTGTTCGTCACAAAATTATCTACATTTTTCGTATGAACAATTTTTTTTATAAAACTTACCGTTATCGAGCAAGAGCTTGTCAAAGTGTAAAAGCGTCGGCGAAACTGAAAAGAACCGTTACGAGAACGTTTACTATGCTGCGCTGCATCTTTTCGCTTACAGCTCGGTAACGGTGAGTTATACAAAAAACTGTTCAGACAAAAAATGTAGATAATTTTGTGACAAACAACTTTCCCATTCACATTACTGCAAAAAAAATTATTTATTCTTAACAAAATGCCAAAAAACACTTTTTTGATACTTTAGCGTCGCCTACTTTTTCTATTTCAAGTCAGACGACTTTGCTCCAATTAGATAAAATGTAGATAACAATGTCCTCTACATTTTTTGTTAAATAAATTTTTCTCTAAAATCCATGGATTCCGAGAAAAACGCATTTCAAAATGTTTTTGGATTTTCTCAAAACCCCTAATAATGAAGTAATGGGATCTAATTTAATTGCCTGTTGCCAAGGCCACAGAAAGGCTCAGTTCCAGCAGTTTTCCTCATTATACAAGTTATTTTTAAATGCATTTCCATCCTGTGCTGACAATTTTTCTGGAATCGAAATGGCAGACTGCAGAACCTTCATTATCCAGGATAACATCAGATTGATATCGGCATCGGTCGTATATTTCATTTCGACCTGGATTTTCTTCGCCGTTTTCAATTTTCTGCAGGAATTCAAACAGTTCATCCGTCATAATGAAAATTCCAAGAACAATACCGTTTTCCCATTCCATTGTGCCCGATGTTGCCGATAGGCACGCTGTGCAGCAATAAGCGTTCTAAAAATACGAGATGTTCAATATTGATATTATATTGTGAGAGCGAAAAACAATGAGTAAAAAAGTGCTGCAGGGGTGAGGGGGCACACTCATATTAGAATTAAACTGCATTTCAGTGTTCGCTGTTCCGCATCGGCGGGTTTACAGGGGGGAGAAAAGGGATTTGAATGTAATATGCATGGCAAATGAATGTTCTTTTTGTTTGACTGCAATATGATCCATAAAAATTAGAAGGTACTTATCAGCAGAGGTACCGGGTTTTCACTACAATTTGAACCCCCCCTTTAACTGTGTTACTGAAGGAGATACAAAAAAATGTTTCGTATAAAACCTTCACGAAATCAACTGAGGTTTTTTGATATGAGTCCAGAAACTGAAATATATACAGGGTGACCAACATATTCATGGCAACTTCATTTTTTCAAATGGAACACCCTGTATATTTTTTCACATTTGGCTATCCCTTTTTCCCCTGATTTCGAATATGTAACATATGTTGGTCTATCTTTTTTATTCTGAGCACCACAGAGTTTCAAATTTCAATAACCATCTGGCATAGCGTTTTGGAAGTTCGTGAATATTTAAGTGGCCAATTTGATCTTTGGATTGGTAATGGCGCACCCATTTTATGGCCACCAAATAGTCCCGATTTAACACCGTTAGGCACGTTTTTATAGCCGTTCCTGAAGGAAAAAATTTACTTCAGCAATAAAGACAATCAATGAAAGCGAAGAATAATATTGATGATCTGAAATCAACCAATATTAAACCCATAATTCGGAACTAATCTCATCAACGCCCAAAGAATAATGATAATCTTGTAATGATTAAAAACAAATTTTGAAGCTTCAATTTCTGACTTGAATCAGAGCCATAATAATGACAACTATATGAACTATGTGTATTGAATGTAGTTGGCCATTTTGAGCAATTTCTTTAGTTGATGTTATTCTGACCATACTACCATAGTTTATCATTTTTCATTGGTTAAGAAATTGTTAAGTATTCATTCTAAAATAATACTTTTAATCAGATTGTTTGGATATAAAGAATTTCGTAGGTATTTCACATATTTTTTTTATTCGGTGTCATCATTTCAAAACTTTGAAACTCTGAAAATTGAAGATCCACATACACATTTATATTCGAGATCAGGAGGAAATAGCCTATCAAAAAAGGAAGAATATACAGGACAGGGTGTCCCATTTGAAAAAATATAGTTGTATTCAATGTTGTTCACCCTGTATATCTTCCCATTGACGTTATTATGACTCCAAAAATTAGCAACTTCAGTAAACGCACTCTGCCACTTGTAAAATGATTACAGATCTTGGCAGGTGGTTCTTGAAATTTGAAACTCTGTGGTTCTCAGAATAAAAGAGATAGACCAACATAATATGTTACTTATTCGAAATCAGGGGAAAAAGAGCTAGCCAAATATGGAAAAATATACAGGGTGTTCCATTTGAAAAAATGAAGTTGGAAGTCAATATGTTGGCCACACTATTATATTTCAGTTTCTGGACTAATAACAAAAAACCTCAGCTGATTTCGTGGAACTTCTATACGTAACATTTTTTTGTATCTCCTTTAGAAACAAAGTTAAAGGGGGGGTCAAATTATAGTGAAGAACCTGGTACAGTAAATATAACATTTATTTTACAAAAAATCACCTCTAGAAATTTAACTTGATAAATCGATAGGGGGACACTTCGGAAATCTGTCATTAATATTTTTTATGTCCCCATATCGATTTATGGAATCAAATTTCTGTATGTTATTTTTCGAAAACTTTTTCGTGCTATATTTAGTGTACCACAAATTGTGATTCATTTTACAAATGGAATTTCTCATCTGAATACCCCTTTTGCTATCGATAATCATATATTGAAGTATGAAAAAAGATGCATTAAAATCTCTCATTTTTTATCAATTTCGTGTACATTAAATGGAGCTTTCATTTTGAGATAGACGGAAAAAAATTCAAATCATTATAATTCGAGAAAAATTCGAACGATTTGACCCACCATATTAGTCGAGATATTCTGACCCCACGTTTTTCTCAAAAATTTCAAATATCTAGCTCAATCACCAATCATTTTCCTTGGAATTTTTGAGAACATTCGTGAAAAGAATGATGGTTGAAAATAATATGAATTTTCAATAATGAATAGGCATTCTGTCGGGAAATCTCATAAAAAAATTCATGACTTCGTCGAAAAGTTGGAAACTCAGGGTGACGCTGATCAATAGCTGTTTTACTGTCGTTAAAATATCACAAAGTAGGTACGCTTTCGTCGGTTTCAACAACTTTCAGTTAGTAAAGTTGGAATAGCCATTAAAAGTTGGTCATTCTGTGCGAAAACTCATCCAATTTAATGAGAGAGGGGAATAATTGGGCCGCCACGACTAACTAAATGATTTAATTATAAATATTATTATCGAAAAATATCGAATTTACTCTTCGTCGACAATAAAGGTAAACTTGAATAAACTCAGTTATTTTCCTGTTTTAATCATTAATTCTAGGTATAGTTGTTCACTTTGAAATAAATTTGATTAGGAACTGTTTTATATCAATATGTGGTTTTTTCGTTTTATGCGAACAAAATTCCGCTGTTTAAACATATATTACTTCAAAATTGAACGGTGAAATTCTAAACGCCTACAGGTTTCGAATCGACATAATTTTTTTCTAATTCAGCTATCTCGAAAACCTATAAAAACATACCAAATTCAATAAAGTCAGCCTTTCTTTTCAAATAAATTCAGTTTGAAGATTTTGCATTTTTCATTTTCGAGTTGCATTCGAGAGTGCCTGCGTAATGCAGTACGGTTCGAATCGATGAATTTTCAACGTCAATCGATTCATTAGACCTAGCTTAACAATTATCAGTAATAAACCTTTCTGTGGATCCTACAGAATTTTTGCGAAATGCTGAAATACAGCGTTTTAGGGACATTTTTCGTCCAAAATTTCGAAATTTTAAATGATCATTTTATGTGCTTATATTGAAGGGGACTGCAGACTGAAAAAGAATATGCATTTCATTTTTCATTCCGGCTCTTCAAACGAAAATTATAAGAGTTTGAAATATCGAGTTTTGAGAAAAATGCCATTTGAACTGTGAAATTCTAAACGCTTGTAGAAATCGATTCGGAAGTATTTTTTTCTGATTCAGCTATCTCGAAACCCATCAAAAATATACCAAATTCAATAAAGTCCGCCATACTTTTCCAAAAAATTCAGTTTATAGATTTTGCATTTTTCATTTTCGAGTTGCGTTCGAGAGCGCCTGCGTAATGCAGTTCGCTTCGTCAATCGATCCATTAGACCGAGCTTAATAATTTTCAGTAATAACCGTTTTTGTAGATCTGACAGAATTTTTGTAAAATGCTAAAATATAGCGTTTTAGAGGAGTCAACCCCTAGATGATCATTTTATGTGCTTATATTGAAGGGGATTACAGACTGAAAAAGAATATGCAAATCATTTTTCATTCAGGCTGTTCAATCCGACTTTATTTTACGTTATGACATCAAATACTACCAACTTCAGATACAAAAAAACGCCTACTATGCGCTCAAACTTTCTTGAACGGACTATAGATTAAAATTCTGTGAAATGAGTATTGTTTCTCGAAAAGAGGCTTTATGCAGATTTTCTGTCGAAAAGTATCACGATTATCCCCAATTCAAACAATTTTTCAAACAGACCCCATACCTTTCAGTTAATTTGGATTCAATTAGTCCGCAGTTGTTTCAAACAATCCTCCTTCGTTTTTCTTGTTCGAAAAAATCCAATTATTTGGACTGCTACAACAGAAATTTCTTTCCATCAAGGCAACCGTCAAATTCAGTCCCATTCCCTCCGATATTCTTCCAGAAACGGACGGGCATAAACAAAGGAAACTTTGAATCCCCGTTCATCCCGAGGGTTATTGTGTGTTATTCGGGAATCGAAGGAACAAATTCCTCTTTTTCCTTCGTTTGGAGTTCTCTCCCAATTAAGGCAACAGGCCGAAAAGTTCAACTCGTAGACTTTCTTTCATTTCGGTTTCAATGTGAGTTATCAAACTGATGAACCGGATGTGGAATAATGGGAGAAATATGGGATACGTTGGGAACTACGGGAATTTACGAGGTGTGATAAAAAATAGAGTTCGCTTCGGATCGATGAATTTTCAAACTCAATCGTTTCAGCAGACCAAGCTTAACAATAAGGTATCAGTAATAATCATTTCTGTATATCCTACAGAACTTTTGCAAAGTACTGAAATATAGCAATTTAAGAGGGGTCAACCCCTTGGCCATTTTTCTTCCAAAAATCAATTTTCAAATTGCTCATATTGAAGGGGACTACAGACTGAAAAACAATATGCAATTCATTTTTCATTCCGACTGTTCAAACTAAAGTTATGAAAGTTTGAAATATCCAGTTTCGGAGAAAATGCCATTTGAACGGTGACATTCCCAACGGTTACAGATATCGATTCCAAAGTATTTTTTTCTGATTAAGCAATCTCGAAAACCTATAAAAACATACCAAATTCAATAAGGTTCGCCATACTTTTCAAATGAATTCAGTTTATAGATTTTGCATCTTTCACTTTCGAAGTGCGTTCGAGAGCGCCTTCGTAATGCAGTTCGCTTCTGATCGATGAATTTTCAACGTCAATCGATTCATTAGACCGAGCTTAATAATTGTTCCTATAGATCCTGCAGAATTTTTTCAAAATGCTAAAATATAGCGTTTCAACCCCTTAGACATTTTTCGTCCAAAATTTCGAAATTTAGATGATCGTTTTATGTGCTTATATTGAAAAGGACTACAGACTGAAAAAGAATATGCAATTCATTTTTCATTCCGGCTGTTCAAACGGAAATTATGAAAGTTTGAAATATCGAGTTTTGGGAAAAATGCTATTTGAACGGTGAAAATCTAAACGCTCGCAGATATCGAAGCGACAGTATTTTTTTCTGATTCAGCTATCTCGAAAACCCATAAAAACATACCAAATTCAATAAAGTCGGCCATACTTCTCAAATAAATTCAGGTTATAGAGTTTGCATTTTTCTATTTGCGTTCGAGAGCATCTGGGTAATGCAGTTCGCTTCGGATCGATGAATTTTCAACGTCAATCGATTCATTAGACCAAGCTTAACAATTATCGGTAATAATCATTTCTGTATATCTTACAGAATATTTGCAAAATGCTGAAATATAGCGTTTTAGGGGGGGGGTCAACCCCTTAGACATTTTTCGTCCAAAATTTCGAAATTTTCAAAGATCACTTTATGTGCTTATATTGAAGGGAACTGAAGACTGAAAAAGAATATGCAATTCATTTTTCATTCTGGTTGTTCAAACGTTTAAAAACATTAAAAATATTAAAAATGGTTCGAATCAGATTCGGTTGACATTCCCACAAGAAAGATACATCAATAATAAAGGTTGACTAAAATTCAAATTTTAACAATTCTGACAGAGGAGAACCATTTTTAATATTTTTAATGTTTTTAAACAGTTTCTGTTCATTTTAATTCAAGACACTGGCCTGATGATGGAATAATATTCCGAAATCGATAGCCGAAGATTTTAATAAACAATAATAGTGTGTTTTATTTTATTTTACACTTCTTGATTTCGAGAGAACATACTATGGAAGAATTCATTTGTTAAATTTGATATATCGAGTTATGGGAAAAATGCCATTCGAAAATTCTAAACGCTTGCAGATATCGAAGCGACAGTATTGTCTTCTGATTCAGCTACTTCGAAAACCTATAAAAACATACCAAATTCAATATAGTCCGCCATACTTTTCAAATAAATTCAGTTTATAGATTTTGCATCTTTCACTTTCGAGTTGCGTTCGAGAGCGCCTTCGTAATGCAGTTCGCTTCTGATCGATTAATTTTCAACGTCGATCGATTCATTAGACCGAGCTTAATAATTGTCAGTAATAATTGTTCCTGTAGATCCAAAAGAATTTTTTCAAAATGCTAAAATAGAGCGTTTTAGGGGGGGTCAACCCCTTAGACATTTTTCGTCCAAAATTTGGAAATTTTAGATGACCATTTTATGTGCTTTTATTGAAGAGGACAACCTACTGAGAAAGAATATGCAATTTATTTTTCATTCCAGCTGTTCAAACGGAAATTATGAAAGTTTGAAATATCGAGTTTTGGGAAAAATGCCATTTGAACGGTGAAATTCTAAACGCTTGCAGATATCGATTCGAAAGTATTTTTTTCTGATTCAGCTAGCTCGAAAACCCATAGAACATACCAAATTCAATAAAGTCCGTCATACTTTCCAAATAAATTCAGTTTATAAATTTTACATACTTCACTTACGAGTTGCGTTCGAGAGCGCCTTCGTAATGCGGTTCGCTTCTGATCGATGAATTTTCAACGTCAATCGATTCATTAGACCGAGCTTAATAATTGTCAGTAGTAATTGTTCCTATAGATCCTACAAATTTTTTCAAAATGCTAAAATATAGCGTTTTAGGGGGGGTCAATCCCTAAGACATTTTTCGTCCAAAATTTGGAAATTTTAGATGATCATTTTATGTGCTTATATTGAAAAGGGCTACAGACAGAAAAAGAATATGCAATTCATTTTCCATTCCGGCTGTTCAAACGGAAATTATGAAATATCGAGTTTTGGGAAAAATGCAATTTGAACGGTGAAAATCTAAACGCTCGCAGATATCGAAGCCACAGTATTTTTTTCTGATTTAGCTACCTCGAAAACCTATAAAAACACACCAAATTCAACAAAGTCGGCCATACTTCTCAAATATATTCAGATTATAGATTTTGCATTTTTCATTTTCTATTTGCGTTCGAGAGCATCTGGGTAATGCAGTTCGCTTCGGATCGATGAATTTTCAACGTCATATGATTCATTAGACCAAGCTTAACAATTATCAGTAATAATCATTTCTGTATATCTTACAGAATATTTGCAAAATGCTGAAATATAGCGTTTTAGGGGGGGAGTCAACCCCTTAGACATTTTTCGTCCAAAATTTCGAAATTTTCAAAGATTACTTTATGTGCTTATATCGAAGGGGAATGAAGACTGAAAAAGAATATGCAATTTTTTTTTCATTCCGGTTGTTCAAACGGAAATTATGAAAGTTTGATATATTGAGTTTTGGGAAAAATGCCATTTGAACGGTGAAATTCTAAACGCTTGGAGATATCGATTCGAAAGTATTTTTTTCTGATTCAGCTACCTCGAAAACCTATAAATACATACCAAATTCAATAAAGTCGTTTATACTTCTCAAATAAATTCACATTATAGATTTTGCATTTTTATTTTTTTCTAGTTGCGTTCGAGAGCGTCTGGGTAATGCAGTTCGCTTCGGATCGATGAATTTTCAACGTCAATTGATTTATTAGACCGAGCTCACCAATTATCAGAAATCACCGTTACTGTGTATCCTACAGAATTTTTGCAAAATGCTGAAATATAGCGTTTTAGGAGGGGGTCAACCCCTTAGCCAGTTTCATCCAAAGTTTCAAAATTGTAGATGATCATTTTATGTACTTATATTGCAGGGGTCTACATTTGAAAACGAATATTAAATCCATATTTGATAGGGGCGGCAAAATTTCAACCTCACCATAGGGACGGCTTCTACTTTCTTCTATATTTCCTTCTTTTGGAATTTTCTCCGAATTAAGGCAACAGGCCGAAAAGTTCACACGTAGACTTTCTTTCATTTCGGTTTGAATGTGAGTTATCAAACTGATGAACCGGATGTGGAATAATGGGAGAAATATGGGATACGTTGGAAACTACGGGAATTTACGAGGTGTGATAAAAAATAGAGAAAAGCGCGCCGGTGTTTAATCAGGATTTATGGGGTTTGAGTTCATTAAAAATTTGGTAATTATGTTCGCAATTTATCATGAACTGTCTTGAAAAGACAACACTATACATTGTAATTCTTTCAACCCAATTTGTGTCTGAAACGAGAAAAATATGATGAAGCAAATTGTATTCAACAGTTTTGAAAAATAAGTAAATTAATTGTGTATGTTTCCAGAATGAACAGGTAATCCTGAAAAATTGTGTAAAAGTGCTATTTGGTGATTTGAAATATTATATTATGCATAGCTATTATTCGCGAGGTGGAGGCAACGAGCAGTAGGCGAGGGGCCCAAATCACCGAGTAAATAACAGCCATTATACGCGAGTAGCATACTATACTTTATCCACGACTACTATTTTTTGAAGGTTTTAACATTTAGCGACCGCTACAAGACTTTTCTATGACAAGCGTAGAAAAAGTCATTTTGACACATGAGAAATTTTTGGAGAACTGGTCATTGTATATTCTGTAATGAAAAAAAGCTAATATGGTCTTTATTTATTCTTTAAATTGCTCCAAGAATAGCATAAGTATCATCAAGAAACATCCTATATACTTGTGAATATAATTGACAATCTAGAAGAGAAACGAAACCTTACAATATAAATAAATGTATATCGACTACATTTTATTAATTTTGAATTATAATGAAATTTTTCTCTCTATCAGGATATTTATTTTTCATTTGCATCTACTCAATAATCGAAAAAAAAAATGATAAACAAGTGATAAGTTTTGTTGATATAACAGACGAAACCACATAATCATTAATTCGGATAGGTAAAAATATAATACATTCTAGAACTAGATAATCGAATCACTTTAAATTTTCTCATTAATAAGAATTAGGATAAATCTGTTCTTATCACATAAATTAATGATTCGTTGTTTTCAAAATCACTAGCCATCGAAGATCTGACTGAAAAGGAAATATCCATAATAATTATGTGGCAAAAGCATACATTATTTCACTTTTATCAAGTCATAACATTCGGCGCTCTTGTTCGTATAGGGAAAAATAAAATCAAATCTGAATATCCTGAGAAAAATCCATTATACGTATCTGTGTTCGGCCTTAATAATACCCATTAATCACAAGGGAATAATGCAATTATAAATCACTGCTGTTAGATGCTTCATAGATTTAGCTTTGATATAGTAACGGGCGACTCCCACTCCGCGACTAGTTTGATGCATTCGAGCCTTTTTGCTCCTGTTTGACGCCGTTTTTCACCCACTAAACATTATCGGTCGGTATCGAGAGACTATACGATTCGAAGAATTTTATTTCTTCTTTAAAATGGTTTTTGTAAAATTCAAATCCGACAAGTAGCCGAGTATCACGACCTTCTTGAAAAAAGTACGTCGAATTCGGAAACCTGCGATTGTACAAAAACTATTTATCCGACAGCTTTGTAATTGTGCACCAATAAAGTATATGTTAATAACTACTTAAATTCAGAGGAACTACGCTTCATCTCAGGAATTGACCAAGTTAGGAATTTTCGAAAAATTGATGTTTTTTTCCAGTTTTTTTGGACTTTTCTCGGAAACTAATTATCCGCTTGAGACGTGTCACCTCTCATTTTTTTTGTTTTTGAATTCTCTACAAAAAGTGCCCTTACAGCTTTTCGATCAGATCAATACTTCACGTTTTATAAGCGAAAAAGCAAAATTTTGGATTTTTTTTGCTATTTTTCGCTTCTCAAAAAAAACCTAAGACGATTCAGGAGTGGAATTTATCATGAAAATCGTGTAGAAACTACCTATTGCATGACTGCACAGTCAGATTTCAGGTAGTATTTTTGTCACGTAAAAAACCTCCATTGCTTGGCCTATCGGTGATTTGGGCTTCACCTCGCGAATAATAGCGATCATTATACGGTCGTTGCATAATATACTATTAATGATACTATTTTAATATTCTCAGAAGTGATTACTGTGGCGCAGCAATCTTATTTTCGAATTCGAATCGGTGATAAAATTTTTTAGTGCAATTTTAAGATGCAATTGAATTCCAATCTCATAATTTATCGCATTCCTCTTATACGAATCAAAACTGAAATTTTTCCTATTTCTTGTACCTGTTTGTCAAAATGTCTATAAAAATGAAGAACGAAAGCGCCGACAAAGAATGAAAAAAAATTCAATCGAAAGCGGAAATAAAACGAAGGCCTAATCATTTGTTTACACCGTAGTTACAGACACAGGGCATTCATTCTTGTTAATCTCGAAAATTTTATCTGTTATCTTTCGTTGTTTCCAATGATACTACTCAGAACCTGTCAATAATAAATCACCTGAGGAAATTAAAGTAGTATTCGTTGATACGTTCAGCTATGTGGTACTTCGTGAAAGTTCACTTTACAGCAGGAATTCATACTGATTATGGAATCTGCAGGTGAGATAGTTTTACTAGAATATCTCAAAATTTTCCATTTTTTTTTGTGCTATGTTTCATGAACATTTCAAACAGGTCTTTGTACCTTTTGTTATTGGGCAACAGAATATAATATTTCTACCAGATCGGATTAGGCTCGTATTCATTTTAAACCTTGTTTTCGGCAACCCTGCAAAATATTACATTATTGAGAACGTTTACCATTGAAATTTATATTTTCATCCACGAATACTGAAAAATCCGTGTATTTTACGTCTCTGTGCTCGGCCATTATAATACCCATTAATCACAAGGGAATAATGAGATATAAATCACTGCAGTCAGATGATTTGTAGATTGAGCTTTGATATAATATTCCTTGAATTTGTATTTCTTCAGTATTCTGAAGTACTCCAACTAACAAACATGGGTATACCTTGTCAATTTAATCCTTGGATTAAAAGTAAATGCATTTGAAGTCTACTTGACAATCACTGTCATGAATCTGTGTTCAAATTCATAACCAAATTATGAACGATTTTTCACTAAAACCAATTTTATTGTAATTTTGACTTGGTTGGAGAAAAAATAGTATATATTATTCGGATTAAAAGTGCCTATTTTAACTCGCAATTTTGCATTCGCTCGGCTACGCCTCGCAACTGCAAATATTGCTCGTAAAAAAAAGATGCACTTTTAATCCTTATAATATAATATACTATTAGTAGTCTTGGATAAAGTATAGTAGCTATTTATTGTTTGGCAAAAATAACTCATTGAACAAAAATCACAGACACTTTTTCAAAACGCATTTTAACGTGAGAATTTTCGATTGAAAATAAGGGGCAACATTTGCTTTTTTGTAATTTTTACATGAATTTTTTAGGTAATGTGATGAGAGTGTAAACACAAAAAATGTAGGACTTTCTATTACCTACAACTTAACCATGTAACTTCTTTTTATAGGACTTTTAGTTTTGTCTGGAATCTAAAAAACGATTTTCACCCTTTGAAACTCACCCTATAGGTATAACTCTACTGGAACATAGAAACGAAGGAGTTCGTATTATTTCAAATGTATCTCTTATGCAAAATAATAGTATATTCTCTTATTCGCGAGGTGAAGTTTAAAAAAAATCACCGAGTGAATAACAGCCATTATACGTGAGTAGCATACTATACTTTATTCACGACTACTGAATTCATTTCTTGAAGATTTTAACATTTGGCGACCGCGACAAGACCCTTCTATGGCAAGCGTGGAAAAAGTCACGTTCACACATGAGAAATTTTTAGAGAACTAGTCATTGTATATTTTGTTAAAAAAAAAGATTCAATTGATATAATGAAAGTAGATTTGGCCCTCGATTGACAAGGTATGCCCATATTTGTTAGTTGGAGTACTTTAGAATACCGAAGAAATACCAATTTAAAAAGTATTATACCAAAGCTAAATCTATGAAGCATCTGACAGCAGTAAATTATAATCTCATTATTCCCTTGTGATTAATGGATATTATAAGGGCCGAGCACAGAGACGTACAATGAAGGGACTTTACAATAGTATTCTAAATCTAGAATTTATAATCAATTCATAATGCGGTCGACGAAATCTTGTGATGAACTCGCTTATTAATCTAGCGACTAGTGGTCTCGAACTGTGAACTATTGATAGAATATCTTGATCATTAGTCGCTGTCATTAATAACCTAGTTGATTGAATAATTATTTCTCAATCTCGGAGTATAATCAAACGATAATCTACAACGCTATCATCAACACAACACACAGTATATCGGTGCCATCAACCTTCGTATTTTTTAGCGAGCAATTTCGTCGACTATTATAGAGAATATCCCATATAGTCGAGTCCTTATTTCATACCTATTCGACCCAGATTTTCTGCTCAAGGTTTGACGTTTAATGTATGCACATACATCAGCAGAAACGCTCTTGCGTTCATTGTACGCTATTCCTCGTCAGAAAACGAGTCTTTCAATTCGAAATGATGGTCGATTTCATTGGCGTAACAAGTGTCGATTGACGGTAAATCTTGTGTGTTCGGTGGCCGAGCGGTCAGCGGTATGGACACGTGCTTTCTTCGTTCGTTGGAGATAGTTCTGCACGTAAAATCGGCGTGGTTCGGTTTCTTGGTGTCGAAGATTTTAGAATGAAATAGAAGGTGATTTTTGAGTGGATGGGAAAAATTTCGAAAAGATAGAGCTATTGGATATTTGGCAGAATTTCTGATAACATTGTTGAGCACTCGTTCTACTTAAACGAGTGCTTTATCGTTTCTAATTTTGAGCCGAAAATGGTCTCAAACGATAGGACTCGACTCTCTGATGACGAATTCTTGGTCAAATTCAATTCTGTCCTTGCGGCTGTCCGTCCATCTGTTAGCACGATAACTTTCGAAGGAATTGTCCTAGAGACTTGAGATTTTCAGGGTAAGTTCGCTTCCCAAATGCCTCGGTTGAGTTCGTTAACCAGCCAAATCGTACAAATAGGGCCATTCAAAATTTTTGTTCCTCGATATCTCAGACAAAACGAAACCAATCGAAATAAAATTTTGCGGCCGCATGCAAGATGCTCATAATAATCCTCATGTAAGATTTTGTGACCATTGTGTGAACATAACCATAGAAAATTGAATTGGAACTTTGAAAAGAAGAAACTTCATATTTCCATAACAAGATATCCGATTCGAGTGAAATTTATTTTGTTAATGAAAATTTATATACTGAATGTTCATGCAGAATTTCAAGGAGATCGCATCATCTGAACCATAGAAAATTCAATTGAAATAATGAAAAGAACAATCTCCAAATTAAGATATCCGATTCGAGTGAAATTCATTTTGTGTACGAAGATTATTATACAAAATGTTCATGCAAAATTTCAAGAGGATCGCATCATCAGAACCATAGAATTCAATTTTTTAATTGTCAAGTATTTACATATTTATTTTCAGTTTTCGAATAATTTCCAGAATATTATTCCGAACGTACTGAGATTTTGCGTTTATACATTTAGTATCAATCTCAAGTCTAATACCGAAAAAGTAAAAAAAAATCAACCTACTATAGCTTATTCGGATGAAAACAAATTCGATTTTTTTTATTCTGAATTGTTAGATTTATTTATTCAGAAGTTATTGATCTATAACTCGTATCAATTGAATGATTATAGATATTTAATCAACTAGATTATTTAAGACAGCGACTAATCAAGTCAATATACTTCAACGCGTGAGCGGAGCGAACGCGTTAATATATTATGCGCTTGATTAATAAGCGAGTAGAATACAAGATTTTTGTCGACGATCTCAATATTAATTGTGTATGACTTCTTGATTGAAATACATTCTAATATATAGTAATAATAATGGAATTTCTATGTTCCAGTAGAGTCTTGACATTTCTCGTATAGTGCTTCTGAATACTTTGTGTACGGTTGCCATGAGGATTGCTCATTAAAAAAGGATAAATTGAGCATTAAAATGAGTCATTAATGTTCAATTTCGTACACATTAAAATCACTATTCATTTCGAGGTCGTCGGAAATAATAATATCGAAATTCTATTCATAACTTCCATAGAATTATTACTTACTCAAGAAATATAATTACAATTCGACGGAGAGTGATATTTTTTGACAATTCAATGTGAAATGTCAGAATACTTGCAAAATGCATGAAAGTTAAAGGAGCATAGAATATTCTTTGATTACCGGAGTCATTAAACAAACCAATTTATTATTGCATTGAAGTCAAAACCTTTTGGACGGTTTTTCATATTGTTTAATTAATTAAATTTTAATATCACTGTTTCTGATGATGAATGCATGTTCTGTCCAATTGTAAATCACAAGAAACAGAAGTTGTTATAGTTCAGGTTAACAAATTGACATGCTTTCTGCTATAATAATTCTTTTGTTCCATAATTCAGCACCCATGTTTACACCATGTTACGATCAAATTAACATAATATGAATAATTTAAGGATTCGTGTTTGTATGAAAATGTTTTCCGTGTAATTTGTGATTTTGAACTCGAACGATGTTTCTTTTTCATAGGTATTCTCCGAAAAAAATTTCTGTGTGTCTGCCTGTGAGATCTAACGGCAGAGTGTCAACATAATAACTACCGAAAGAAACAATTCTTAATTAGAGGAAGTTTGAAATTTGGACAGAAAAGTTGGATTCCTGAATTAATCGAATGAAATCAATAGTTCTCAGTATACAGTGTGTTTGGGCATGACTAAGCGATAATTTAAGGGCATCAAATATACCTAATATTTTTGACAAAAACACCCACATTGGGAAGTTTACCCCCTTAGTTTTGGAGTAGCCCCCATTTTAAATTTACTTTTTATTTTGTTTGACCCTTCCAAATAATATCTTTGGACATAAAGGTCCTACAGATGTGAAAGAAATGTTTTTTGAAAGATGATACTACCACCTTTTATTGAAGTATTACAATATACAAACATTTAAATTAAAAATGCCTTAAAAAAATTCTTTAAAAAAATTTTAGTAAAAAAATGTATTGATTTTCTCAGTAAATCCGCAATAGTACAAGAACTACCACATTGAAGTATATTTTTTTCCAATGATTATCACGCAAGGATTTAAGCTACAAAACAACACCAATATCATTTCTGTAAGTTACATAATTTGAGAGTTATTGCTGCTCGAACATGATCACTACGCGTGCAAAAGACACAAGACAGGTCGCCATGAGGGCCACTACCTGTCTACAAAGCAGAGGCGGCCATTTTGTGCAATTTTTATAATTAATTTGTTTGTTCGTTCATTAAAAATTGTCGAAAGTACAGTACTGAGTTTTATTTTATTTTATCAATTTTCATAAGGGTCATCTTCGAACAGCAATTACTTTCTAATTATGTAACTTACAGAAATTATGTTGATTTCGTTTTGTATCTTATGTCCTTGCGTGTTAGCCTATTGAAGAAAAATCAGTACATTTTTTCACTAAAATTTTTTTAAAGAATTTTTTATGACATTTCTAAGTTAAATGTTTTTATATTTTTCCACTTTAATGAAAGGTGGTAGTATCATCTTTCAAAAAACATTTCTTTCACATCTGTGGGACCTTAATGTCCAAAGAAATCGATATTATTTGGAAGGGTCAACCAAAATAAAAAAATGAATTCAAAACTGAGGGGAAAACTCCCCAATGTGGGTGTTTTTGTCGATGAAATTAGGTATATTTGATGCCCTTAAATTATCGCCAAGTCATTACCAAACAAACTGTATAAAAATTTATTCACCAGGCTTAGTGATCGAGTTCCTAAAAACCCTATTGTTTCTACAACTAAGTTTGTTAAAATCAACAAATCATAAATCCTCCATACTTCCTATAAACATGCAAATTAATGGAAAAATAGTAGGCATTATTCTCCGAAATAAATTGAAGATAATGTTAGAAAATTCGTGGAAAATTCGCTCAAATTATACAACATCCGTTATGAATCGGAAACGGAGCGAAATCTATTTTTAAAACTCATGAAAATTTTCAATCCATCAAAACGTTAACACATCGAATGAATATTCAAATAACCCTCATTATTCAACATGAACGAAACATGTTTCATTCCATAATATGATTGGTTGAGTAATTGGCGAAATTGTGGGAGGTATTCACGAATTCGTCAATTATTTTCCTTTCAAATTATTTCAATTCTTCGCATACTGGCGAAGATAAGCGAATTAATTTTTCGTGTGTGAGTGATACCACTACCGATGAAATTTTTCTGGCAAAATTTCTGGATTGTAATAGAAGACTATGTTGATTGACGAAATCGACAATGACGTTCGTAAAATGTCACCTGGAGACAGTGGTAGATTTCAAATGATCACTGTTTATTTCATTTCGTAGTATGTTCCATAGAATGAATATTCTAAGATAATGTATGTTCTTTATATCCGTAATTTTTTAATTTCACAAATGGAACTTTCTTTCTATTAATAAGCATAATTGACAAAACCAATTATAAGAATTAACAATATCTCATTCTATGGAACAAATGATGAAATGGAATGAAAAGTGATCATAACTGCTTGTAAGTTTTTATTTTTTCCGAGAAAAGTATCGACTGTATCGAAATTTTGCGAGATAATTTTTTCTCCAGAATTGAATGGGAAACCGTAAGAGAATTTTATTTTCGGAAAATCCATCCCACTAAAACAATTTCTGAAGGAAAATCATAATCGGTTGTTATTTTCAACCCATAATTATAAAGTTATGGGATCAAAGAAATTTGTGTGAGTAACATCTACTCAATGAATCATATTATGTATAGTTTTATGACTTAGTGTTTTCAAGACTCCTAAAAAAAATTAAAAACTTTCAACTCGTCATCGCCTTCTGAAGGCTGTATCTTGGAAGGGAGGTAATTAATAGTCTCATTGCTCCACCAAAAAACGGGCGCTCAAAAGCTCCTGCTCAGGGCTCTTCTTAATTTTTTTTATTCTCTAGTTACCAGGAACTGCTTGTAATATAAGATTATATTGCTTGACGATTTCCAACGGCATTTGTAAAATTTCAACTGGAAAAATGTTGTCTCCAGTCATATTCGACATGGCAGTTTCACGACGAAATTCTTGGAAAAGTTATAGATACCGGGTGTTTGAAAATGTATATCAAAAATAATATCCGTTAGACAACTGCAATTTCCGTATTATAAATCGAAAATCATTTTACACTAATCCTAGTTATTATTTAGATAATGATCTGGGAAATTCCATATAGGGCATTACCTCAAATTTTTATATGGGACTTGAGATTGATACCAAACATATAAATGCAGAATCTCAGCTCAATCTAAAAACATATTCTGGAGATTATTCAGAAAATAAAATATATAAAAAATATGAATTAAATTTTATGGTTTTGATGATGCGATCCCCTTGATATCAGTTTTCATTCACAAAAAAAACTTTACTAGAATCAATATCCTGGTATGGAAATATAAAGATTTTTCTTTTCAATATTCCAATTGAATTTTCTATGGTTCTGTATACACTATGGCCACGAAATTTTCATGAGGCTTATTATGAGCATCTTGCATTTGGCCGCAACATTTCATTTCGATTGGTTCCGTTTTGTCTGAGATATCAAGGAACAGAAATTTGAATGACCATATTTTATGAAAGACCTGGTACGATTTGGTTGGTCAACGAACTTAACCAAGGCATTTGGGAACCGAACTCACCCTGAAATTTTCAAGTCTTTAGGACAATCCCTTTGAAAGTTATCGAGCTAACGGCCGGACGGCCGGCCTCACGGACAGAATTGAGTTTGACCACGGATTCTTTATCAGGGAGTCAAACACTATCGTTTGGAACCATTTTCGGTTTATAATTACAGACATTTGGGCCAAACGATATAGTTTCTAAAAAACTTTATAGGTTTTCACTCTAAAGCCGGGTGTCACAAAACTCCAATCAGCTTAATTTTTAAAATGTCATCATTTCTGTGCAATTTTCAGTTCATTTTTGACATAAACCATCGACTTAATTCAAAATCAACGATTTAATTGCCCAATCAAGCTTTGTGAAACCCACGGTCAGTCCCTCAAACAGAAATAATTAAAATCTTATTGACTGCAAATGAAAAAACACAATTCTGAAGATTTTACAAGTTTGTCTGAAGAAGGTGTCTAATATAGATACCGAAACATTACATTGTCCTTTTCATTTATTCCATTTTTCAGTTTTACTGTTAGGCAACAATTTTTTCAAGACCAATTTGCTCCTGACAAATAAGTGCGAAGATTTTCGCAGGAGCACTTCATCTTAATTAAAATTTGTAATTATTTGTTTCAGAGACTGGGAGTGAAAACCTATTAAGTTTTTTAGAAATGCAGAATCCTCCCAGAATATATTTCAATCGATATCCAAAACGATATACCACTCGTTTAAGTAGAACGAGCGCTCAAAAAAACTAAATTCACAATCTCCAAACTAAAACCCTAGTAAATTCCAATTTCAAATGTCCGAAATTCTCTAAATTTAAGCAAAGCGCATCAAACGGATCTAGGACCATCAATTCCGGTCGTCCGTTCGTATTCTATTGATAATTTGTGACTAGGCAAACCTCAACTAAGATTCATGTACAGGATAGACCGAGATTTATGTCCAGTGACTAGTTTCATTCTCTTTCGAACAAATAGTTCGACTTCCTCAACAGTAAGAGTCTTTTCCGCTTGGACGATGATGGATCTTCAGCTGGGCTCTATTCAACCCGTAGAGGCCAAATCTCGGCCATGATAGATGGTCCGCAATGTTGAATATCAACAACAGGGGAAATTGAATTGTTCGAATCATCATTCGAAGTGAGGATATGTGAGGGTTATCGAAAAAAAGTGAACAATCTACAAAATGTAATATATCCTTTTATTTTATTTGATATCGATCACATTGAAGGGTGAAATCGACCATGCTTATATTTAAACTGAAGCTTTTTCAGCACTAGTACTCTCAACATGGACCATAGGCATAGAAAAGGATGGACAGGGCGTCACGTGACTTTCGCACTAAGTTTCGTGCTCCCAACATAAGAGAGAGAGAGAGAGAGAGATACTGTGAAGGATGGAGTAATATTAGTGTGGTGCATAGACTAAACTAAACTAATATTACTCCATCCTTCACAGTATCTCTCTCTCATAATGTTGGGAAACTGACAGAACATAAAAATATCTAATGCGATCCAATGTTTTTATTATATGTTCTGTGCTTCGCACTAATACTATTCTATCCTTGTCTGCAGTCAATATTCTCTCTCACGCGTCCTGTCCATTCTTTTTTAAGTCTATGACATAGACCCAAAGATTTTCTATAATAATTTTCTATGTAAAATATCTTTGCATAGACCCAACTTACAAATGAACGACACTACCACCAAATGTCATAATCATATCCAAATGTTCACAAACAGAGCACACTTCAGTTCTTTCTTTTTTCCTAGAACCTATTTTTATTTTCTTATTATCGTGCTCTTCCTTCAATGGAGTATAGTTTACTGCTTTTTCTATTATTACCTCAAGAAGAGGATCACTATTCGTATTAGTAAAGTCAGGAAAACAAAAGGGTTTTCCAATAAGAGATGTTATTTTGAATAGCCTGCTATTTTGGTAGATGTCACGTTTGAAGCTGTCATTTTTTGACGTTTGACAAGTAGAAACTACGTCATCAATAAAAATGGAACGACACACGCTACAAGAACGCATTGAAATTATTAAAATTCACTATAAAAATGGTGAAAATTTACGGTTCGTAAAACTCGAACATTTTTGGGTCGTCGTGAAGCACCTTGTCGGACTGCAATAAAGAAATTGGTGGAAAAATTCAAGCTGTTAGGACAAGTTAGTAATGTAAAGAATAGAACCCGTGCACGTCGCTCAAGAACAGCCGAGAATATTGTTGCTGTAGCCGAATGTGTTGGAGAAAACCCAGGTTTGTCCATTTCTCGTCGTTATTTGGAATTAGGCATTCTACAAATGTCATTACACCGTATTTTGCATAAAGATTTGGGTCTCAAGGCTTATAAAGATCAGTTAACACAAAACTCAAGCCGGCCGATCATCAACAACGTCGTGTCTTTGCTGATTGGGTCGTTGAAATGCATGAAAATGATCCGGAATTCCATCGAAAAATCATCTTGAGTGATGAGGCCCATTTCCACCTCGGTAGCTTCGTTAACAAGCAAAATTCTCGCATCTGGGGCTCGGAAAACCCAAGAGTTATTGTTGAAAAGCCTCTCTATCCTCAACATGTGACTGTTTGGTGCGGTTTATGGTCCGGCGGAGTCATTGGACCTAGGTTTTTCGAAAATAAGGCTGGAGCAACAATTACGGTGAATGATTTTATATTGAAAAATGGCATCTTTCTTCGAATATCAAAATAACACCTCTTATTGGAAAACCCTTTATGACGTCTGGGGTGAATGGAATCTCATTCTAACTGTAAATACCAAAGACACACCAACTCCAATCCCTTTGTTACACAGTATTGAAACGCAGCATCGGCTCTTCGCAGATCAAAGCAGAGCAGGTACGCCACTGATCTCCTAATTGATGAGGTCGTCCTCTGTTTATTCGTAATCGTTAAAGGAATCCTCCTGTGCAATCGAATTGTACTTCATTGGCATGAACGCAATTCCTACTCCATTTGCGGTTATTACAGTCTTCTTCATTGAACGGGATGGGTGTAATTTGATCAACAACATTACGCAAATTGTATATGTTTAATATGCAGAGGACGTTGCTGGAATCTACTGGAAATTTGGATCGTGCAACTGTCTTGAGATGGAGAATAAGTAGTTCTATGATGAATAGAATGATCAATAGAAGAATGGGCTTATTCACTGATATTTGTTATACAGGGTGGCCGGACGATTGACGTCCAAAAGAAAAAAACAGGTCTCTCGTCTCATGGGGTATTCGAATCACCCCTATGTATGTTATGCGATTTTTCACGGTTTCCGAGTTATGAATTTTTTTATGAACTTTTCGAATTTTCAACTTGACCATATTAAAAAATAAATTTAAAAAAAAGTACAAAAGTTTTCTGATATATTTTTTGTATAAATAAATCGCCATGAAATGTACTTTTATACATAAAATAACCAGCATCGTAAATTTGATAAAAATTATAGAAATGTTGGTCACTAGTGAAAAAGTTAAGTATTTTGGATCATGATCTAAATTTTCAAATTTAAATTAAAAATGTAAACAGGCTTCTTCATGGTTTCTCAGTAGGCTTAAAAACTGCGCTCAACACTCAGCTTTCAGAATCATTAATAAAAAATGGTACTCAACTGTCTACTTTTGCTAGAATTAGCCTTCAAAGTCAGCGAGGTGAAAAAAAACAAAGAACTAGACGTTTACTCAAAAATTATTTTTTGCCATTTTAAGATTTTTCTGATCAAGTTATGATAGAAAATGCTGAAAATTTGCTTTAGGAGAAAAGTTTTGGATAAGAAAAAGAAAAGGGTATGGCAATAAATCACACATCATGTAGATAAAAAAAAAATTTTCTTTTTCTTATCTAAAACGTTTCTTCTAATGCTAATTTTCATTAATTTTCAGCATTTTATATCATAACTTGATCAGGAAAATCTTAAAATGGCAAAAAATAATTCTTGAGTAAATATCTAGTTCTTTGATTTTTTCCACCTCGCTGACTTTGAAGGCTAATTCTAGCAAAAGTAGACTGTTGAGTACCATTTTTTATTAATGATTCTGAAAGTTGAGTGTTGAGCGCAGTTTTTAAGCTTACTGAGAAACCATGAAGTAGCCTGTTTACATTTTAAATTTAAATTTGAAAATTTAGATCATGATCCAAAATACGTAACTTTTTCACTTGTGGCCAACATTTCTTTAATTTTTATCAAATTTACGATGCTGGTTATTTTATGTATAAAAGTACATTTCATGACGATTAATTTACAAAAAAATATATCAGAAAACTCTTGTACTTTTTTTTAATATCTTTTTTAATATGGTCAAGTTGAAAATTCTCAAAAGTTCATAAAAAAATTCATAACTCGGAAACCGTGAAAAATCGCATAACATAATGGGGGTGATTCGAATACCCCATAAGACGAGGGACCTGTTTTTTCTTTTGGACGTCAATCGTCCGGCCACCCTGTATACACAAGTTGTATAGTATCAACTGATAGGTGAACGTGGGGGAATATCGACCATCGGGTGAAATCGAACACTTTCAAATCTCATGAATTTGGCTGTATACAAAAGAAATACACGGACTGGCCGAAGTATAGCTTCGTAATGTGCCCCTGATAAAGAGTTTTCCAATAACAGGTGTTATTTTGATATAGCGATAGCGCAATCAATTCGCCGTAACTGTTGCTCCAGCCTCATTTTCGAAAAAGTAAGGTCCAATGACTCCGCCGGACCATAAACCGCACCAAACAGTCACACGTTGAGGATAGAGAGGCTTTTCAACAATAACTCTTAGGTTTTCCGAGCCCCAGATGCGACAATTTTGCTTGTTGACGAAGCCACCGAGGTGGAAATGGGCCTCATCACTCAAGATGATTTTTCGATGGAATTCTGGATCATTTTCATGCATTTCAACGACCCAATCAGCAAAGATACGACGTTGTTGATGATCGGCCGGCTTGAGTTCTTGTGTTAACTGAACTTTATAAGTCTTAAGATCCAAATCTTTATGCAAACTACGGTGTAATGACGTTTGTGGAATACCTTATTCCAAAGAACGATGAGGAATGGACAAACCTGGGTTTTCTTCAACACTTTCGGCTACAGCAGCAATACTCCCGGCTTTCTTGAGCGACGTACTCGGGTTCTATTCTTTACATCACTAACTTGTCCCAACAGCTCGAATTTTTCCACCAATTACTTTATTGCGGTCCTTCAAGGTGCTTCACGACGACTCAAAAATGTTCGAGTTTTACGAACCGTCTCTGCCAAATTTTCACCATTTTTATAGTGACTTTTGATAATTTCAATGCGTTCTTGAAGCGTGTATAATTCCATTTTAGTTAATGGCGTAGTTTCTACATTTTACCGAAATAGCAGGCTATTCAAAATAACACCTCTTATTGGAAAACCCTTTATTAGTCTTTTCCAACCCCACAGAAAGGTTAAGGTCCAGCAGGTGTTCACTTTGATGCACTTTTTGGCAAGTTCATCGGCTTCTTGCGAGTTGCTTTATGGTGTTACGGCACTCCCAGGTCAGCAGAGATTTCTGACTAATGTTGAGCGTACTAAAGTGGTATGAATCTGGTGGTATCTACCAGGGTAGGTGGATGAATACGAAGCATATGGAAATCTTGATTCCAATAACGACATTGTTATAAAAGTAACTTCGACTCATCTTCAGTTTCATCTTCCACACTTGCCAATTCAACTTCGCATCACCGGCGAAGAACCAATCATCCGGAAAATTCGTAAAATTTCACCAACATAAGCGACAGCCGGGAAACCCGGGGAAAACCCCCAGGAAATAAAAAAGTAAATCACCTCGCGGCATTAGAAACTCGAAAATATATTCCCGATAAACGAGAAACAGCACCTGATTCGGCGAATAATAGAGGCCTCATGTTTCGGAAGAAGCAATCTCTCAGACATCCGCCATCATGCGGTGGTTTTTCTCAGGGAAAACCGTTTTCGGGAACTCAATCTGTCGTTTTGGAGGCTGAGCCCGAATATATATAAAGGTCCGGGGTTAAGGTGGAAAAACTGACGGAGATGGATTCTATATGTAGATAACGAGATCCATGATTGCGAAACGAGGCACGTCGGTCGGGAAATTGTATCGGAAAAGTGTAATGCAATGAGGATGAATAAAATATGAGGTATGAACGCGGAATTGTGGAGTTCGGAGTCAATTGCCGTTTTGAATTTTTTTCGTTTCGTGGCAGGAATCAACGGTATCGTTTGTGACACGGCGCATCATCTTGATGAAGAAGCGATTTTTTCTTTCTCATTCGTGTGCAGTATTTGGACATTTATTGCTTCAAACGCACCAATTACCATATATAATATTCGCCGTTTGATAGGCTCATTCGAAGCCTTTCAATTTTTATACTGTCATCTTAAGATTTCAATATTGACACCTAACATTTCAATTATTACATTCTCGTAATGGTCTTACTTGTTTTTCTTTTGGTTGATTCAGAATATTTTTGAATTTCTAGTGGCAGAAATCAACGGTATCGTTTGTTCAGAGGTTTTCTTGTAACTTGCCAACGGTTTGTGACACATTTTTTTTTCATTTGTGGCCATTTATTGGATATATTACTTTAAATGCACCAATAACGATAGGATAGTCCGTTCACGAAAGTTTGAGCGTCGGTTGGCCGTGAAACTTTGGCATATTTCACTGAAATTTTAGGTTATGTTTTTTATTTTCATGTCAGATTGATGTGCAATATGTCAATATTGCATAATGTTCTCTGATAACTCGCAAGCTCGTTGGACGAGGCCGAGTACATTCGGCAACGTTGACTTTATTCCACGTTATGACAGCAAATACTGCCAACTTAAATAAACAAATGCCTACTATGCGCTCAAACTTTCGTGAATGGATTATAGATATATAATATTTCCTATTTCATTGGCGCATTCGAAGCTTTTTATTTACTTATGCTTTCATCTTTGAGTTGCTTTACTTTGTAATATCCTCACTTTGTTTTTTATTAGGTGGTTCAAAATATCTTTTAATTTTATATCTTCAAATTTTACTCATAAAACTTAAGTTATTAATATTTTAAATTTGTCTGCACTGTTATGTTACATTCTTCTCACCTGTCTTTTTTGACCTGACCTGTAAAAGCAGATCTAAAAGCTGAATTATTGAGGGTGTTCCATAAAATGCTAATTCAAAAATTTTCCTCCAATTTCTCAGACAGAACAAAACCGATTTTTGTGTCCATAGTGTTAACAGAACCATAGAAAATTCAATCGGAATATCAAAAGAAAAATCCATATATTTCCACAACAAAATAGCTGATTCGAGTGAAATTCATTTTGAGGGTGAAGATTCTTATATGGACTGATCATGCAAAATTTCAAGTGGATCACATAACCAGAACCATAGAATTTAATGTTTTTCAAAATTATCAATTTTTTCGAATACAGTAGAGACTCGATAATCCGGATCAATAAATGCAAGGGATGATCCGGATTAATGAGGAATCCGGAATACCGCGTCTTACAATTTAGTAAAGATGCAATTTAAAAAAACGGTTGAAATAAATATAGGTTATGGAATAAACAGACTGCATCGAATTGATCTATGCTCTAAATGCATTTGCTAACAATATCCCCTTCTTCGAGGATCGAAAAAATATGTGCTAAAAGACCTTTTCGGTATTTCAGTTGTGTTAATTTAATATCATTATGATCCATATGCTGTATCAAAGCTGTATGGTTTGGAGGTAGAAATATTCCATTCCATTTCACTAATTAATTATTCTTGTCTGACTTTTTTTTGTCTTATACCATTGTGCACTATTATATACCAAAAGAACGCCCGATCGTCGTCATAGAAATTGAGTTACGACAAGTTAGAACCGTAAACCACGTATGCAACGATCAGAAATTCGGATTATTGAGTCTTGCAATCTGGATTATAAGGACATAATACAATCTTGACGGCAATCCGGACTAGTAAATATCCGGATTATCGAGTCTCTACTGTAGTTCAGAATTTGTCAATTCGATTAAGCTGAAATGAGTAAAATATTTAATATGAATTCAAAGCAGTACAAAAAAAATTGTTTTTTCTGTGACGGGAAAAAAATGTGACATTTTATATCTCTTGACAGGTCACAAAATATGACTTTTTACGAAATTACGTTTTTTCCTGTCAAAAAAATGATTCTCTATGTAGCCGGGAAAAAAGTACTCACTTTTTTCCCGGGGAAAAAAAGTAATTTCCTGAACTGTTATATTTCTTTCACTATTAAATGGTCGTTTTTCCTGTCACAGAAAAAAATAGTGTATTATACACGGGAAAAATATTAGATTTTAGCTCTCGGCTTTTTGTCTCCCTCCGCTTCGCGTCGGGAGACAATATAACCTCGAGCTAAAATCTACTACTTTTTTCCCTTGTATAATAAATAACTATTGAGTAGCGCCGATACAATCATAGTGCACTAGTACAATCATAGTGAAGTATAGGTATCGTAAAATCTAAAAAAATTGTGATATGCCCCTGAAAAAACTTTCTATTGAAATGAAATCGAGTTTTGCTTTCATCAACAAACTCAATATTTATCTAGATAAACACATTGACTTATAAATCAATTAACTTCACACCTTAATAATGACACATTCCGGAATAGATTTGGACACCCCTGGTATGGCGTCTGGCGCCATGGTTTCTTGTTCTCCAACCGATAGAGACAGATTTATATTCAAATGAACCATCCCGATCGTTTATTCTAATCGTTATTCGAATTCCACAAATATTATCTACTATATAAAAATAAGTCGGGTTTTCCTCCCTGACGCTTTAACTCCAGAACGCACGGACCGATTTCAACGGTTTTGCATTCGTTGGAAAGGTCTCGGGATCCGCTAGGTTTGTAGCAAAGAAAATTCAGGAAAAATTTCAAGATATCGAGAAGAACGTAGGAAATTGGTACATTTCTGAAAATTTCATTATTTATGACATCGAATTCAATGACAACTGTCAAGTCTCCTTTCGAGAGGAAAGTGCTTCCAACAATATCCTCATTTCAGAAGAAAAAGGCCAGATCCGAATCAAAAAAGGTACGAATATCGTTTTCGAGTAGTTCTATAACGTTAATTAACGAAGATATTCGTTGCAAGAGTTCTGAAATAACCAGGAAGAAGAAAATATTTTCGACATAGGTACGTCTCATGTGAACATTTGTTCGTTTCGAGTGGAAAACGTTATTTGAATAGGTAAGTCCATATGAAATCATCAACTTCAACGTTCATTCAACGAATTCCTAACATTTCAGCGATCAAAAGCATCATTTCAGGTCGCAGTGATATTTGAGGTTTCTACTAAACCGAATTTCCCTGACAAATAACGTAATGAGAACAAAATTCGGGGATTATTCGTATTTTAGGAAAAAATACGCCAGGAAATGATATCAAACTGTATGTTTTATGATAATTATCGATATTTCAATATATTTTTTCGATTTCCTGATATGTTTACATGTTAAAACCCGTTGAAGTCTGAGATAAACAGTCGTCACGTGTAACAAGGCAAGTGGTGTAACGACTAACGTCTAGGTGTGTGAACCTGGTAGTATACCGGTTTCGAAACCCCATGGTGGCATGTTCTGTTTATTCTGGATAAAAAGTATTTTTTCCAGGTTCAAAGAAAGCTGATAAAAATAATTCAAAATTTTCATGAGCATGTTTTATACAGGTACGTTTTAGATATATACAGGGTGTTTCTATAAATCTATCAATTATTTCACATTTCTACGTTATAACAGAAAGCTTTCAATGAAATTGAAGGGGCTTTTGAATTTCGAGTGATTCGTTATAGGAGGTGGAATTTTAAATATAGATACTATGCTTCGGATTCATACGGGGTGCTCCTATAAACATGTCGAATATTTTGAATTTCTGCATTATCACAGGGACATTTCCACAGAAACGAAGAAATTTTTGAATTTCAAATGATTTACTATCGATGGTGGTTTGATTTATACAGGGTCTCTTTATAAAAATGCCAATTATTGTAATTTTCTACTTCCTAACACGAACATTTGTATTACTTTTCCCATAAATGTTCAATAGATCTACCGGTTAAATTATCCTACTTAGAAAGGTAGATCTACCGGTTTCACAAATCTACTTAAAAAGGTAGATCTACTGGCCTGACTAGAAAATCATTGTTTTTCACATGGCAGTTATACTTTATAAGTGTTCACGAGTTGGAAAACCATCCGCTTTGTTTGTGTTTACGTCAGGCCAAAAAACAAAAATATGGTTTACCAAAGAGCATTTCAAAAAAACGGATAGTTTGCGGAAACGTATAACGCTTCGATTCAGTATTTACTTTGGATTCTCTTCCATTTACTTAGAGAAGTTTAACTAAGTAACACTTCATTTTTGTAATCGAAATGAATTTATTACTGTTGTTCCTTTTCAAATATAAAAAAAAAATTTTCTTCACTTTTTTATCACCAAACGAAATGTTACAGAAAACGAAGCCATCTGGTGGCGAAACGGAGTTCGCCGGGTTTGCTAGTTCAAAATAAAATTAGTCAGTTACTCGTCGACCTTTGTCGTAAAAATTGTCGTCCACAAATAAGTTTTATATCGATGATATCGGGAGATTTGAGGTGTTATCTAATTTAATTTTAGATGTAACTAGCGCGGCACCGTGAATTTATCTGTTTATTATTGGTGATTTTTTGATATTGGAGTTTTGTGATTGTGGGAATTTTTGGATTAATTAGTTTTGATTGTGTTTATTAAGAAATGGTGAGTGTGCGTTAAAGAATAAGAAAAGATGCCGTTGAAGTCGTTGACTTTTTCTATGATTAATGAATCATGGGTTGATGAGTGTATTCATGATATAATTTTTGTTTACATTTGGTTTTTTATCGTTGATGAAGAGGATCAAGCGCGTTTATAATTTCTGAGCCCTGAGCGTTTGGCAGTGAATAATATTGAAAAGTCTTCTTATCCGGAAATATTAACAAGTGAAAAAATCAACGAGGTATTGGCAAATTGTTAAAAACATACAATGAAAACGAAAGCTAGAAGAGTAATCACAAGTGAAAAAGAAGATGAATTTAAACAATTTTAATAAAGATATTAAATGGAAAATCACTTCAGATACAGGTATAATCATCATTTAAATTTCACAATGAAGAGGACTTTGAAAATAGTTTCGGCTTATTCATATTTATTACATATTATAAGTACATATGTGTTCATATATGGTAGTTCAACAGTTCGATCTGATTCAAAGGATATGCATACATTCTTATGAAAAACACGTTTGTACTGATGTAAAAACAATTTTTCAATACAGTAGGATCTCGCTAATCCGGCCCTATATTGAGATCGGTAGTGCCGGATTGCCGAAATTGCATTAGTGGAGATATGGTAAAAAAAAGCTAAATAGACCATAAAAACATCGTATAATTACTACAAAACAAGTACAGTATAAAAATCATTACATAATATTATGTATAAATCGATAAAAATATTATAAGCAAAACACAGTTAAGGTCAATGTAAAAAAACGGTTTGTTTAAAACTAGATTTAACACAATTACGAAGGGCTTAAATTAGCCGGATTATAGAGAATGTACTGTACCTACATATACCATAATATAGAAACATAATGATAGGTATAGTCTTGCCTAAAATGAATGACATATTGAAATTGATTCAGTTATATTTTGCTTTAGACAATTCAGGTTAGTGTTAAAAATAACACTGACAGAAGATTGGAATTTCGACAATTTTTTTGTTTGTGATTTTTGGTTTATTATAAGTTATGAAAACTCATTGATGAGCTCTGATTATGAAGTTGAATCATTGATCCTATTTGCAAATAATAATTCAATGATAAGGCAAAAGCAAACAATCTTCATTAAAGTTCCTTGAAAGGTGATATAAATTCAAAGAATACATTCTACATGAATGTCTATAGTTGAATTGCAGTTAAATCACAGATTATTGAAGCTAATATATTGAAAGCTTATGCGAAACTTTCATTTCTGCTCTGAAGAAATTATCACCTCTATACATTTCTAAGTTATAATTATACAGTGTGTTTGGTCATGACTCATGACTTAGCGATAATTTAAGGTCATCAAATATACCTAATATTATCGTCAAAAACAGCCAAACTTGGAAGTTTACCCCCTTAGTTTTGGAGTCGCATAATCAGAAACCTAGAAAATGTTTTTTGAATATCCATTTTTTCGAAAAACTCAGAATCTGTCAATTCGATCGACCTGAAATTGGCAGTAAAATGATATACAGTGTGTTTGGTCACGAGTTAGCAATAATTTAAGGTCATCAAATATACTTAATATTATCGACAAAAACACCCAAACTTGGAATTTTACACCCTTAGTTTTGGAGTAGCCCCCATTTTAAATTTACTTTTTTATTTTCGTTGACCCTTCCAAATAATCGATTTCTTTGGACATAAAGATCCTACAGATGTGAAAAAAATGTTTTTTGAAAGATGATGCTACCACCTTTCATTGAAGTATAACAATATGAAAATATTCAACTTGAAAACGCAATAAAAAATTCTTTAAAAAAGTTCATAGTGAAAATATGTACTGATTTTCTCAGTAAATCCGCAATAGTACAAGAACTAGCACATTGAAGTATAAGTTTTTTTCAATGATTTAACACGCAAGGACACAAGCTACAAAACAACACTCACATCATTTCTGATGTACCTAAGTTACATAATTTGAGAGTTATTGCTGTTCGAACATGACCCTTATGAAACTTACTTACTTACTTTCTTCTATTTTCAATGATCAAACAAAAAAATTAATCCTAAAAATTGCTCAAAATGGCCGACTTTGCTCTGTAGACAGGCAGTGGCATTCATGACGACCTGTCTTGTCTTTTGCTCGCGTAGTGATCATGTTCGAGCAGCAATAACTCTTGAATTATGTAACTTACAGATATGATGTGAATGCTGTTTTGTAGCTAATATCCTTGCGTGTTAAATCATTGAAAAAAAATTATACTTCAATGTGCTAGTTCTTGTACTATTGCGGATTTACTAAGAAAATCAGTACATATTTTTACTATGAACTTTTTTAAAGAATTTTTTATGCCGTTTTCAAGATGAATGTTTTTATAAAGCTATACTTCAATGAAACATCATAGTATCATCTTTCAAAAAACATTTTTTTCACATCTGTAGGACCTTTATGTCCACAGAAATTGATATTATTTGGAAGGGTCAACGAAAATAAAAAAGTAAATTTAAAATGGGGGCTACTCCAACACTAAGCGCGTAAACTCCCAAGTTTGGGTGTTTTTGTCGATAATATTAGGTATATTTGATATCCTTAAATCATCGCTAAGTCATGACCAAACACACTGTATATTTATAATTATATACATATTTACTTTTTAGGAATCGGTTATAAAGCTAGAGATTTAGGGCCTACTTCGATATCAATCATTATTTGACGGACTTATGAATTATTTTGGGTCAATCTTAGCATTACATAGTTGAGAACATTACTTTGAATATGCGAATATTGAGAATTTTCCTATTGTACCTACTTGCGTTGCAAAATGGTGGATGCGCTGGTTCCGATTTTACCGTTGGTTCCGAGTGATCGTAATATAATATAAGATAAGAAGTAAAATATCATCGAAGAGAATCAATGATCAATAATGACTACAAATAACTATAACGATTTACCTAAAGAAAAGTAATACAGTATTGAACAAAAACTCTCTGCTTTTCACTAGCGTAACAAAACTCAACAAACTAGATACATTTCAAGGATTGTGATACATTTTCCTTCAAATACCTGTTTATTTTGTAGTTGTTCTTTTCACTAAGAATAAATGTTATGTTTGTTTCAGCTCCGGTGGAAACTCCAAGACTGCAAAAATATTTCTCCAAAGAAGACTGGATATTATTAGATGCCATGGGTTCGAGCTCCACGCAAAGGAGCTCTGGCCGATTTCTTACGATGCATAAACGACGTCGTAAGAAGCTCACAACGCGCTCTCTATATCAGGACCACGCAATACTTGATGATATTCATCACGGTCTGGTTCAAGTGAGTATCTTAATTCTTAACCTTAAGGTATTTCGTATACTCAGAGCTACAGCTCTTTTTCAATGACATAATAAAGGGTTTTCCAATAAGAGGTGTTATTTTGAATAGCCCGCTATTTCCGTAGATGTCACGTTTAAAGCTGTCATTATTTGACAAGTAGAAACTACGCCATTAATAAAATAGAAACGATACACGCTTCAAGAACGCATTGAAATTTTTAAAATTCACAATAAAAATGGTGAAAATTTGGAAGAGACGGTTCGTTAAACTCGAACATTTTTGGGTCATCTTGAAGCACTTTGTCATACCACAATAAAGAAATTGGTGGAATAATTCCAGCTGTTGGGACAAGTTAGTGATGTGAATAATAAAACCCGTGCACGTCGCTCAAGAACAGCCGAAAATATTGCTGCTGTATCCGAAAGAGTTGAAGAAAACCCAGGTTTGTCCATTCCTCGTCGTTTTTTGGAATTAGGCATTCCACAAACGTCATTACACCGTATTTTGAATAAAGATTTGGGTTTTAAGGCTACGTGCCACACAAGCAACGAAATTATTGATCTTTTGCGGGAAAACTTTCCGGACCTTGTTGTCTCTCGAAGAGGTGATCACAATTGGCCACCGAGATCTTGTGATTTAACACTTTGCGACTTCTTCCTTTGGGGCCACGTAAGAGAGAATGTCTACGCCAATAGCCCAGCGTTGGTTCAAGACCTCAAAGATGGAATTGGTTTGGCTATCGCGGACATAGCGCAGCCACTTTGCGATTTGGTTATGGAAAATTTCATTAAAAGGATATGGTCCTGTATGAGTAGTCGTGGTGGTTATTTTTCTGATGTTATTTTTAACTATTGACCGTATTCGTATTGAAAAATGGCATGTTTCTTTTAATATCAAAATAAAACCTCTTATTGGAAAACCCTTTATAATATATTCTCTAGTTATTCTGTTTCTCTATTCGATCATGTTTATATCTTTTTTAGATTTTGTCTTTATATTTTCAATATCGCGATTAAATTGGTTTTCGAAATATTCTCATTAATGTATTTTCTGTACTTCGTGTTTTCAAAAATATTTTCACTAATTCCTATAATGTTCTTCAAAACTTTTCTCATCGCTGTATTTTTTTATACAGAAGATTCTGAAAATGTCCTTTTTTTCAGAGAATGTTGGAATATTGTGGGAGATGGGCATTCAACGCTTTCACTTTAGAGACAGTAGCTGGTGGGCGGTCCTTGCCAGTTCTCTGTGTTCATTTATTTCATTGGTACGGCCTTCTAGATTATTTCGATCTGGACGTGGTTCGCGTCTGGAAACTCTTCAGTAAGTATACATTTTACTCTTATTTATAATTTAATTGCTTGATACAATAAATTGAATTTGAATCTCAAACGCAAAATAGTCAACACGACATCTTTTAGGGATTTTCGTATTCGAAATGTTTATGACTAAATTCGTCTATCGTAAGTTAGGTTTTTCTTGAGAATTGCGATTAAAAATTTTGATCAATATGATCTGAAAACTTCTCGAATATATTTTTTTGAAATTCTATACTATATTAATTCAAATAAGTTATAAGGGTTTTCCTTTTAGGTTGACCAATTAGACGTTTTTGGAGACCTAGTGAGTATTTCAATCAGAAATTTCAGGTGGAGCCTTGAGGATGAAGGAACTCTTCGCCTAAAATATTTTCAAGTCGACAGTGTTGTCACGTCTATCTCAAACGGATATCTACTTTCTTATTTCAAATGGAACTACCTATATTTTTATTTATGTATCGATTATACCAAAGTCACAGTAAAACCTACTAAAAAAATTTCTCTGCCATGCGCTGTTGCCAAGTTATACACATGAAATTTTTGACATCTGCATAGCTTGTTTGGAAATGCAATATCTCGATTATTTCAGCCGTCTCATAGAAGAGAATCCATGCATTCATGTGGTGTATTCAGTATTTTGATGCATTGTAAGGTTTTTCGAAGATTTTGCTCCGAAAATGTGGAAATTAGAATGGAAATATTTCGAGATTTTCAAATGGCAACCCCATATTTATTTCACAGCATTCGATTCGAAATAAAAAATGAATGACAGTCTCCTCTCCCACTAATTATTTATTTGGGAAAATTTTTGAATGAAATGAAAAATACTGAAATTCTTCTGTATTTATAGTCATGATCTATGGACATAATGCTGTGTGATTATAAGGTGAATTATCGGAATGAATTCTATGGTTGAGGTCATGAACATTGAGCCAGGATTAGGTACACAAGGCCAAAATCGATACATAAATAGAAATATAGGTAGTTCCATTTGAAATAAGAAAGAAGGTATGTGTTTGAGATAGACGTGGCAACACTGTCGACTTGAAAATATTTTAGGCAGAGGGTTCCTTCATCCTCATGGCTCCACCTAAAATTTCTGAACGAAATATTCACTAGTTCTCCAAAAACGTCCAATAGTCGTCTAATTGTATTAAAAATAACAGTTTTATTGTTTGTATGCGTTTTTTGAATGTCATATTTAAAGATACTTAAGCCACATCATTCTGCATTTAATTATATTCAAAGCATCCTTTCCATTTTCAAACCTCCGTGAACGAACATAACAGGGTTTTCCAATAAGAGGTGTTATTTTGATATTCGAAGAAAAATGCCATTTATCAATATAAATGATTGGCTGTTTATTTCATTATAAAGAAGAAGCTATGTCGTTAATAGTGGAAAATAATATTAGGCAAATATCCTTTTAAAGAAATTTTCCATAACCAAATCGCAAAGTGGCTGCCCTATGTCCTCGATAGCCTCACGAATTTCATCTTTGAGGTCTTGAATCGACGCTGGGCTATTGGCGTAGACCTTCTCTTACGTGGCCCCAAAGGAAGAAGTCTCAAGGTGTTAAATCACAAGATCTCGGTGGCCAATTGTGATCACCTCTTCGAGAGATAACACGGTCCGGAAACTTTTCCCGCAAAAGATCAATGGTTTTCGTGAGTTCTTGTGTTAACTGAACTTTATAAGCCTTAAGACCCAAATCTTTATGCAAAATACGGTGTAATGACGTTTATGGAATGCCTAATTCCAAAGAACGACGAGGAATGGACAAACCTGGGTTTTCTTCAACACTTTCGGCTACAGCAGCAATATTCTCGGCTGTTCTTGAGCGACGTGCACGGGTTTTATTCTTCACATCACCAACTTCTTTCAACAGTTCGAATTTGTCCACCAATTTCTTTATTGCGGTCCGACAAGGTGCTCCACGACGAGCCAAATATTTACCATTTTTATAGTGAATTTTAATGATTTCAATGCGTTTTTGAAGCGTGTATCGTTCCATTTTTATTAATGGCGTAGTTTCTACTTGTCAAATGACAAAAAATGATAGCTTCAAACGTGACATCTACCGAAATAGCGGGCTATTCGAAATAACACCTCTTATTGGAAAACCCTTTACATTTACTCTGGAAGAAAACCTGGGAAGCAAAACGGAAAGCGTAAAAAAGGTAGAATTCACAAAGCGAAAATGACAATAAATGAAAATGAAAATCGTAAAATACTCCTGTCGACGGACAGCTCCAGTGTCGTTACTTTGTTTCGAACTGGAATCATAAACTCCAGACCCTTTTCAGGAACCTAATGGATTTCTGTATCGTTGGAGAGACGGGAGAATTTTATAAAACAGGTCATTAGTAATATGGGGTCGTTAAACTTTGACCTCACACCGTAGTCTGGTAAATCAGGGATAAGATAATATGACATTATTTCATTTTTACAATACGACGAGATAATAATTCGGATGATCATATCATAAGTACTTACTCACTGAATATTTATAGCTTGGATTGGACAATAATATGGATCAAAATCCGTATAAGTTGAGAGGTTTTTCTTGGGGAAGCGCTCGTTCTACTTAAACGTGTGCTTTATCATTTTGCCAAATGTCTGTAATTTTAGAATTTTGAGCCAAAAATGGTCTCAAAAGATAGGGTTCTACTCCCTGATAACGGCCGTTAGCACGATAACTTTCGAAGGGATTGTCCTAGAGACTTAAAATTTTCAGGGTGACTTTGGTTTCCAAATGCCTTGCTTAAGTTCGTTGACCAGCCAAATCGTACAGGGTGTTCTATAAAATATGGCCATTCAAAATTTTTGTTACTGAATATCTCAGACAAAACAAAATTCATCGAAATGAAATGTTGCGGCCATATGCAAGATGCTCATAATAAGCCTCATGCAAAATGTTGTGTCCATAGTGTTAACATAACCATGGAAAGTTCAATTGGAATATTGAAGATTTTTCCATAAAAAGATATCCGATTCGAATAAAATTCATTTCATGAATAAAGATTGATACACCGAATGTTCATGCAGAATTTTGGGGCCATAGTAATAACAGAACCATAGAAAATTCAATTGGAATATTGAAAAGAAGAATCTTTATATTTCCATATCAGGATATCCGATTCAAGTTCAATTTTTGTTTGTGATTGAAGACTGTTTTACTGAATTCTCATGAAGAATTTCGTAGCCATAGTGTCAACAAAACCATAGAAAATTCATTCGGAATATTGAAAATAAGAATCTCTATATTTCCATAACAGAATAACCGATTCAAATGAAATTTATTTTGTGAATCAAGACTGATATACTGAATGTTCATTTAAAATTTCAAGAGGATCGCATCATCAGAACCATAGAATTCAATTTTTTTGATAATTTTTGTTTAACAATCTCAAGTCGCACATAAAATTTGAGGTAAAAGTCTTATTTCACCACCAAAGAACGAGCGCTCTAAAGCTCCTGCTCAGTGCTTTTCTTAATTTTTTATTGCCAGGAATTGTGAGTAATTGCGTAAGAATATCTTCAGTAGTTCAATTTACAATCATGAGACTGGTTGAGAACGAATAACCTACTATTAATTGTATTGCCAAGTATGGCGGCTCCTTCGCCATTTTGCAACACACGCTATTGGGACAAATAATTACCGATGGCGGCGCGGCAATCGCAGAATCAGCTGTTCCCGAAACGAGTATTGTTTCGTGCACGTTTAAGCAAAATACGAGAGATTCTGGTGTTTCTCTAGTGTTTCAGTTGATTTATTTCGTCTTTGGACTGAACAATCGTGAAAATGGATCTATGAAATCATTTATTAAGTACAGATCATATTCATCGAGGACGATATGTAGAAAAATATCAGTTTCAGGCATTTACCCTTGTCAACTGCAGAAGGAAGATTAACCTTCTAACTATGCTCATTTCAAAGATAAAATGTATCCTGATATGATCAGTTATTTAGTGGAAACAAAGAGTCCTGCTTCAGTGAATCAGATTATATTTATAATATTTATTCTTCAATATATAGAAAGCAAGAAAATTACCATATTTTTTATTGAAATGAAAGCCGTTGAATTCCATGATGATTTTATTACAGAAATGAAAGACTTTATGAAAATTAACAACTAAATATTAATTATCCACAACGTAAAAAACTATTTTTATTGAATACAAACTAGAAAAATCAATTAATATTTGGTCGTAAGTAAAGCATTTATAATTCAATACAATCCAACATCCTGGTGTAAATAAAAACTTAATTATCTAATAAGAAATGATGATTAATTTTACACTACAGAATTAAAGTAGGTGTATTCTATTTTCTAAGAAGTAGTGAATAGTGCAGATAGCAGTTACCTTCTACTTACTTGTCTCATATAGAAAACAAAAGAAATACCGCAAATTGAAAGCATCCAGATATGTTTTAGCCAAGTGATATGATTTCAGGGCATTTATTCATAAAAACTTGAGTTATCACAAAAATTTTGTCAATTTACGAGGAATCTTTATCTGTTTTCCTCAACGAATGAATTGGGAATATATCCAATAATGTACTATATTTCCTCCTCAAAGTCCAAATATGAATCCTGAAACTGACTAATATCTTTGTGTTCTTGATTTTGACTGCACTTTACGTCTAAAATGCTTCCTCTAGAGCAAACTGGCGATCAACTGATAAAATATTATGTTTTCATAACCACCATCCTATAAAATGGTGACCTGTGAAAGAACTTATTAAAGCTGCCTCCATAAACACTGCAATTAGTATTCTTCACTGTATTCTCTTCAGGCATCTTTAAATCAGATTAAAAACCAACTAACTTGACAAATATTATAATAAATACACAACACAAATCTCACTCTCCATCTCTTTTCTTAGGCATAAACACTCGAATGTCATATCCCGCGTTTATGAATACTCGTTTCGGGATAGTTCTACGTAACGCCGCTAGGGTCGCATAGAGTTGTATTTTGCTCAATTCCAATTCATTGTACAGGGTGGGGCAGAGAAACTTGCTTACATATTTAGATTTTTTAGAAATGCAATTGAACAAAAAACATTATGGAAATATCGAACTAATTATTTTTCATTATCAAGTACAACATTTGAAGTTTATGTTCAGTTGATTTTAAATATGGTACTTATCTGGCAAGTGGTGTCCATTATTGTTAATGCGCTCTGAGTTGATAGATTTCGGACAGCTTTGTCCAGCATTTCTTGGGTATGTGATAGCCAAATGAATGTTGTTCTTCAAGTGGGCCAAAGTCCTAGGACGATCTTCATCAACTTGTGGTTTTAGATATGCCCATAAATAAAAGCGCAGGAGGCTAAATCAGGCGAATGTGCTAGAGAATACCAAGAAGGAAAAACTACTGAATCATGTGAGCATAACCGTCAGAAGTCACTGAAACTGCCAGTTCGTTTTGTTCCAAAAATGTGGGCCAATTATACCACGTTGAGCGTCTTTCAAGCGGAAATCTCAGCTATTGAAAGATATGTACATATCAATCTAGAAAGAAACTATCAGAAGGGCTATATAACCATACACTCAGATAGTCAAGCTGCTAGTAAAGCACTGAGCTCCTATGCCATCGACTCAAAGATGTTCTGCGAGTGACGGAACAAACCCAATGAGGTAGGCAAGAAAAATAAGGTCTTTTTAAATGGGTTCTCGTCCGTTCGGGAATCAAATGAAACGAAGAGGCCAATACACTTGCCAAAGAGGGCGCACGAATGTCACTCATTGGCCCAGAACCCTTCTGTAGTATATGTAAATGTACCTTTAAGAAGGGGTTTCTGGAGAAGGAGATATCCGAGCAGAACAAACTCTGGCGTAATCTCCCTGGGACGGATCATTCCATTGAGTTCCTTCGGAACTTTAAAACAGCAATATCCAAAAGATATCTAGATCTTGGTATGAAACAATTACACCTCTTCACTGGCTTTCTTACAGGACACTGTCGCCTCAGTAAGCACCTGTTGAGGATGGGATTATCGGATACTGATAGACTACAGGCCCGTGTTGAAAAAATTATGATTCATTTGCACCACCAGGTGACCTATCTAGAATGATATAAGAGCATAAAATAATAAGATTCAGCACTATGCCGTCACTTGTCAGCTGTCCAACTGAGTGCAGGTGAGCATTCGAAAGTAAGGGTAGAGTGGGTACATTTTGGTCACATATTTTTGTACGGCATTCTTACCATCGATAGATTCGTGAAAAATAATAAGTAAACGCAAAGCGCCGTAAAAAAATGGGTAGCCACAAAGTCGAATTTTTGTTTCAATTTTCCGACAATTACCAGGGTAAATTAGGTCATTTGATTTTGTACGGCATCTGTGTCATACTATTTCAATATTGCTTCTAATCCATTATTCTGCAACGCCGTACAAAAATCATGCGACAAGGGGAAAAATCTAGGGTTGCAATCCCCTCTCTTTCCGTAGTCCAGGGGGTGATTTGACACAACATGAAATAAATTTATTTTGAAGTATTTTATGCAAAGATAATATTTTTTCATATGCCGTACATTTTCGTTGGTCCAAAGGGGATAAAAAGAACAAATCTATTTATTTGTACTAATTTTCATAGTCTTTCTTTTCGTGTTCTAGGTTCCTAGCTAGAAACTATGTTGAATATGGGTTTGTATACTATCCATTTATACCAAAATATAGACATATTGTCACTGATAATTCCAAAATACAACATATTTTTGAGAAGTACTCATGACACTGCAGTACAAAATCATGCGACAAGTGGGTCTGCTAATTTCAGTGTCATGAGTACTTCTCAAAAATATGATGTATTTTGGAATTATCAGTGACAATATGTCTATATTTTGGTATAAATGGATAGTATACAAAACCATATTCAACATAGTTTCTAGCTAGGAACCTAGAATCACGAAAAGACTATGAAAATTAGTACAAATAAATAGATTTGTTCTTTTTTTCCCCTTGGACCAACGAAAATGTACGGCATATGAAAAAATATTATCTTTGCATAAAATACTTTCAAAATAAATTTATTTCATGTTGTGTCAAATCACCCCCTGGACTACGGAAAGAGAGGGGATTGCAACCCTAGATTTTTTTCCCTTGTCGCATGATTTTTGTACGGCGTTGCAGAATGATGGATTAGAAGCAATATTGAAATAGTATGACACAGATGCCGTACAAAATTAAATGACCAAATTTACCGGGTAATTGTCGGAAAATTAAAAAAAAATTTCGACTTTGTGGCTCCACATTTTTTTACGACGCTACGCGTTTTCTTATTATTTTTCACGGATCTATCGATGGTAAGAATGCCGTTCAAAAATATGTGACCAAAATGTGCCCACTCTACCTGTACTCTCGAATGCTCACCTGCACTCAGTTGGAGAGCTTACAAGTGACGGCATAGTGCTGAATCTTATTATTTTATGCTCTTATATCGTTCTAGATAGGTCACCTGGTGGTTCAAATGACCCATAATTTTTTCAACACGGGCCTGTAGTCTATGACGACTGTATGTTCTGTGAGGAGGTGAAATAAACCCCCATTCACCTAGTCACGGAATGCTAAATCATTGCGAGCCTAAGGAGACAATGTCTTGGGCGAGAAACTTGTAACAGTGAGGAACTAGCCTCGTTTAAGTCTTCACAGATATTTAATTTCATCAGATCTCTGAAAGTGGATAGCGAGCTGTAAAGGGTGTGGTCAGAACAGCTCTGTAAGGGGGCACAATAGACCTTGAGGTCGCATTGAACTGTAACCCTTTTTTAAACTATAACTAAACGTATGGCGTATAGCGATCTCTATATTGATTCCGGAAGGTACAGACTAAAAAATAATAAAGTAAAGAAGTGGAAAGTATCAAACTCCTATGACCATCGATTGATACACAGAAGTGAACGGACTACACCTAACGATACCTACTCCGTCGAAGACTCCGTATTTTCACCGTGACGTATTGTCATTTTTCCTCAGTGAATTCCTTCTTTATTTCACGGCTCTCCGACCTTCGTCCTGCTCTTCCCTCGGGAAGATTTATATCCCGATCGGTCACGGACCATAGCTCTCCTGGAGGAGCAAACTTCAATTCTTGTAGTTGGCGGGGCACTTACGTTCTTATGAAATACGCATAGTGCGCCATGAATTCCAATAGATGGCACTCGTGACCCAAATATTAATGGCCGCTCCTTATATATATACGTGCCCACAAATTTTTCCTGTTTCCTATGAATTATTGAGCAGAAATGAAATACGTACATGTTGCGACCTGGATTCTGGGATTTGAAAGGTTTTAGGTTAGGATCGATTGTGAAATAACTTTAAATTTTCTCTTTAGAGTGAGTTAAATTGAGATGATCAAAATATTGATGGGTTAATTGTTTGACTTTTTTTAAAGACACTGTGGCGATATAATGGGTTTTCCAATAAGAGGAGTTATTTTGATATTAAAAGAAAAATGCTATTTTTCAATAAAGGGTGTCCCGTAATTCGACCGACAAACTTCTAGTGGACGTTATAGATCGTATTTTAGACAGATTCGACCCAAATCATATAATGCAAAATTGCTTCCTTAAGGAGCTAGTGCCCTTTGAAGATGACGTCCTGTCCACATTTTTTGCCACATATTCGCAAAACGGAGTTACATAAAGTGCTGAAAGTTTACAACATTGTCTTAGGTATATCAAAAATACGCATCGATTAGATTGAGTGCATTTCTTTCATGTCAAGCACAATGATGATGTTTTTTCTTGAAAAAAAGATGCTCTTGTATAATAACGCCCAGATGCGCCATTTCTGAAAAAAATAGATTTAAAATGTTCTCTCTTTTCACTAAGTACTCAATGTTCACTTTTGTTTTGAATTTATTTTCATTTGATAATGGTAAGGCATCTCTTTTCAAGAAAAAACATCAGAGTTAATGAATATGATGTAAATCTTGCGAAATAATGAAAGTTAAAAAGTTTCAACTAAAAATACCATTCCCCCCCCAAATGATACGATTGTGCTTGACATGAAAGAAATGTACTGAATCTAATCGATGCATATTTTTGATATTAGCCAATGTGTAAACTTTCAGCACTTTATGTGACTCCGTTTTGCGAATATGTGGCAAAAAGTGTGGACAGGACGTCATCTTCAAAGGGCACTAGCTCCTTAACGAAGCAACTTTGCATGATATGATTTGGGTCGAATCTGTCTAAAATATGATCAATAATGTCCACTAGAAGTTTGTCGGTCTAATTACGGGACAGCCTTTATAAATGATCGGATGTTTATTTCATTATAAAGAAGAAGCTATATGCCGTTAATAGTGGAAAATTTTATTCTGATTGCACCCTTGTATCCTTTTCCCTTCAAACGATTTCTCAGTAGAAGAAAACTATGTTAAAACAATTTTTTCTCATTTTATGTAAATTCCACGTATGAAAAGAAAAAAGCAAGCTAAAAATCATGGCGCATTCGCCATTTTGCGATTCATTGTGAAACATTTTTTGTGTCCCAAGATATTCAATACAGACAAAAAAAGAATCAACACCTTGAAACACAATTAAACAATTTAATAATTTAAAGAATTTAATAATTGAAACAATTAAACTGAAGAAAGTGTCAGAATAAAACAAAGTATTATAATTATTATTTGAATCTACGTAAAATGATGAAAATTCGTTTAAACGTATTTTTTCTCTTACTGAAGAATCGTTAAAAGGAAAATATATAATGGCGTAATTTGAAAAAATATCCGGGGCAGTTTCTTCAGAAGTGGTGATCAGAAATAAATTTAACGACGATTTCTGATAGGGTTTTTGATGCCATTTGAAATATGTTTTGTTTGAACTTTCTACCGCATCTGAAAGCCGAAATATTAACAGTATGGAATATCCTGAGACACCCTGTTTATTTCAGCGAATAAATGGGAAGGTTAAATGTTTGTATATCTCATTTAATCGTTTTTGAAACAGTATTCGATAGGTTATACAGTGAAACTTCCCTATAACAAAAGTCTGTATAACGAAATTCTCTGTATAACGAATTTCGTACAAGACACTGCACCTTGATACGAAATTTCATGTTAAAACATCCTCTAAAACGAAGTAAATTCTCTCTATAACGAAATATTCAAAGAACATCACTCTTTGAATGGGTATTGGTAAGAAGGTATAAGGGTGGGTTTTTTCCGAAATTTTTCAGGACGTACGTATTAAATCCCGACCTTAATCTAAATCATTACGGCGGGCAGAAAGATCCTGAAACAATTTTAAATACACCCCCTGGCTGTTTGGTTTTAATATAACCATTGTTCTGGTGTGAAAAGTTGTGCGAAAATGTCTAAAAGCAAGTTCTTAAGTTTGAATGATTAACTTGAACTAGCGGAGCCAACAGACGTTGTTCTGCATACACAAAAATTCATTCAATTCGATCCAGCCGTTTAGTTGCAAAATAGATGAAAAACCTAGATAACGACTACAGTGCCATCTGTTGATCTGATTTGTGATCATAAACATACGGGCATCAGGCAATTCAAAATACATTCATACATCATAGGTTTAAAATTTGTAAAATATGGCATAAGTAAAAAATTGTTGTATAATATGTTAGTTCATTCGTTATTTCTGATTAAAATTTTAAATTTTCGATTCACTTGTTGTAACTTCACTTTTTGCTCAGATGTCAAAATCATTATAACCTATAAATATGTATTCTATGACTGCTTGATTGGTCGTAAGAAAAAGGAAACCCATTTATTTTTTCTGAACAAATATTTCGTTGTATAAACCTTACCCTAGCAATTATGAACACAACAAAAAAGAAATCCAATTTGGTAGAGCTTTGAAAGATATTGCATTTTGACGGTAAACATAGATCCTGTTTTATTAATATAGATTTATCAGTGAAGAAGACCGCGATAACGAAATATCTTTATAGCGAATTTTTTTTTCGGATTTAGCGCTTTCGTTATAGGGAAGTTCCACTGTATTGCATTGTGTAGTCTAGCATTTGAAGGTTTCTATGGCATAATCAATTTACTCTTGCCGAATATTGCAGATCAAAATTCGGGAATTCAATAACGCGAAACAAAAACAAGTTTTTGAAATTCGATATTCGACTGTCAGTTCGTTTCAGCATCGTGTTTATGATGAACCACAGATTAGGTTTCGTATTCAGTTTGTAGTTAGGCACTTCAAAGCAGTCTCTAATCAACATAACATCATGTTGCTTGTACAAAGTTTGATAATCGAGATGGGTAGACACATTGTTTTTGTTTATTATGATCACAAATAATGAATAAGCCTACGGAATCACAGTTTGGAGTGAATTTTGGAACTCTGGAGTTTTTATTCGTATGTTCAGTTGATTGAAGAGTCGGATCTAAGGTAAATCCGGGTTAGATGCCCAACCTAACGAAAAACTGTGATCAAAAATGCAATTATAATTTAAAATGATCAAACAGATGCTGAAAAAACATGCTGAAATATTATTTAGACACAATATTGTTTGTTCAAAAACTTAAAATTCTTATGTTCCTTCTAAAAAAAGGTAAAAATAAAAACAACTTTTTTGGCCATCTCTCCCGAGAGTAAGGGAGAGTTGCCCCTGTAGTTTGGGTGAGCCGCCCCACTCAAGGAAAGCGCTTTATAAAAGAAGAGCAGAAACTTTCATTAGTTTTTTTATCTCAATCTTAAGAAGAAGGATTAGCCAACCTCAGATCATGAGAATTTTTTTTTACGGCGGTCAAGATTTACAGCCCTTAATTTTTCACGTCCACAAGTGACGCAGTTGTAACCATTGTAAACGTCTCGTGGAACCACTAGTCACAACCCAAACATTTTGACTGCCTTGTTCGTTGTGATATCAATTTTCCCAGCTGATTCTGATCCTTTAGCACAACTTGTAGATGGTGAATTTTTAGGTACCTTTTTATATGAATGGGATTCCATCTTCCGAGAACGAAAAATGTTCTTCTATATTTTTTTTTTGTTTTGGGTTTCGCTTTGTCAAAGTTTCATTTCCTGATCAATTTTAGGAGAACTTGTACCAGGCTTATAACTTTCAGCTATTTTGAAGGAGTTTTTTTTGGGTGGAGTACCATTGTACCTTTTCGTAAAAGGAACCAGTTCGGCGCTGACTTCATCTGAGTTTTTAAGTTGGGACATATTATCCGAAATTTTATTATTCACTCATTAAGAAATATTCCCTCAATTAAACAGCAAGGGCGAGACTCATCAGATATATCATCAACATTTGCAAAATATACAAATGAATCTAGGGCATCTATCCCGTATTATTCAGGCCATCTATCCTTTTTTTACGGGAGAGATGCCCCAGTATATCAAAATTGACCCAAAAAGAATTCCTCTACTATTTTCTAACCTACAATGAACCAATGGACCCTTTCATACGAAAATGCAATAGTATTGCATTAAACGTTGAAAGATATATATTTTCCACTGTGATATGTTCACACCTAAATTAGATCATAGGAGCAAGTCACCAACAGTTTCCTGTTTTTCTTGAATATTTCGGGATTAAAAATATTTTGTGGTATTATTTCCTATGACTTTCGCAAAACGAAGAACAAGTAAACAACGGCCATGCACGTGGCGTCAACCAACGATTAGGTCCGAAGTTATGCTTATCGGGGCATCTGTACCGGTGGGGCATCTAACCCGGAATTACCTTATAGCTTTTTCTCTGATTCTGTGACGAATTTGATTATACAGCTATCAATTCGGATTTTCCATAGGGACAACTTTGAATTTCATTTGGGAACGCGCTCATTTATTCCAGTATATCAATCGTCATTCGCGAAATGAATTTCACTCGAATCAGATATCTTTTCATGGAAATATGAAGTTTCTTCTCTTCAATATTCCAATTGAATTTTTTATGGTTCTGTTTACACTATTGCCGAAAAATTTTGCTTGAGGCTTACTATGAGCATCTTGCAAGTGGCGGCAAAATTTCATTTCGATTGGTTTCGTTTTGTCTGAAATATTGAGGAACAAAACTTTTGAATGGCTATATTTTATGGAACACCCTGTACGATTTGGCTGGTTAACGAACTTAACCGCAGCATTTGGAAAGCGAATTCACCCTGAAAATCTCAAGTTCCTAGAACAATTCCTTCGAAAGTTATCGTGCTTACGACCGGACCAACGAACGGAATATAATTTGACCAGGGATTCGTCATCAGGGAGCCGTTTGAGATAATTTTCGGCTCACACTTCGAAAATTACAGATATCTGGGCAAAACGATATTGTACTTGTTTAAGAACGAGCACACCAAAAGAGAAGTGATTTTCGGTGTTTTTTAAGCAGTTGCCCTTTCTTATTATTATTATTATTATACTCGTATACCCTAACTGCAGCAAAATGAAGTTTTCCGAATCTCGAATTAAAGGGTTTTCCAATAAGAAGTGTTATTTTGAATAGCCCGCTATTTCGGTAGATGTCACGTTTGAAGCTGTCATTTTTTGACATTTGACAAGTAGAAACTACGCCAATAATAAAAATGGAACGATACACACTTCAAGAACGCATTGAAATCATTAAAATTCACTATAAAAATGGTGAAAATGTGGCAGAGACGGTTCGTAAAACTCTAACATTTTTGGGTCGTCGTGAAGCACCTTGTCGGACCGCAATGAAGAAATTGGTGGAAAAATTCGAGCTGTTGGGACAAGTTAGTGATGTGAAGAATAAAACCCGTGTACGTCGCTCAAGAACAGCCGAGAATATTGCTGCTGTAGCCGAAAGTGTTGAAGAAAACCCAAGTTTGTCGGTTCCTCGTCGTTCTTTAGAATAAGGCATGATTAATGTTTTTTTATGGCCGAATTGGATAGTATTAATATGGACAACGTTTGCTTTCAGCAAGACGGCGCTACGTGTCACATAAGCAACGAAACGATTGATCTTTTGCGGGAAAATTTTCCGGACCGTGTTATCTCTCGAAGAAGTGATCACAATTGGCCACCGAGATCTTGTGATTTAACACCTTGCGTCTTCTTCCTTTAGGGCCACTTGAAAGAGAAGGTCTACGCCAATAGCCCAGCTTCGATTCAAGACCTCAAAGATGGAATTCGTGAGGCTATCGAGGACATAAGGCAGCCACTTCGCGATTTGTTTATGGAAAATTTCATTAAAATAATATGGTCCTGTAAGCGTGGTCGTGGTGGTCATTTGTCTGATGTCATTTTCCACTATTAACTGCATAGCTTCTTCCTTATAACGAAATAAACAACCGATCTTTTATATTGAAAAATGGCATTTTCTTTGAATATCAAAATAATATCTCTTATTGAAAAACCCTTTTATTTTATAAAGAAGTAGAAGCTTGGAAGAAAAGATCTCACATCTAGCAGGCTCCATCTGGGGGTCGTCACTTTTTGGTGGCATTGGCGTATCAGGCATCAGGGCAGGAAAGTCATTGGTGAAGACATGAGTGTGTTGATAGTCTGGATTCACCTCTCCGTTTGCTCTCACGTTTCTTGGACACAACGGGTTTTGTGGATCGTGACGTGGAATAGCAGTTTCTCGGACTTTTTCTACTTGTCCAGACCATAGGCGTTTACCCCTGTGTGGGCATACCAGAACCCATTCTCCTCTCAATGGGTTGTATCTGTTGTGTGGATGATCTGTGGAAAATCATAAATATTGTTATCTGAATAGCACCGAAAAAATAAAAGGGGTGATTCCTCAGATCATTTTTGAAAAAAGGTTCACGTAAATGCATTGTTTCCAAGATACAGATTATTGAAGTTCTACTTAAAAACTGTCTAAAAGAGTGGTACGCCACTGAGATACTTTGAACTAACAATTACAGTGGAACTTCCCTATAACGAACGTCTGTATAACGAATTTAGTACAAGACATTGCACCTTGAATCCAAATTCCATGTTAAAAACACCCTCTAAAACGAAGCATATTCTCTCTATAACGAAATATTCAAAGAACATCACTCTTTGAATGGGTATTGGTAAGAAGGTATAAGGGTGGGTTTTTTCCAAAATTTTTCCGGACGTACGTCATGAATCCCGACCTTAAACTAAATCATTACGGCAGGCAGAGAGATCCTTCTGAAACAGTTTTAAATACACCCCAGGCTGTTAGGTTTCAATCTAACCATTACGCTAGTGTGAAAGTTGTGCGAAAATGTCGAAAAGGAGGTGCTTGAGTATGAATGATAAACTCAATATTATCAGTGAAGTCAACCGTGACAATGCCGAATCTAGAAACAAAATTGCTGTATAAGGAAATTTCTTTATAACGAATTTTTCTTCTTTATAATGAAATAAACATCCGATCATTTATATTGAAAAATGGCATTTTCTTTGAATCAAAATAGCCTCTTATTGGAAAACCCTTTACAGTCGACTCTCGATAATTTGAAACTCAAGGGACCAACGAAAAAGTTCAAATTACCGAGAGTTCAAAATAAAAAGAGTTCAAATAAACAAGAGGGAGTAAGGATGAAATTCAATTAAACAAGAGTTTGATCAGAAGTACATAGGTACTAATGATATTGTATATGCGATTATGTATTATATTCTACATACATGATCTTTATGTGTATATGATATGATGAGTATTTCATTTCGAAAAGAAGTACGCAATTTTCATTTGAGTTATAGTGACTTCCATCTAGCCTACCATTGTCCAGGGTATTTTCTATAAGTTGAGAGCTGAGAAGAATTCATCGTTTGTTTCTGCCCTGGGGGCAGAAACCGAGAGCCTGAGCGAAAGACTTTTTCCTCCAGGCGAGGATTTCAGCTTGACGAAGCCTTTTCTTCCTATACTGGAGACACTTCCAGTGATTCGTTTCTTATTCTTTAAAATCATGGACAATGTAGATGGTAGAATATCGAACTATTTCGCAACATCTTTTTCCAATGTGCCATTTTCCACCGCTTCGATAACAAGTCTTTTCTCATTGAAAGATCCTTATTCTTTCTTTCACTCATTTTTAATTCGAAAATTCGAAAACCGGTTTTAGTTCAACGCAATTCTAAGGAAGACTGCGCAAACTCAAGACAAGTGCAAGATGAAACGGATCACAGAAGAGTGGGGACTTCAAATTATAGAGTGTTTGGGTGATTTGACTTCAAATTAAAGAGTGTTATTGAGCAAGATGTCACAGCTACAACATCAAATTATCGAGGGGGTCAGAACACGTTGATTTTTTTCAAATTATCAAGTGTTATTCTAGGGAACTGAAAAGAACTTCAAATTATCGAGAGATTCAATTTATCGAGTGTCAAATTATCGAGAGTCTACTTTATATGTTTTTGTCGGCAACTGAAGAATCTTTAATTATATTTTCTAACTTTTGTTTAATTTTCAGCACTTATTGAGGAAGGATATCATAGCACAAACCCTTATCATAACTCTATACATGCCACTGATATTACCCAAGCAATGCACTGTTTTCTTCAAGAAGAAAAGGTAATCTCATCGATTAAACATTAGGAATATTTGTACTTAAATTCTTATTTTACAGATTCGTCGTTATGTAACACCCCTAGAAATAATGGCATCACTCATTGGTGCAGTGGCGCACGATTTAGATCATCCCGGTGTCAACCAACATTTTCTCATATCTACTTCTAACCATCTTGCAATTTTGTATCAAGTAAGTTCCATTATTTAATAAACAGGGTGTCCCGGAAAATATGAGAAATCTCTCGGATTCAGATAGAACATAAAAAAATAAGATGATAATATTTTCACTGGTGTTTATTTTTTATGAAATATTTTACATACTTTGAAGGCCATAAAATACTGAAATTTATGTGTGTTTTGAGGAGTTTCTTGTGTGAAATCTACTTTTATGTTTTGAACCTTACTCTAAAACTAACCGGAAGTAGATTGTAAAATTATGAGGCTATCATACAGAAAGTTGTTTTGTAAGACTGCTTTACAAAAAAGTGGAAAAACAACACTTTAAAAATCTATATAGGGTGTCCCATAAAATGTGGGAAATCTCTCAGATAGAACATAAAAAAATAAGATGACAAGTTTCCATATTTTTTTTCCAAGCGGCCCTCCCTACGAAGATATGACCTCCTAAATGACGCCACTGGAAATTCATTTTAGTGGAATAAATTTCAATTGCTTATTTCTTTCATTATTTTTTTTGAAAACGGTTCATTTTATCGACACTAAACAAGAATATCTTTTCTTTAGCTTAATGTTCAAGGTATCCAAATTTGTTTTTTTAGCACCTTATCATACAGAGTGTTAAAAATGTAAGCATTAAAATGTACAACCCTGGTAAACTGAACAAGCTAATTTAAATTTGGTTATTTGAGAGGTCCTTAATACTATTAATCATATCAAATTTTCATCAAATTATATCGAGTAGTTTGAAACTCATGCCACTAAAATGGATTTCCAGTGGCGTCATTTAGGAGGTCGTATTTTCGTAGGGAGGGCCGCTAGAAAAAAAATATGGGAACTTGTCTTCTTCGTTTTTTATGTTCTATCTGAATCCGAGAGATTTTCCACATTTTCCTGGACACCCTGTATATTTTTGTTTTTGTACAGTGTATTTCTGAATTGATGCGATTTAAGGGGTGATTTCTCAGAATGTTGGAGTTTTAGATATTTAAACTAACAATTATTTCTGAATTCACAATAGAAGTGAATATTTACCTGTAAATAGATAAACGACAATTGCAGTTTATCTATTTTACCAATTTACCAATTATTATTATTCACATGCCAAATCCATCATTCAACAAAATCTATTAGTAATTTATGAAATTCTAATTTTGAGGCAAGTCACAAACGGTAACTGAGGTAGCTTATAATCATAACATATCAGACAAAGATTAAAGAGTATACAGTGTATTTGTTCATGACTTAGCGATAATTTAAGGTCATCAAATATACCTAATATTATCGACAAAAACACCCAAACTTGGAAGTTTACCCCCTTAGTTTTGGAGTAGCCCCCATTTTAAATTAACTGTTTCATTTTCGTTGACCCATCCAAATAATATCGATTTCTTTGGACATAAAGGACCTACAGTTGTTAAAAAAATGTTTTCTGAAAGATAATACTACCACCTTTCATTGAAGTATAACAATATAAAAACATTCAACTTGAAAACGCCATAAAAAATTCTTTAAAAAAGTTTTACTGAAAATATGTACTGATTTTCTTAGTAAATCCGCAATAGTACAAGAACTAACACATTGAAGTATAATTTTTTTCAATGATTTAACACGCGAGGATATCAGCTACAAAACAACACTAACATCATTTCTGTAAATTACATAATTTGAGAGTTATTGCTGTTCGAACATGATCACTACGCGAGCAAAAGACACAAGACAGGTCGTCATGAAGGCCACTGCCTGTCTACAGAGCAGAGGCGGCCATTTTGAGCAATTTTTTTGGTTCATTTTTTTGTTTGATCATTGAAAATTATCGAATGTACAGTAGTGAGTTTTTTTTTATTTTTTAAATTTTCATGTGGGCCATGTTCGAACAGCAATTACTTTCCCAATATGTAATTTAAAGAAATTATGTTGGTATATTTTTTACTAAAATTTTTCTAAAGATTTTTATAACATTTTTAAGTTATATGCTTTCATATTGTTCCACTTTAATGGAAAGCAGTAGTATCATCTTTCAAAAAACGTTTTTCTCACATCTGTAGGACCTTTATGTCCAAAGATATCCATATTATAAGGAAGGGTCAACTAAAATAAAGAAGTTAATTTAAAAAGGGAGCCTCTCCAAAACTGAGGGGGGTAAACTCCCCAATATGGATATTTTTGTCGATAAAATTAGTTATATTTGATGCCCTTAAATTATCGCTAAGTCATGACCAAACACACTGTATAATTTTTGAAACATAGATAAATTGAAAATAGTAATCATCGAAATGAATACAATCTTCAATTTATAGGCTCACAGAACCTTCTTCATGCGGACTGGGATGATTTATTCAAGATGTTGTCAATGAGGGAAGAGACAGACCGGTTTCGGCCTTATTAGGCCTCGTCAGTGTATAATCTTTGATATCAGATTTATAGTTAATTTATGTTATATCCACCCTGCTTGGGTAGAAAATTGATTCCAGAATATTAACTTTTTGAAATCAACCTCAAATTCAGATATCTATCAGTAGGTACATCTACATATCGGTTTTCTACTATAAACCTATGCAAAACTAAACAATAAAGCTCCAACCCCAATTACTCGAATGTATTTCATGGTTCATCTGCATCCCTCGAAGTCAGATGGGAAATTTGAAGGACCCTCTGGCTAAGGATACGCATCCTCTATCTATCTGAAAACTTTTCGCATAACAAAAGGTTTATTCGACCGAGTTTGTGGACCATGTTGCCGGTTATCTTTCTGTTTGCCTGAAAGATCTTTTTTCGATAATGTGAAACTCTATTTATTCAAAGTTACTTTCTGATTAGGGACGGGAAACAAATAGAATTGTATTCTGGAAAGTCATTAATATCCTTTGAAACGTTGCTAGAGCATAAATAATGGAAAATATTTGTTTATTATGTGCCAGGTAGTTTTGAACGATTTTTTTCTAAAGAAAGGAATTCAGTTTTGTATGAAAAAGAGTAAGGTTGAAATTATAGCTATAACTTTTGAAAAACGCTCTTGGTCTTGAAGTGTGTATGTAAGGTTCATAGATGAACAGAACCATAGAAAATTCAATTGGAATAATGAAGAGAAGATTTTTCCATAAAAAGATATCTGATTCGAATGAAATTTATTTTATGAATAAAGATTGATACACTGAATATTCATGCAAAAAAAATGGTGGCTATAGTGTTAACAGAATTTCAAATTCAATTGAAATATTGAATGAAGAATCCTTATATTTCCATAACAGGATATCCGATTGAAGTGAAATTTATGTAGAAAATCAAGATTGATTTACTGAACGTACATGCAAGAAAATTGCATTATGTGAACCATAGAGAATTCAATTGGAATATTGAAAAGAAGATACAGTTGTTTTCTCTGTTATTGCAGAATAAATCGGTGTTAGAAAATCATCATTGGAGATCAGCAGTTGGTTGTTTATTAGAAAGCGGTGTAGCAGAACAGCTAACACCCTACAGGGATGAATTGGAACTACTTATACGGGAACTTATACTTGCCACTGATATTAACAGACAACAGGAATTCATCACCAAATTCAAAGTGAGTATTATATACATTGAAGTGTGAAGTGTGATGTGAAGGCTTCAACTACGCTAGTTCCCCACTCTTACAAGTTTCTCGCCCTTAGGCAAGCAATGACAAAACATTCCGTTACTAGGTGAAGGGGGTTTCTTCCTCCTCCCCACAGAACCTACACTCATCAGTGCCCGACAATCCCATCTTCAACAGTACTTCCTGAAGCGACAGTGCCATGTAAGAAAGCCAGTGAGCAGGTGTAATTGTTTCTTACCGAGATCCAGATATCTTTTGGATCTTGCTGTTTCAAAGTTCCGAAGGAACTTAGTGGAATGCTCCATCCCTGGGAGATTCCGCCAGAGTTTTCCCTCTCGGCTTTCTCCTTCTCCAGAATCTTCTTCTTATAGGTACATTTACCTATACCAGAGAAGGGTTCTGGGCCAATGAGTGACAGTCGTGCGCCCTTTTTGGCAAGTGTATTGGCATCTTCGTTTCCTTTGATTCCCAAATGGCCGGGAACACAGGTTAAAAAGACCTTATTTTTCTTGCCTACCTCATTGAGTTTGTTCCGGCACTCCCAGATCATCTTTGAGCCAATGACGTAGGTGCTCAGTGCTTTAATAGCAGCTTGACTATCTGAGTGTATGCTTGGAGTGCAGTAACACTACAAAGCAACTGACAAGAGGCTATTAAGTGACTATGGATGCCAATGCATTGTGGTGTTGAAGGAAATGAAAAAGCAGATGAACTCGACAAAATGTCATCAAGGTTAACACCTGCTAGATCTGAGCCTTTATGACAGCTTGGAAATGACCAATATAAGGCAGAGGTCTGGCAATAGGAGTTAAATAACAAAATAACCCTCTGGAAAAACAGCTCTGTTCTTACTTTTTCCAAAAAAATCGTGCTGATTTCACCTACCTATACCAGGATGTCACGAGCTAAGCTTCAGGTGATTGTGGTACTGCTGACGGGGCACTGTCAGTACAAACATCATTTGTACTTTATGGGAAAGTTTGCAGATGAGATTTGCAGGCTCAAAAGCAGAAACAGCTGAACACATGGCATGCAATTGTCTAGAGCTGGCTGGCATAAAAACAATTCATATGGGCAAACCGGTCTGGGACACCAAAGTTATAACGGTCAAGTCTCCTAAGTAAGTTGTCGGTTTTACACTGCGCAAAAAAATTAACGCACATTATGGAAATCTCAAATTCATTCTACAACTGAAGGTGTTCTCAATGATAATTATTTTTATCAGAATTATGCATGCATATGTTATCCACTTTCAACGTTTTTCTTCAATACAGATGTTTTTTTCCAGCAGGAATAAAAAAGATGAGATTATCAGATTTTGAATGTATTGGCTCCATTCTGAAATCAGTTGTTCTCGATCAATTCTAGTGATCAATAGTTTTTCTTTCGTTTGATTTTCTACACTCGATCGCTATGCAACGCGAAACACGCAATTTGACCCAAGAGGAATGTGCCCAAGCGGTAGTTTTGCGAGAAGAAGGGTGGACATACACAAGAATTGCAGAAAGGTTTGGAGTTTCCCATACAAGTGTGTCCAGAATGTTGCAGCGATTCAGGCAGACAGGTATGAATGTCCGAAGACCAGGACAGGGTAGACCACGGGTAACAACTGCCATTCAAGAACGTTACTTGAGAGTTTCTTCGTTGAGACAACGGTTTGCAACCGCTCGCCTCCTTCAAAATCAGCTTGAGCAAACTGATGGGGTGCAAATTACCAATGAGAAATCGCCTCAGAGAATATGATTTGAGGCCTCGTGTCGCGACAAGAGGCCCAGCTCTTACCACAGCCCATCAAAGGGCGCGTTTGGATTTTGCTAGAGAGCATATCCATTGGGAAGAGGCTGATTGGGAAAGAGTTCTCTTCAGAGATGAGCCTAATTTCTGCCTCTACCATTGGGATCGACGTTCCCTTGTATACAGACGTCCACATGAAAGATATGCTCAGTGCAATTTCCTGAATACTACTGGTTTCAGGGGAGGATCGATTATGGTATGGGGTGGAATATCTTTGACTGCTCGCACAGACCTAGTGGTCGTTGATAATGGAGCTATGAATGCTGATAGGTATATAAGGAACATTTTTGAAGAGCATGTAGTGCCATTTGCCCCATACATTGGTGAAATTTCATTTTTATGGACGATAATGCCAGACTCCATCGTGCGCGCATCGTTCAGGAGTGCGTTAATTTTTTTGCGCAGTGTATAAAGGGTTTCCATGAATGAGTAGGGTAGAGAACAAAACGAAGGAAGGCTTTACCTAGCGATATCACCTCCAGTTCTAATAAATTATAATATCTGTAGGTTCTAAAGGCTTAATTTTCAAATTTCCAGAAAAACCTAGACGAAGACAGTTTGGACATGACGAAACCAGAGGACAGAAGTTTCATCCTCCAGATCGCTCTCAAGTGCGCCGACATCTCAAACCCCACTAGACCCTGGGACATATCTCAGAAATGGAGCATGAAAGTATGCGACGAGTTCTTCAGACAGGGCGAGTACGAGAGAAAGCTCAATCTTCCAGTGACTTCCATTTGCGATCAGCAATCGACCTCAGTTGCCAAAATCCAAGTTGGTACGTTGCAGATACGTATGTAACATTTTCATGATTTCTACTAAGTAGTTGGCTTTGCTCCCGTTCGATTCAAGCGCGCCTATATCGTCGATTGACGGGTGCTTCTATAGATAGGCTATAGAAAAGTAGCGATTGTGAAAGGTTGGTGCAAAAATGAGTTTCTCTATGTCTATGTATAATCTACTAGCGACCCGACCCAGCTTCGCACGGACATCACATTAGAAACCTCAAAAATAACAGTACTTCTCCACTATTTAATGGATGTTATTATACTCATAAACCTTCCTCTTGAATCACTCTATCTATTTAAAAAAACGCATCAAAATCCGTTACGTAGTTTCAAAGATTTAAGCATACAAAGGGATATAGGGACAGAGAAAGCGACTTTGTTTTATACTATGTAGTGATTAATTTTCTACAAACGCCCTATTGACCTCCTTCCTCTATAACCTACCGTTTTCAAATTATTTTGAATTAGTAGTCCATATCCTTTTCTAGGTTACTATCTATCACCTAACTAAATTTCGTCAAAATCCGTTCAGCCGTTTAGGCATGATAGAGCAAAACTCCCAGCAAAAACCATAAAAAATTCACTAACTCAATTCAGTTTTCTGCCTACTTCCTAACCCCTAAGTACGATGACGTGATCATTTTGATCTTATATCCGTTTTTAGATAACCATCTATTACCTTACTAAATTTCATCAAAATCTGTTCAGCCGTTTAGACGTGAAATAGCAAAAGTCCCAACAAAACGACTAAAATTCACTAACTCAATTCAGTTATCTGCCTACTGCCTATCCCCTAAGAACAATGGCATGATTATTTATAGCCTATGACCATTTCTAGGTTATCATCTATCACCATACCAAATTTCATCAAAATCCGTTCTGCCGTTTAGGCGTGAAAGAGTAACAGACAGACAGAGTTACTTTCGCATTTATAATATTAGTATGGATGGTGTTAATACACAAGTTTATTGGAATTCGGTTGAATCCATAGACTTATAAAATATATGTCTATGGTTGAATCGTGAAAGCATATCACATTATTTTATGATTGCTGGTTACGCTTTCTATTGATGTGTTGACAACCTGTCTTAAACCATAAATAAACTTCTCCCTGAATAGCATTTTTTATTTCGAATCGAATGCTGTGAAATAAATATGGTGTTGCCATTTGGAAATCTCGAAATATTTCAATTTTAAGTTCCACATTTTCGGAGCAAAATCTTCGAAGAACCTTACGATGTATCAGAATACTGAATATACCACATAAATGCAAGGATTCTTTATTATGAGACTGCTGAGTTTGGTTCCGTTCGCATAGAAAATAATCGAGATATTGCATTTCCAAACTGGCAATGCAGATGTCAAAAATTTCAAGAATTTGTGCATAACTTGGCAACAGTGCATGGCAGAGAAATTTTTTTTAGTAGGTTATACTGCGAATTTGGTATTGAATCGATACATAAATAAAAATATAGGTAGTTCCATTTGAAATAAGAAAGTAGATATGCGTTTGAGATAGACGTGGCAACACTGTCAACTTGAAAATATTTTAGGCGAAGCGTTCCTTCATCCTCAGGGCTCCTCCTTAAATTTCAGAACGAAATATTCACCAGTTCTCCTGAAACGTCTAAAAGACCAACTCAAAAGGAAATCCCTGTATATCTGAGACATTCACATATACCTGTTAAAATATTATGTAGCTTGATTCATTGTAAGATACCATATAGATTAGAATTCGAATTCTTCATTTGATAGCAAAAAAAGTTGTACCAAAGTTGAAACCTTTTTTGCACCACCCTTAAAAATAAACCTTTGCAAACTCTGTAGAAATATCGCATGCTGAAATAAAATACAAACGATTAATTCTTCAGAAAAAATTCACAACAAAAAAAAAAGTTTTCATCGTGAAAAGAGTGGAAAATTCTTACATTTATAAAAATGAATTTGTTCAAGTTCGAAGTTCTTGATATGGCAAAAATTTGATAATTGTATTCAAAAGTTGAGTCCTAAGTTTAATTCCTAACTGAGCATTGGTGTGATTTCAACAATAAAGTGAAGTCTTACCCTGGACTCTAGAAGTTGAATGAAATATGGTAAGTAGATTCCATTATATTCCTCCAGAAAAAGAAAAAATGCCAAATTCAAACTAATTTTTGACAAAATTGAAACCCATAAGTAGAATATAAATTTTGATCAATTTGTGAATATCAAAATACGATAAATTTTAATAATGCATGAGATGACTTTTCCGTATCAAACAATGTATTTTTACTGAAGCCAATTGCTTATAGAAATCATCAAGTGATTTGAATATATCACCAAGGTTATATCTGAAATTTTGTCTATTCATATCACTTCATAACCTAAATATTTATATGATAATAACTAATATTTTCTGTGTTCAATTTTTCTTGGTTGCAAAACTACCTAGTATACCTACATTTCAAGAGCCCGTTTCTGTTTTATCGTGGGCTAATGCCCTCAATGCCACAGTGGATTCCGCAGGGTTCAGTCTTGGGGCCATCGATGTTTCTAGTCTATGACAATCTGTCGTTTTGATAACCCTTGTACTGAGTTCATCGTTTGGTCATACGTAAATTCAATTATCGTTTCTACTAATACCTCAAATTGGGGTTGTAACCCAAAAATACTGCGATGGATGTACGTCATGATTGTGAGACCTATAATCACATATGGGGCAGTAGCCTGGTTTGCCAAGGCAAGTCAGGTGAGTACGACGAAAAGGCTCGATAAAGTACAGACGCTTGCCTGTGTGTGCATCACTCGAGGCATCACTGGAGCTATGAGAACGTGCCCAACTAGGGCACTTGAGGTCATTACGGACCTCACACCTCTACATCTAGTGGTTGATAGGGTAGCCCATGAGGCTATCCTCAGAATATCTAAGGAAGGTGCAGGTAATGAGAGAATAAAGAATCAGAGAGTCTGGTCCTCTCTGAATAACTACATCTCATCTGCGAATCTCTCTAGTGATGTAATGATCAAGAATGTAATCACTGAGAAAAACTTCATGACATTGCTAAGAAAAAGAAATGATTGGAAACGGGAATACACCGACTATAATCTCAAAGAAAATACCGTTAAATGGTATACAGATGGTTCCAAAACCTCTACAGGACCAGGTGCTGGGATATACGGGCCAAGCACCAAGTGTGCACTGTCGCTAGGCACCTATATGAGCGTCTTTCATGCGGAAAGCTTAGCTATTGAAAGATGTCTAGCTATAAATCTAGAAAGAAACTATCAGAAGTGTGATATAGCCATACACTCAGATAGTCAAGCTGCTATTAAAGCACTGAGCTCCTACGTCATCGACTCTAAAATGATCTGGGAGTGCCGGAACAAACTCAACGAGGTAGGCAAGAAAAATAAGGTCTTTTTAATCTGGGTAAGGAAACGAAGAGACCAATACACTTGCCAAAGAGGGCGCACAAATGTCACTCATTGACCCAGAACCCTTTTGTGGTATATCTAAATGTACCTATAAGAAGGAGTTTCTAGAGAAGGAGAAAGCCGAGAGAGAATAACTCTGGCGGAATCTCCCAGGGATGGATCATTCCACTGAGTTCCTTCGGAACTTCGAGACAGCGGGATCCAAAAGATATCTGGATCTTGGTAAGAAGCAATTACACCTCCTCACTGGCTTTCTTACAGGACATTGTCGCCTCAGGAAGCACCTGTTGAGGATGGGATTGTCAGACACTGACGAGTGTAGGTTCTGTGGGGAGGAGAAAGAAACCCCCATTCACCTAGTCACGGAATGCCTTGGCATTGCGAGCCTGAGGAAGGAATGCCTTGGACGAGAAACTTGTAAGAGTGAGGACCTAGCCTCGTTGAAGCCTTCACAGTTATTAGATTTCATTAGATCTCTGGAACTGGAAGGCGAGCTGTGAAGGTTTTGGCCAGAACAGCTCTGTAAGGGGGCACAATAGACCTTAAGGTCGCAGTGAACTGTAACCCCTCTTTTAAACTATCAAACTACTAATACCTCCTTTGATATCAAAATCATTTGACTCGAAAATAAGAAGTTTCCGTGAAAGAATTAAATACAACTTAAAGTGCAAAACTAAGTTATAAACCCACCTTTCGCTTCATAGTCATCCAAAAGCATGCGTGGAGCTTCAAATATCTGATTTTCTAAATGCGATCTTCCAGGTTTCTTCAAGTATGTAGCAGCTCCACTTTTCGCCGAATGGCATCGTTTCTTACAGAGTAGTCTGTCGACCAGGATGATCAACCTGCTGGAATCCAACAGGAAACGGTGGGAGAACCAGGAGAAGGTCGAACAGGCCGAAGAAACCCAGACTGAATTGTCCGATGCTGAACCAGAGATCAGTGAAGATGAAGAGGCCACCAAGCATTCTTCTGAAATAACCAGCATTATGGACTTCATTCCTCCTCCTAACAGGTAAATACGAGATCGAAGACTAAATTTACAGTCCTCACTTCAATCAGGCTATCGTCCTCACTTCAATCAGGCTAATGGTCCTCACTTCAATCAGGCTATCCCTCTGGGGAAGGACTGTTCCATTGTGCAGGCTGAACTATTTGCAGTTCTTGCCTGCGCACTAGAAAATATTCGCAGGGGATACTCTGGCCAGCACAATCACATATTATGTTGCGACAGCCAGGGAACTCTGAAATCTCTATCTGATGTTAGAATTGGTAGAAGAATGCAGGAAAGCTCTGCGTAGGCTGGGCTCTGATAACTTTTTGAAAGTAATCTGGTGTCCGGCTCATGCGGATATACCTGGTAACGTCAAGGCAGATGAACTGGCTAGGTGGGGAGCCAGATTAGCATTCGTTGGTCCGGAGCCTGCGCTGCCATTCTGTCGCACATCTGTCAGAAGTTTCTTCAGGAACTGGCTGAAGAGGGAATTTTCCTCGGAATGGAGCACAGGGGTGGGCCTGAAGT